>OY987255.1:56838064-57099175 GCA_963920725.1 Rhamphomyia laevipes | reverse complement strand
ATCGATACTTATCGATTTCGCGCAATTGATTGTTTTTCTTGCAAATTATTTTTTGCAGATGACTTTTATTTCAATAATTTGGCAATACCAATTACTTATTTTTTTTCATTATTTTCATTTATTTGATTTTCTATCAACTGGAGCAGGCCATAAATATGATTCAATTTATTTATAATTTATATTGAATTATAAATAATTAAAATAAATATATGGAAAAAAATCATATCTGGACAATAGGCATTTATTTTAAGGATGTTTCAGGGAATCATAATCATAAGGTACGCGTATTTTTATTTTTATTTGAACATTATCTTTTTAGGTTACTATGACCGAAAACAAATTATACAAAATTGTATAATTCGAACAAGGAACAGCGAACACAAGTACATTTCTATATTTGTTGGGTCACAAAACAGGCTTAGATTTAGAACACGACGATAAAAGTCTGAAATACAACCACAAATATAATAAATAAATAAATATAACAATATGTACAATAATAACGAGTAAGGTAGATGCAACATTATTAATATATATAGGCAAATAATGTATACCAATATCTATCAACGTACTTTAGAATATTTGCAAAAAAAAATATGACTTCGACGAAACTCCATTTAAATTATATAATGCATTAATTTTTTTTGATTTTTTGTTTAGTCTCAAGATTTGGCACTTTGTTCAGGTGGCAGCCCTAATCTAGCATCATATGGTAACCAAAAGCTAAATAGCACGGTGAAAACCCTGTAGAATCGTGAACTACATTTCATAGTGCACACGCGATTTTGCTTATATTTGTATCCCATTCTTTATGTTTATCGCTTTGTATACAGGCTCTAATGGCGGTAATTATATTTCTATTCACCCGTTCCGAAGCATTTACTTGTAGATGATATGGTGCCGTCAATTTATGATTAATATTATACGCAGAAATACGCAAATCTTTGTATTTTTTGTAGCAGAAGTTGTGTGTAGAGTTTTAGCCCACCATACTGTAGATCCGTATGTGACTAAAGGTAGGATGATTGTTCTGTAGCACCAGTATTTATATCATCTTGGGATTGAGTCCCCATTTTCTCCCAAATAAGCTTTTGCAAGCACACATTGCTCTAGTAGCTTTGGCATGAGTCATTTCAATTTGACTATTCCAATTGAGTTTACCATCAAGTATTACACCAAGGTATTTGACCTCTTTAGAAAAAGGAATAGTTGTACCGTTTAGAACAGGTGGAGTTAAAGATATTTTTCTCCTATTTGTAAACGGTACTATTACAGTTTTGCTTGGATTTATACTGAGGTTTTTTGATTCACACCAACTTAGTATAAATTTTAAGGCAGTTTGTAACCTTTGTGAAACGATTGAATCGTGCTTACCTCTGATGATGATGACGAGGTCGTCGGCATAGTCGATTACATCGAAGCCTTGCTCGGTTAAGTATTCTAGGCGCTCATCAACGACAATTAACCATAGCAGTGGAGATAATACTCCTCCTTGGGGACAACCCATATAGGTCTGTGCCGTTAATGTGCTGTTACCCATATTAGCTGTTGTTAAACGGCTTCTAAGCATGGCATGGATCCATCTTATTGTTGCCTCTCCTAGGCCTTTTTTCCTAGCTGCTGCTATTATTGCATCGTGGGGAGTGTTGTCAAAAGCTCCTTCTATGTCGATGAATGCGCATAAGGCAATTTCTTTATAGTCTTTTGCCTTTTCAATATACCTAACCTGGTATCCAGAGTTCGCATATTGATGGTTAGTTACCCACTAACCTTTCATCTTTCAGGATATGCAGTTTCACCGCAGACTAGGGGATTTTCATTTCCAAGGTTTATTCCTCTAGTGTCATACTTTTTTAAGGTGATCATATAGGTAGTATGTACACTTGCGAATCACTGCAGGGAAGAATCCCTTTTAGTAACCATTGCTAATTAAAAAATCTGCCTAAAACATGACTAGACCAGAGTTTTGAATTAACAATGCTGTGATAGGATACGGAACCGACAGCTAGCTATTCGGTTTAAATCCCCTCTACCACATCCGCCACGGCCATAGATAGGATGCGGAGCCGACAGCTGACCCCCTATCTACAGATCTTATGGCATTACACAGTTTGCACCATGTGGAGGCGATCTACTTTAGCAAACCACGCGATCGTACCTGGTCTTCAGCTGATTCACCAATTTCTCTCCATTTCCGTTCTAAACGCTTGCATAATTTAATGAGCTGACTTAGAGTAACAATATTTTCTAATATTAAAGGTTTGTTATACCCGGGATGTAAATTATATAGTAATCTGTTCAAAAAATCATCATCTCAGAATGAAGTATCAAACGTAATCCTTCCATATATCAGCAAATCTCTCGCGTGACCGTTGTTTTCGCGCTTTCATCAATCATTTAATATCACTATCGGCCTCATATTCATCGAACTCTTCTCTCATAGCACGTTTTAACTGAGTCCACGTACTATGAGGATTACGCCGAATAAACTGCCAATACTAAATCTCCGCGCGATTCTTTAACAATTGATTGATGGACAAAACTAATTTTTATTCTGGGTATTGGTCATCACGAGCCAACGTTTCAACTCGAAATAAAATTTGTTTTAATAATAAACCTTTTCCCGAATCATCAAACTGAACTCGCCAATTCGATACCGGATTTTCCTATTTATATTTTCATTAATTTGAATTGGTTCATCTTCGTCACCAATACTATCTATCTCTATTTCAGATTCAAATCTAGAACGTAGATGATTATCTACACTATCGGATGGTAATGACCTAAATGTATTTTGTGGTGGTGGTGCAGGATTTGAAAGATGTTGCCTAGCAAGCATTTCCTTCAAATCTTCAATTTGCTGTTGTTGAGCTACCACTACTTTCTGCATTTCCTCCATCCATTGCTGGTTCAATGAAGGTTGTGGATTTTTTGGTTTGGAAAATTTTCCCCCAAATCTACCGCCGGTAATACCAGAATCAAAATTTCTTTTTGAGGAATCGTAGCGTTTATTATTTTGATATCTAAGTGTGTTACCACGATTAGACGCTGTACCTAGGTTTGAAGGAGAATTAGATGAACTCATCCTACTTTCAACTCCCGGATATCCCAACCTAAGTTTTTGATGTAACGAACTAACACTATCGGTAGTTGGTGGTAACCCTATCTCCCTAGCGGACATAGGTACTTCATTAATTTCTTTAATTGGATCTATTGGTTTTTTTGAGCCTAAATATTTTGAAACCTTTGGCTTGGCTCCTAACAAATTCCTATTTACATTTTTATTTAAATTACTATATTCTACTAATATTTTTTTTTTATCCTTAGAATATCATCATTCGCATCACCAGCCAAATTAGGAGATGCTCTACCAGACCTATCATATTGCTGAGTTAAGGTAATAGTATAATTTTTAATTTTATCTGTAACTATCTTTAATTTATTCAACAATCATCTTACAGACGATGAAAAAAATGCCTTTCTCAACCTATTCAACCGATCTTTAACATGCTGAGCCCTAG
This sequence comes from Rhamphomyia laevipes, assembly GCA_963920725.1. Lineage (NCBI taxonomy): Eukaryota > Metazoa > Arthropoda > Insecta > Diptera > Empididae > Rhamphomyia > Rhamphomyia laevipes. The sequence continues at coordinate 57,095,654 of OY987255.1, read as the reverse complement.
TTTCAGCAATCGAAATCAAGTGTTCATCGGCTTCTTTAATACCATCATCAATTAATGATAGACAGATGGCAATGGCAACCTTTTCCTTACTTAATTCTTACTCACTATTTGTATCTAAAATATCCTTGGTGGAAAGATATTTTTTCCCTTCAACTCTAACTCGAGGGCCGTTCTTAATTTAATGCATTTTGTTGAGCATTTCCACTTGGCACTTAAATTTTTGAGAATTTCGAGTTTGTAATTTAACTCGTCTTCTTCTAACAAAGAAGGATCCATAATTTAAGTAAGTTACTATAACTTGACTAAACAAATATAATAGTATTTTTTTTTTAGATACTATCAACGAGCATTAAATAACTAATTTGCTAACGGCTAAGAACAACTATCTCTTCGATGGATAATTCTTTTATTTATTTCTTAATAATTCATATAATTCACAATTTATAATAATAATTCATACTAATTCACCAAAAAAATATAATCTAATAATAATTAATAATAAATATGTATCTAATTCTAAACTAAACTAATCCCAAAATAACTAATACTAAACGATTTATTTAAAGCTATTTATATTTTAATTCAATATTATTTTTCCTAAATCTAAATATGTATAAAATAAAAACTATTAGCTATTCTAATGTAAATTATAACTCTAAATCTAAATATCTAATATAATTCAAAATATTTTATTTTAATATATATATATATTCTTTTTATATTTTTAAATAACTACTACTACTCAATAAAAAAAATTGTTTTTATTTATATTCACATTAAAAAAAAAATGTATCTTTCAGATTTTTTTATCCTTTATTTTATTTTGAATTTCGCCAATAGTTGATTAGGTAAGCATACCCTATAAGGATAAGGAATGGATAAGGGGTGGGATATAGTGTTGGGAAATTCTATCTTTAGTATTTCTTCCATCAAGCCTTAATTATTTCATCATTTGTCCTTTCGACACAATTTCAACATAAATAACAGGTACGATGATGAATTATGGACAACCAAAACTCATATTCTTACACAATAGTTCAAAGGAATTAATATAGACAACTATATTAATCTTTAACGATGAACTACATTTAATTTTACAAAACTTAAAATAATTTTAAGCTTCATAGAAGAATTTTCTCTAATTTTCTATTTTTAATTGTATGGTTATTTTTTTTTAATGTTCCACTAACTATTAGTTACAATTAATTTTCATTCATTTTTTTCTCAGGTATATATAATTATGTTCAGCAACTATATGTTAAATTTAACTTTTTATAAATTCAGTTTATTTGATCTCTAAAGCACTAAGTTTTTTTTTATATATAGGTTTTTTTTCACTATCAGTATAGTTTTTTTTGATTAAAAATTAAATTAAGTTTTAAATTTGATTTTAAATTTATTAATAACGATTACTTTAGATCCGTTATTAATATACTAAATTTAAAAATGTAACTTAATTTTCCAAATTTACAAAAAAAAAACTTTTTAAATTATATTCAACTTCTAACTATCTCTCAACTTTATATCAAAATCACAACTATACTCGCTGATCGCTATATCTCGACAACCACAAAACTTTCTATCTTCCTAATCATCTTATCTTTTTCGAAAAAACATTGATAACCTTTCTTGACCGATGGGTCAATTTAAGGTGAACAAGTTTTTCCCCAACTTCGCATCTAATTCGAAATTTTCTCCCTTCCCGGAAAAATTAACTACCCTATATTAATTTATACTTATCGATTTCGCGCAATTGATTGTTTTTCTTGCAAATTATTTTTTGCAGATGACTTTTATTTCAATAATTTGGCAATACCAATTACTTATTTTTTTTCATTATTTTCATTTATTTGATTTTCTATCAACTGGAGCAGGCCATAAATATGATTCAATTTATTTATAATTTATATTGAATTATAAATAATTAAAATAAATATATGGAAAAAAATCATATCTGGACAATAGCCATTTATTTTAAGGATGTTTCAGGGAATCATAATCATAAGGTACGCGTATTTTTATTTTTATTTGAACATTATCTTTTTAGGTTACTATATGACCGAAAACAAATTATACAAAATTGTATAATTCGAACAAGGAACAGCGAACAAGTACATTTCTATATTTGTTGGGTCACAAAACAGGCTTAGATTTAGAACACGACGATAAAAGTCTGAAATACAACCACAAATATAATAAATAAATAAATATAACAATATGTACAATAATAACGAGTAAGGTAGATGCAACATTATTAATATATATAGGCAAATAATGTATACCAATATCTATCAACGTACTTTAGAATATTTGCAAAAAAAAATATGACTTCGACGAAACTCCATTTAAATTATATAATGCATTAATTTTTTTTTGATTTTTTGTTTAGTCTCAAGATTTGGCACTTTGTTCAGGTGGCAGCCCTAATCTAGCATCATATGGTAACCAAAAGCTAAATAGCATGGTGAAAACCCTGTAGAATCGTGAACTACATTTCATAGTGCACACGCGATTTTGCTTATATTTTTATCCCATTCTTTATGTTTATCGCTTTGTATACAGGCTCTAATGGCGGTAATTATATTTCTATTCACCCGTTCCGAAGCATTTACTTGTAGATGATATGGTGCCGTCAATTTATGATTAATATTATACGCAGAAAAACGCAAATCTTTGTATTTTTGTAGCAGAAGTTGTGTGTAGAGTTTTAGCCCACCATACTGTAGATCCGTATGTGACTAAAGGTAGGATGATTGTTCTGTAGCACCAGTATTTATATCATCTTGGGATTGAGTCCCCATTTTCTGCCAAATAAGCTTTTGCAAGCACACATTGCTCTAGTAGCTTTGGCATGAGTCATTTCAATTTGACTATTCCAATTGAGTTTACCATCAAGTATTACACCAAGGTATTTGACCTCTTTAGAAAAAGGAATAGTTGTACCGTTTAGAACAGGTGGAGTTAAAGATATTTTTCTCCTATTTGTAAACGGTACTATTACAATTTTGCTTGGATTTATACTGAGGTTTTTTGATTCACACCAACTTAGTATAAATTTTAAGGCAGTTTGTAGCCTTTGTGAAACGATTGAATCGTGCTTACCTCTGATGATGATGACGAGGTCGTCGGCATAGTCGATTACATCGAAGCCTTGCTCGGTTAAGTATTCTAGGCGCTCATCAACGACAATTAACCATAGCAGTGGAGATAATACTCCTCCTTGGGGACAACCCCTATAGGTCTGCGCCGTTAATGTGCTGTTACCCATATTAGCTGTTGTTAAACGGCTTCTAAGCATGGCATGGATCCATCTTATTGTTGCCTCTCCTAGCCCTTTTTCCTAGCTGCTGCTATTATTGCATCGTGGGGAGTGTTGTCAAAAGCTCCTTCTATGTCGATGAATGCGCATAAGGCAATTTCTTTATAGTCTTTTGCCTTTTCAATATACCTAACCTGGTATCCAGAGTTCGCATATTGATGGTTAGTTACCCACTAACCTTTCATCTTTCGGGATATGCAGTTTCACCGCAGACTAGGGGATTTTCATTTCCAAGGTTTACTCCTCTAGTGTCATACTTTTTTAAGGTGATCATATAGGTAGTATGTACACTTGCGAATCACTGCAGGGAAGAATCCCTTTTAGTAACCATTGCTAATTAAAAAATCTGCCTAAAACATGACTAGACCAGAGTTTTGAATTAACAATGCTGTGATAGGATACGGAACCGACAGCTAGCTATTCGGTTTAAATCCCCTCTACCACATCCGCCACGGCCATAGATAGGATGCGGAGCCGACAGCTGACCCCCTATCTACAGATCTTTTGGCATTACACAGTTTGCACCATGTGGAGGCGATCTACTTTAGCAAACCACGCGATCGTACCTGGTCTTCAGCTGATTCGCTTGCATAATTTAATGAGCTGACTTAGAGTAACAATATTTTCTAATATTAAAGGTTTGTTATACCCGGGATGTAAATTATATAGTAATCTGTTCAAAAAATCATCATCTCAGAATGAAGTATCAAACGTAATCCTTCCATATATCAGCAAATCTCTCGCGTGACCGTTGTTTTCGCGCTTTCATCAATCATTTAATTTCACTATCGGCCTCATATTCATCGAACTCTTCTCTCATAGCACGTTTTAACTGAGTCCACGTACTATGAGGATTACGCCGAATAAACTGCCAATACTAAATCTCCGCGCGATTCTTTAACAATTGATTGATGGACAAAACTAATTTTTATTCTGGGTATTGGTCATCACGAGCCAACGTTTCAACTCGAAATAAAAATTCTTTTAATAATAAACCTTTTCCCGAATCATCAAATTGAACTCGCCAATTCGATACCGGATTTTCCTATTTATATTTTCATTAATTTGAATTGGTTCATCTTCGTCACCAATACTATCTATCTCTATTTCAGATTCAAATCTAGAACGTAGATTATTATCTACACTATCGGATGGTAATGACCTAAATGTATTTTGTAGTGGTGGTGCAGGATTTGAAAGATGTTGCCTAGCAAGCATTTCCTTCAAATCTTCAATTTGCTGTTGTTGAGCTACCACTACTTTCTGCATTTCCTCCATCCATTGCTGGTTCAATGAAGGTTGTGGATTTTTTGGTTTGGAAAATTTTCCCCCAAATCTACCGCCGGTAATACCAGAATCAAAATTTCTTTTTGAGGAATCGTAGCGTTTATTATTTTGATATCTAAGTGTGTTACCACGATTAGACGCTGTACCTAGGTTTGAAGGAGAATTAGATGAACTCATCCTACTTTCAACTCCCGGATATCCCAACCTAAGTTTTTGATGTAACGAACTAACACTATCGGTAGTTGGTGGTAACCCTATCTCCCTAGCGGACATAGGTACTTCATTAATTTCTTTAATTGGATCTATTGGTTTTTTTGAGCCTAAATATTTTGAAACCTTTGGCTTGGCTCCTAACAAATTCTTATTTACATTTTTATTTAAATTACTATATTCTACTAATATTTTTTTTTTATCCTTAGAATATCATCATTCGCATCACCAGCCAAATTAGGAGATGCTCTACCAGACCTATCAGATTGCTGAGTTAAGGTAATAGTATAATTTTTAATTTTATCTGTAACTATCTTTAATTTATTCAACAATCATCTTACAGACGATGAAAAAAATGCCTTTCTCAACCTATTCAACCGATCTTTAACATGCTGAGCCCTAGTTTCAGCAATCGAAATCAAGTGTTCATCGGCTTCTTTAATACCATCATCAATTAATGATAGACAGATGGCAATGGCAACCTTTTCCTTACTTAATTCTTACTCACTATTTGTATCTAAAATATCCTTGGTGGAAAGATATTTTTTCCCTTCAACTCTAACTCGAGGGCCGTTCTTAAATTAATGCATTTTGTTGAGCATTTCCACTTGGCACTTCAATTTTTGAGAATTTCGAGTTTGTAATTTAACTCGTCTTCTTCTAACAAAGAAGGATCCATAATTTAAGTAAGTTACTATAACTTGACTAAACAAATATAATAGTATTTTTTTTTTAGATACTATCAACGAGCATTAAACAACTAATTTGCTAACGGCTAAGAACAACTATATAATAGTATTTTTTTTTTTTCAAATTTGAATTTGAATTTTTGAATTTTTCAACAAACAAAAAAACTATCCAATGCTGATAACTATCAATAATGTTCTTTCCTTTTCTCTAATTTTGAATTTTATGGTCTATTTTCAATTTTATTTTTATGTTCAGCAACTAAATGTTAAATTTAACTTTTTATAAATTCAGTTTATTTGATCTCTAACACTAAGTTTTTTTTTTATATAGGTTTTTTTTTTCACTATCAGTATAGTTTTTTTGATTAAAAATTAAATTAAGTTTTAAATTTGATTTTAAATTTATTAATAACGATTAGTTTAGATTCGTTATTAAAATACTAAATTTAAAAATATAACTTAATTTTCCAAATTTACAACAAAAAAACTTTTTAAATTATATTCAACTTCTAACTATCTCTCAACTTTATATCAAAATCACAACTATACTCGCTGATCGCTATATCTCGACAACCCCGAAAACTTCCTATCTTCCTAATCATCTTATCTTTTTCGAAAAAACATTGATCACCTTTCTTGACCGATGGGTCAATTTAAGGTGAACAAGTTTTTCCCCAACTTCGCATCTAATTCGAAATTTTCTCCCTTCCCGGAAAAATTAACTACCCTATATTAATTTATACTTATCGATTTCGCGCAATTGATTGTTTTTCTTGCAAATTATTTTTTGAAAATGACTTTTATTTCAATAATTTGGCAATACCAATTACTTATTTTTTTTCATTATTTTCACTTATTTGATTTTCTGGAGCAGGCCATAAATATGATTCAATTTATTTATAATTTGAATTATAAATATTTAAAATAAATATATGGAAAAAAAATCATATCTGGACAATAGCCATTTATTTTAAGGATGTTTCAGGGAATCATAATCATAAGGTACGCGTATTTTTATTTTTATTTTAACATTATCTTTTTAGGTTATTATGAACGAAAACAAATTATTCAAAATTGTATAATTCGAACAAGGAACAGCTATTAAGTACATTTCTACATTTGTGGGATCACACTGGTCAAGGTCGAACCTTAAAGAGGTTCCAATACCATAGATTGATAATGAAAGATTACGGAATAAAATGGCACCATTTATGTTATAAATTGGCTTCACAACCATAATAGGCCAACTTTCTGGCAGATAAGCTCAAAACGGTTAGTTCCAGTAGAGTAGCAAATTGTAAAAAAATAACACCATTTATTTTATAAATTAGCAAACAGCTGCTTGGATTGCTTATCTCTGGTATATTTTCTGTACGAAAATTATAATAGTTATTTAAAAATGTCTGGTTAATTATAGTTTTCTTTTTCGTCAAGTGTTGTTTTCGTTTCAGTCAAGGTTATGTATATAAATATAAAATTAAATAAAAAACTTTCAGTAAATTTAATATTACGTCAATATATGCGAACACCTAAATACTTTTGTTATGATGAACACTGGTGAGTCCAGATATTGTAGACACTGTCAGTCAGTTCTGTTGCCATCAGATGGGTTCATATTTCATAAATTTACAACATAAATTTTTTTTATTCAACAAATTTAATAAAAATTAAATTATTAATTGCACGGCGTAATGGTGAATTCAATATTGAAAGTGATCCACCATATAAGTAAATTGAAGTATATATAGAAAAAAATATATCATCACAATCTTTGTGTTAATATTTTGGTAAAATTCGTCTAGTGTTTTGTAGGGTTCAACAATACTAGCCTTATACATTTAAAATAGTTAAAATAGTGCTCAATAAAAGATAATAATTATAATAAAAGTTTCTGTTTGGAAAAAAAGAATTGATATTAAAAATTATTTAAATACTAAGGTATATAGTTAGGTCATAATTCAGCTAATTATAATTTAGTATAGTAATAGTATTAGAATTAGTGAATTAACTATTAGTATTTGTATTGGTATGTTAGTCTAGTTATAAGTCTATTGGTATTATTAGTTTAGTAATTTTTTTTGTAGGTATATGGTATATAGTATAATTGTTTTCTTTAGGTATATAAAATAATTTTGTTTGTAAGGTTATAAAAAAATTAAGGTATTTAGTGTTACGAAAATTTATAGATTTATAGACACAAAAGATATATAATTTTTTTTAATAATTACATTAATATATTGACTCAGATTTAAATAATAATAAATAAATATAACTAAACAAATTATGGACAAAACAAATACACCAACTTCAGCAGGTAGAGGAAGAGCTAAAACTATTCCAAGTGCTAATACTAGATATCGTATGGGTACAAGGCAAAATCCAGCACCAAATCCCAATGGTGAAAGTATTGAAAAGTCATTGTTATTGAAAAAAAATATTCCACATTCAAGTAATAAACATCCAAATGATTATCGTGAATCGTCTAGTGGTAGTGAAATAAAGCTAACACAAGTACCAGTAAAAGCTCAAGTACGTCAGGAAGATGATGAAATTCGTTCACTACAAAGTCATTCGAGCGCATCAAGGCGAAGGCAAGCCAGTTTCTAGTGATACAAATGAAATATTACAAGAAGTTGTTGATGCAACATTAAATGTAAACGAAGCAGTTGTAATGAATAGCTCGAAACAAATTCCTGATTTGATGCAAAAAGGTATAGTTGAAGGTATGAGACAGATGATGATAATGATAACCTAACCCTGTTGCTAATGATGAAAATGAATTACACAAAGCAATTAAACAACAATAATCAAATCAAGGTGTAGATAATGAAAGACGGTATAACAACCGAAACTTAGATGTTAATGGTAATGATCCAGAAGTTTTTACAAGACAACAAAGAAATATTCGTTATGCTTTGAATGAAAATCATTATGCTTCAACTAGTAATTTTCAAAATAACGAAGATAATTTTGAAAATGTTAATAATCGTTTTTAGTTTAATATACAACATGATCAATTACCAACAGAAAATGAAAATTTGCAGTATCATAATTCAAATATGGCACAATTTAGTGATCCATTTAAAACACCAATGGTAAATTGGAGATTTAAGTTTGATGGGAAAAGTTTAATGTCAGTAAATCATTTTGTTCATCGGGTAGAAAGGAAGCAACAAATACAAAGTTTAACATGGAATTATATATTCAACTTTCATTGGGTGGTCGAGTTGAAATTTGGTTTTGGCAGTATATAAGATAAAAATCCGGTTTCACGCTGGCCTTAATTTAAAAAGCTTTATATGGATAATTTAGTTCAGTAAAATCTGATGATGATATTTGTTATGTTCGTAAACGTTGTGGGTTCAATAATAATAAGTCGAAACGTTATATAGGAATTAACAATAATTTATTTAAATGAAATAACAATTTTTAATATGAAATATATAACTTAATGAAATGAAATGTATGAGTAGAGCTCTGCCTGCGTTGCGTATTCTTTAACCTCCAAAACTGAACTGACCTTCTACCAACATCAACATGCACAATGAACCTTCACGTTGACATGACATTTAAATTACACGCAGGTTTACCAACTGATGACAGTAGGTTGGTATGTCCGATTATTGAGTTCAGTGTTGTCAACATCTCCCCTTCTTAGTATTGATGGTAATCTAAAAGTCGGGCTGGAGGACGTCGATTTCTCGATGATGATGTGGCGATGACAGTTGTATTAGGATTCTCTTGCGGTAATGTTTCTTTAGCTTCAGATGTAATACTTGAGTAATGAGATGAATCTGTGGAAGCTAAAGTACTTTGATGTTCATGCTGAAATGATAATAAAGGTAAATTAGTTTGCGGCGTCGAACTTGTTTCTGGCATAAAATCTGATGAAGCTGATGGTGTCACCACATGTGGTTGCTGCAGTGATGTTGAAACTACTGGCGATTGAACTGATGAACTTTGAAGCTGTACCTCTGACGCAAATGTGTATACTAGAGTGTCGAATATGTTCTCTTGATCATTTGTTCGATGTCTCATTTGGTTGACGTGTGCTTTTAACACTTTAGGACGGAATTCTGTTTTGCCTGGGATAGTTTCCACCATATAATGTACGTTTCCGACTTGCTGTATAATTGTAGCTGGCATCCAAAATAATTTGTTATTTTTAATTTGCTGGACGTATACGCTTTCACCTTTAACAAATTTTCTAAATTTTGTTCCATGTTTTTTGTTAAACTGATCTTCCATTTTTGTGTTACGTTCAAGATCTGGTGGCGTCATTCTTCGTAAAAGGTCTATATTAGTTTTTAGTTTCCGGTTGAGAAACATTTCCGCCGGTGATTTATTATCTGGAACGTTACGATTTGGAGTTGAACGATAAGCTAGTAGGAATTCTTGAAGAATTTCGGATTCTGTGCCGCTATTGTTTAGTTTTTTTAAAGCACGTTTGAGAGTGTCCACGAACCTTTCCGCTTGGCCGTTTGATTGGGGATGATACGGAGCTCTTCGTATATGTGTTATGCTTCGTTCAGCACAAAAAGTTCTGAATTCACTACTGGTAAATTGCGTACCATTATCTGACACAATGACACTTGGTTGACCAAATCTAGAACAGAATGATGACAAAATATTAAGTACTGCTCTAGAAGTTATGGATTTTGTTTGTTCTATTTCTGGGAACTTCGAGAATGCGTCTACTATTACAAAGTAATAACTGTCATTCAGCGGACCTGCTATATCGATGTGGATGCGTTCCATTGGCCCCTTTGGCATTGGCCAAGAAAATAAAGTTGATTTATTTGGCGATTTAGCAGCTGTAGCGCAATTGTTACAGCTTTTTACATGGTGTTCAATATCTGAGTCGATGCCTGGCCAGTACGTGTACCCTCGCGAAATAGCTTTCATTCTTTCAATACCTTGGTGTCCTTTATGCAATAATTTAAGAACGCGTTGCTGGTAACATTTGGGTATTACCAATCTTTCACCGTACATAATGCAATTGTTTACAACTGAAAGAAAATTTTTACGTGATAAGAAAGAATTTACCTCATTTGATACACTATTTGATTTCTTTGGCCAGCCGTTTTCCAGATGATGACAAACTTCTGTTAGGATTTTATCTTTGATTGTAGCAGCTTTGATCATATTATATGTTATTGGTAACTTGTTGATGCTTTGCTGAAAAATTGCTGAAATGTCATCTTCAACTGCTGTTGTTACTGCTGCTATTATAAATTCTTCATCATTTTGATTTGAATTTTTATTTATTAGACGTGACAGCACATCTACATAACCAAATTCTGTTGTCGATACATATTTAATTTGAAAATCGTAAGCCATTAATGTCAAACACCAGCGTTGCAGCCTGTTGGCTGTGTGCGTCGCAATACCTTTTTTGGAACCAAATATGGCGAGTAATGGCTTACGATCGGTCAGAAGCGTGAATTTTCTACCATAAATCATTTTATGAAACTTTGTTACGGTGAACACCAACGCGAGCGCTTCTTTTTCTATTTGGCTGTATTGTTTTTCGGCTGTCGTGAGTGCACGAGAAACATGAAATATGGCCTTTTCAGAATTGTCTGGCATTGTGTGTGAAATACGACCCCCGATTCCGGCTGTTGATGCATCGGCCGCTACTGTTATTGGCAATGATGGATCGTAATGCGTTAATAAAAGTTCAGAAGATAATAATTTTTTGAAATTTTTAAAAGATTCTTCACAACTTTTTGACCATGACCACCTTACATCTTTTTTTAGCAATTCATCTAAAGGTGCTCGTAGTTGCCGGATTTCTCGCACAAATTTGCTATAATAATTTACTGCGCCTAAGAACGACCTCAGCTCATTTATATTGGTTGGAGCAGGTAAATTGTTTATTGTTTTAATTTTTGACTTATCTGGACGAATACCATCACGGTCGATGATGTGCCTTAAAATTTTACATTGTGTTGTGAAAAATTCGCATTTGTCAAAATTTAAGGTTAAACCATATTCGGAGAAGCGCTGCAAAAGCTTTTGAACAGATGAGAGATTTTCTTCTAAGTTTTTTGTTGCGATAGTAACGTCGTTTAAATAAGGTGCTGTATTTTCAATGCCCGATAAAATTGATTCTATGGCTTGCTGAAATGCACCAGTTGCTGACTTGACTCCAGGTGCAAGTCTGTTGAATGCATACAGCCCTTTGTGTGTATTTATAGTTAATATATTTTTGGTCTGCTCGTCTACTTCCATTTGCATAGAAGCATCGGATAAATCAATTTTGGTGAAAATTTTACAGTTTGCCATTTTTGCGAAAATATCATCTGGTAACGGCAGTGGATAATTGTGTGATTTAACCCGGTTGAATAATCTGCGCAAATACGAATTTTCCCATTTGGCTTTTTAATGACAACAATAGGTGCTGCCCATTCGGAAAAATTGATTGGCGTAATGATATTTACGTTTTCGAGCCGTTTCAGTTCATCTTCCACTTGACTTAACGCTGCATAAGCGACCGTACGTTTAGGCATAAATACTGGAATAGCACCTGATTTCATTTCTAAATGTATTTTAAGCTTGGTACAATGACCTAGTTGACTTTTGAAAACTTCTGGAAATTTATTTTTTATTGATTTTACCAAATTTTCTTTCTTTTCCAGCTTTACCAGCTTACAAAATACATTTATTGGTTGATCCCATCCTCGTCGCCACTTGTTATGTTCGTAAACGTTGTGGGTTCAATAATAATAAGTCGAAACGTTATATAGGAATTAACAATAATTTATTTAAATGAAATAACAATTTTTAATATGAAATATATAACTTAATGAAATGAAATGTATGAATAGAGCTCCGCCTGCGTTGCGTATTCTTTAACCTCCAAAACTGAACTGACCTTCTACCAACATCAACATGCACAATGAACCTTCACGTTGACATGACATTTAAATTACACGCAGGTTTATCAACTGATGACAGTAGGTCGGTATGTCTGATTATTGAGTTCAACGTTGTCAACAATATTTTATTAACTATGATGGAAAGGAAACAATTAACAAATGAATCCTTTGATGATTTTTGTTCGGTTCAAGTAGCACTAAGTCTACAGAGAATGAATGAAATGCCAGAATCACAGATAGTTAATATTATTAGAAATAATTTGAATGTCAGAATTCAATCAATGATTCTTACAGCACCTGCGAATACTGTAGATGAAGTAAGAGACATGCGAAAGTCTGAAAAAGTTTTATACAGATCACGATCAATTCCAAATAAACAAATTCATGAAATTGATATAAGCGAAAATATAGATCAAACACGAGAAAATGGTTATCAAAATTTAGCATCTGAGCAAAACATCTCTCAATCTAATTTCTTATCAGAAATTGAAGAGTTACGTTTGCGTGCATATCGTAATAATCCTGATACTTCTAGATCTAAGGAAAAAGGACATGCTAGTTATGAATGTACACGTCCAATTGTTTTGTATTGTAGATTGTGTGGAACAAAAGGTGTTCGTACCAGTGTGGAATGTCATATATGTAATCCGGAAAACCAAAAGAATCGCGTATTGAATCTAGAGGCAACGCGTCAGAACCACGACACTTCAGAACAAAATTACACCGACATTAGTAAATTTAGAACAAAACACAGTACCAGACGTAACAATTAAATAAATTTTAAAAGACAGAATGTAGACAATAACAAACAAAATATTAATATATTATTTGAAAATAAAAGTTTACATAAACGAAAATTAGAAAATCTTGAAGCTAGTAATAGAATATTTAATAATAATGAAAAGGTAGAAATAGAAAATAAGAAAGTTAAATCAATTAGGAAATATAGATTAAAACATAAAGAAATAAGTAAAGGTAGAAAATGATTAGAAAGTACAATATTAGAAAATTTTGGTGATGATCCCAGATGTTTTATTTCGGTTAATATAGGTGGTGAAAATATTTTAGGTTTATTAGATATTGGAGCAAATGTATTTATTAATGTAAATAATATTAATGTAAATATTAATGTAAATCCTTTTGTAAATAGTAGTAAAATTAGTATGAAAAATCGATTTGATCTAAATAAAAATCAAATTGCTGAGATAGAGGCAGTATAGATGAAATTTTTCGTAACTCGTCCGAAAAATTTATAGGATTAACTAAATTAGATAAACATAGTATAGAATTAGAAAATGTAGAGTATAGTGAAAATATTCCAATATATAGTTAAATAAGCGTGAAGAAAATGTTTTAAATGATACGAAAAATAATTTTCCTAATTTGTACATTTTCTTTTTGTACATTTTAGCTATACATATTGGGTTTGTGCATTTCAGCTGTACATTTGCATTTAAAAAACATTGCGTTTTCATCCTCAAATACTCTATACTGAAAACACATTACAAACTTTGTAATGTGTATTCAGTATGGAGTATTTCAGGAGGAAAGCGTAAATGAAGAAAAATATTTAATTAAATTGGAAAATTTGAAAGCAAACTGAGAATTTGTTGCTGAAGGAGGATTTTTAGCAGCTTGTAAACATGTAGCTGCTTCCTTGTTTGTTATTGAACATTTTTTTTTTTTTTTTTTTATTTATTTCATTATTTTTCTTCTTAATCTAAACAGTTCAATTTATTTCATTTTATTTTTTTATTTAATAAGAGAAATTTTTTTTTTTTTTTTATTAACAAATATAACTTAAACTAAGAAAAAAAAATAGTTAAAGTACATTCTGTTGCAGTATCGCAAGTATCGAATGAACTATCAATCAAAATTCCCAAATAAAAGCACAAGATGTGAGGGGTTTGACATAAATAAAGATTAACTAACAAATATTCATTACGAAAAAAAAAAAAAAAAAAAAAAAAATTTAAAAAAAAAAAAAAAAATTTAAAAAATAAATACAAAATGTATATTTAACTCACAAAAATTTAAGTATAAATATATTAGCTTTTATAGACAAACTCTTAACAAATCTTCAGCTTCCTCATAATTATAATTAAAAAGCCAAACTTTTATTTCTTTTAAAAACGCGGACAACAATCTAATGGATCTGATATGTTCAGGTAGATTATTAAAAACTCTAGGTGCAATTATTTTGTAGAAATGACAAAAATGACATCTATTAAAACGTGGAACAGTAACAAGATTTCTATCATTAATTCTCAAATTATACACAACAGTATGTCTCATATTTAGATAACCAGATTTCAAAAAGAACACCTTCAAAGTTTTAAACAAATACAAATTTCTCAATGGCAGAATTTTCAATGATTTAAATAATACTAAACTAGGTGCTAGGCGTCTTTTTTTACAAATTAATCTGACAGCATGTTTTTGGGATGTCAATAATTGTGCCAATTTATTGAAATACGCACCACCCCAGCAAGCTATACCATATTGAAGTTTTGAATGAAAGAGGGCATAATACACCATAGTTGATACTTTAATAGAACTGTATAAACTTACATGATACAATTGTCTAATAGCTTTATTGAAGTATTGTTTTAAATATGACGTATGCTCAGTCCAATCAAACTTAGTATCAATAAAAAGCCCTAGATATTTAAATGTTCTAACACTCTCAATTTTAAAACAGTTAGAATTACAACAACAGTAATTACCAGAAAAATTATTATTAAGTAAATTGGTACTATTATTAGAAAATAAAGGATATTTCTGACATTTTGGATCATGATAATACAGGTTATAGTCATAAATAGGATTATTAGAAATACTGAAATTCATATATTTAGTTTGACAACTAATGATTAATCTATGTTTTCTAAACCAACGTCGTAATAAGTCAATATCATAATTCATATTAACAACAATGTCAAAATGATTATTACAAGTATAAGTGAAAGCAGTATCATCTGCAAATGCTGTGGAATTACCCTTAAATGGTTGTAAAAATAAAGAATTTATAAAAATAAGAAACAAAATAGGTCCGAGAACAGAACCTTGAGGTACACCTCGACAAACATCTAATAAATTACTGAAGTCACTATTAATTCTTACTTTTTGTTTCCGATTAGTAAGGTAAGAATGAAACCAATTGTGAATAAAACCTCTGAACCCGGCTCTATCTAGTTTGTTTAAAAGTAAATCATAATCAACTAGATCAAAAGCTTTTGTGATATCAATAAATAATGCTGAAGTTATTTTTCCATTGTTTAGTGATTCGTAAATTTCCTCACAAAATTTGAGCAGAGCACCTTCCGTAGATTTACCTTTCAAAAAGCCAAATTGACTATTATTAAAAAAAAATATTTTATTTAAAAATTCGATAATTCTATTTTTCATTGCCTTTTCAAAGATTTTCGAAAAAGTTGAAAGCAAAGAAATTGGTCTATAATTATTTGCTTCGAATGAGTTGCCATTTTTGAATAAAGGAATAACTTCTGCTATTTTTAATTTATCAGGAAATTTACCACCGAGTACGCTTTTATTAAATATATGTGCTAAAACATCAACAACCTGAAAAGAAATTTTCTTCAGGATATTACTAGAGATACAATTAGATGTCTTAGACTTAGAATTCTGTAAACTATTAATAATTCTATGTAGCTCGAGTGCAGATATGGGCTCAAAGAAAAAACTTTCAACTTGGCTGGGCTCATCAATAATAGACTCGTCTTGAATATTTGATACAGAGTCATCAAATGTATATTATTGATGAATTTTAACAAAAAATTCATTGAAATGATTGGCAATAGTTTTCGGATCAGAATTCAAATTATTCTCAATCTTTAAGACTATGTCATTATTTGAACATTTTTTATTTAAGAGACAATTTACTGAATTCCATTCTTTTTTCGAATTTCCTTTACACACAGCATTCAAATATACTAACAAAATAATTTTCTTTACAATTTTGAGTTTCATTCTTAATTTCACGACAGATTTTCTCATAATATTTTTTAAGACGAATATTACCAGGATATTTTTGAGCTGTATTTTTCAATTTATTTCTCTTACTAATTTTTTTTAGGAGTGTATTAGAAATCCAAGGTATAATTCTTTTAAGTTTATTACATACATGTATAGAATTGGACGAACTATCATTAATATGGTTTAATAAAATAGTCATAAATTTATCAAATGCTATAGAAGGATCATTCTCACTATAAACTTCATTCCATAATTCAAAATTTAAAATCAAATTCAATTTTTCAAAATCAATATGTTCTGAAGTAAAATTAACGCATTTATTTTTCACCTTTGTAACAATATTATTAAACACAAAACCTGTCATAGCATGATTAGTGACTCCAATATCATAAATAAAAGCTTTAAAAGAATTTTCAGAATTATATTGGGTCCTATAAAATATATGGTCGATACACGTAGAACTTGATGTAGTAATACGAGTCGGATCATTAATTAAGGAAGTAAAACCATTATACGCCATAAGGGATTGATAATCATCAACATCCTTAGATTTAGATAATAAATCAATATTTAAATCGCCAAGAATTATACAATTTTTGGACTTAATATGTAATAGAAAGTTCGAAAATTCATTCAAAAAACTATTAATACTGTGTTCATGCAATCTGTAAATACATATGAAACAATAAGTTATGCTATCAATTTCACACACAATCTTTAAGATATCAGCACTAATTAAATTAATATAGGAGACGTCACATATAATGTCACTTCTTACGAAAACAGCTACACCACCTGAAGCATAATTATTATTACAAGAAGCCCAAAAATTAAAATTAGGAATACTGTAATCATTTATTTCATTATCATATATCCAAATTTCACTAAAAAAAATCATATCTGGAAGGTTATGAAAAGTTAAAAGATTTGTCAAAAAAGCATCAAAATTTTTGCGCATACTTCGTATGTTCTGATGAACAACAGAAAAATTTGGGAGATTTGAATGATGAGATTCATCAATATTACTAAAACAATTATTACTATACAAATTATTTGCAGAAGGCACATTGATAAAATTACCAAAATTAGAATTAATTTGATTATTTAAGATCATAAGAAAAAAAAAAAAATTTAAAAATTTAATTAATTTTATCAAGATCATTAAAACTTTGAATTTTAATTACTTTATCACCTTCTTTTTTTCTAATTAATATTGAAGAATTTCTCACCCAAAAATATTTGTAGCATTTCTTTTTCTTGACTTCATTTGTTTTTTTCAAGAGAGATCGCATGAACTCTGTGAGACTATCATTTATGAAGATTTTGTTACTCCCGAACTCTTTACCAAAAATATCAGCATTCAAATTTTTTTTAACAGCAAACTTTTTGTTCATAATTCTCTCTTTGGTGACATATGAATAGAACTTAACACAAAGAATATTAGTGTTAATATTAGTGTTCTGCAAATTCAAATCATCATGAGTCACAGAAGCTGCATTGTCATTTCCCGAGAGAACTTGAGAAAAAGTATTTCTTGATTGTTTAATGTAACAATACTCAATGTCGTCATCAGAAAGTTGCTCACCCAGACCATTATTTACTAAATTTAATACTTTTTCTTTTGCGTTATTTTTTTGTAGATCAGGAATACCTATAATATCAACTATATTTTTTTTTCTTTCTTGCTCTAGTACATTAACTTTATTTTCAAATACAATTATCTTTTGATGCATTTCTGTATTCTCTTTTCTTAGTGCATTCATTTCAGAAAGTGCATTAGAAACCATTGATTTTAAGCTAGTAATTTCTTGATAAAGTAGCTGAATTGTTATTGTAGGGTTATTAACCTCTATATCAACAATAGAATTAGAGCAATTATTAATATTCATATCAGTAACAAAAGATGATGGTGTTGATGTTTTATCAGAATTAGTAGATTTATATGTATTCTTATTTAATATTAAATTAGTTGTTTTCGATGGTGGTAAAGTTGTAGCAATTGTTGATTTGATTACATTGGCACTAATGTTAGAATTTGAAGCGATATTTCCATTAGAAGTTTCATGTAGTGAATTCCTCCTTATTACACAGCAACTGGTACAAATAAATGGTTTGTAAACAGGTAACTTGGCTCGTATATAATATATTTCCTAATTTTAAATGTTATTGTATTTAGTGATAATTTAGGATTATTTTTAGAATATGTATCATCAACTTCAAAACTGCAATCATGGCAACATCCAAGTACTAGTTCAAACATAAATTTAATAACAAATTTATGAATTATGACAAAAGTGGCACCAAAAATATTAACAAGTCAAGAGAAAAAACTGATGATTTAATAAATCACTTTATTAATCATCAAATTGTATCAGACATAACATCGTCGAGGTTGCCCATCCTGCAGGATATTTTAATGACCATTGTTACGTGAAAGATCACACATTTATATACACGGAAGTTATTAATAATTTATCTCTAGAAAAAATTATTGAGATAGAAAAAAAACCATACCCCAGTAAAATTCTAAATTTTGGAGACATATTCGCAATAGTAGAATAACAGCATCACTTACCGGGGAGATCGTAAGATTGTTTTCACTTTTGTTTTCACTTATCGGGGAGAAGCTGGAACTAAATATAAAATATTTGCAAGAAAATTTTTAATCCACAACCTTTAAATTATCCTGCAGTAAGACATGGACAAGCCACTGAAAAAATCGCGTTTGAAGAATATAAAAAGATCTTGAATCTTGTTGGTAAAATCGCATTTGAAGAATATAAAAAGATCTTGAATATTGTTGGTAAAAATTTGGAAAAATGTGGTGGTTTCATAGATAGAGATATAAAATATCTTGCTGTTCACCGGATGGAATTGACGAAGAAAGGAAATTTATAATAGAAATTAAGTGCCCTGACAAAAAAACTGATCTCAATACACTTATTTATAAAAAGGGCAAATTATCAAAAATATCCAATTATTTTTATCAAATTCAATTTCAGCTTCAAGAATTGAAAAATACATCTCTGTTTAGTTTATATTTTAAATGTATTGAAACCATTTGGTATGACTGCAATTTTATAAAAAAATGTCATATTGATTTTTACTATAAACGTATTTTTTCTCTGGAATATTTAAAATAGCTTAAAATAAAAAATAAAATAGATGTTGCAAAATATATTCTAAAAGAAAACAAAGTACATTTTAAATAATAATTATATAAAATAATATACTGTTAAAATTATTAAATCTATAGTGATGATAAATATATATGTATAAAAATTAAATTAAAGTAAAACGTAATGATAAATATGTAAAGTTAATTGAAACTTAAAGTGATGTAATTAAAATATAAATGACATTTAAATGTGATTAATGGTGTATTCGTATTGAGTATTAATGAATTAAAATGTGATGAAAATTATATAAAATTTCAATGAATTTCAATTTATAATTATAATCAAATGACCCTATTTTAAAGGTTACAAATCAAATTGGCATTGTATACAATTTCATTTTTTGTGGACAAAGTGATGATGGTATTGTGGCTTAATTTTTTTTTTTTTTTTTGTTAAACCTCTACGTGAATCCTCCTGTTTGCTATAACCCTAAATTGTTGTTGCCTTTTAATGGCAGGTATATTTATGCCACATTTTTTTCTTCTAGAAGATCTGAGATATTAAAACATCCATCTGCTAATAAATTATCGCCAGATTTGAGAAGATCAAGAAATTTGCTTTCATCGACAATAAAACGGTATCACTTTCAAATAATCACTTTGTTTAAAATGTTTACTACAAACTAAACTGGAGTTTGTGGGATTCTTTCCAGCTCGAATCACAATCATCCAAAGTTTTCTAAGTTTGACTTCCTTTGGTATTTTATGAAATTTTACTTCATGAATACTTGAACTGCTTTTGCATTGAGGAACACAACAATACATAGGCATATTTATGTTAAATAAATACATTTTTTTTCACAGAAACAAAACAATTTTGTTATTGTTACTGAAATGCAATATAAAATTAAATATCTGTCAAAGAGTAATATGCACTCCGCCGAACCTGCCGCCAGAGATATTTTTTCGTAACTATTATGCAAAGTCAAATTCAGATATTGAATTTTGAACAGTTGATTGTTGTATATAAATTAATATTAAGATATTAAAAAACCATCAGTAATTAATTAAATAAATATTTGTTTTCAGTTTTGGTAGAGTGGTGAAAATAAGCGGGATGACTTCCAAAAACATGTATGTATATTAAATAATTACAAGTTTAGTATGAGACATCCAAATTTCTTCTAAAAATCTTAATTAAAAATGTAACAAACAGTACATACAATTAACAATCCAATTAGATTTTTAATTTTATGAACTGTATATATGTTCTTAATTTTGATTTTTAGGAGCTAATTGTTTTAGTTTAGATAATTAGTTAATTTATTACAAATAGATCCAGGCAATAATACTAAATTAAATATGATTCTTTTTCAAGTTTATCAAATAATATTGATGGGGGAATATTAATCAAACTGTATTAGAAGAGCATCATTTGAACATTATTTATTTTTCATAAAACTTATTATGAAAAAAAGGCTTATTAAATTTAATAAAAAGAAAATATATTGTTCATTAAAAACTATTTTTTTTAATAGATAACATTATTTTTAATATAACTTATTTAAAAAAAATTAAAATTTGTTAACATTTAAAATAGGTAAGCTTAAATTGGAAATACCACATATAATAATTTTTATATAATTCTTATTCTTACCGATGAAATTAAATGCATGAGCTCCAATATAAATCATTAACCTGTTCCAGCAAATTATTATTCAACAAAAACGTTAAATCGTATATCAATTTATGAAGAAATCACTAGGGCTAATAATGACTTAAATTCCGATTCTAATACATATGACGTTAATGTTATAAATGTTAATGTTATTATTTAAAATGTATTTTTTTCAGTATAAAGAATGATACTGAAATTATTATCTCTTCTCCTTCCATATCGTTACAAATACCATCACCACAGAAAGAACCGACAAAAGATTCTCCTGCAATACAGGCAGTGCAATCCACTGAAACTAAAATAAATAAATTAAGAAAGTTGGTGTATCATGGAGTAATACAGATTATGCCAAAAATACTTCTAATCATTAACTAGATGTAGTAAATTTTCTCGTTAAATGCATCGGTCATTATCATAATAGATCTTCCATTATATATTATATTGAAGAAATTCTACACGTTAAAGTTATTTCATCTTCAAAATTGAGATAGATAAATAAAAAAAAAATTAATGATCAATAACACAATTAGCTTCAAACGGCTGCCTGCTAAATACGCTTGGTTGTTCAAGAATTCATATAGCGACGTATTCAAAATAGGTAATATTTATTTTTCAAATTGGATTAATTATAAAGATCAATCCAATAATAATAAAATTAGTAATAATAAAAACAATAAAAAAATCGATAACAATAACCATATACCTAGTAAATTCCAGTAAAATTAAGAATAGCATAATTAATTCAAATATAGATAATTTTAATAAAAATAGAAATAGTAATATTAATAATATTAATAAAAAATATCAAAATTTTGTACAAGGACGAACATTGAATCCGATTCTTACCTTTATATCCCTCCCTAATAAATCCATTAAAAGCACTAACATTTGACAGTCCTCTTCCTATTAACATTAACGACATCTATGAAGGTAACCACCCTATCCCCTAATTAAACAATACTAACATTACGGAAATTAATAGTCAGCCCCCCACTAATACTAAAGACTCCCTTATTTTTTTCTAGGCGTTTCCGAGGTCGGGGAAATTTAAAAAAAAGTGTTGGAGGGACGCGTATATGTGCGCAGCAACATCTCCTAGAACCGGTAGTCCAATTTTAATGAAATTTGGCACACAGGCTCTAACAGATTTAATCCCGGTGCCTTTACAAGATGAGATCGATACTTTCAGTGGGACCATGTTAGATTTCCACATTTATGTGTTTTTGTTCTACGAAAAAATATAAAAAAAAAATCATGCCTTAGATTTGGATGAAATTTGGCTATCTTAATTGTGCACAAGCCTACCTAGATACAGGTCTGTAACTTCAGGGGGTCCATGGTAAAATTTTCGTTTAAAATTTCGTATGCTGTAGAGCATACAGTAATTATTATCTAATTAGCTTAATTTTTGGTACATATGATAGTTTCCGTATGTACTTAGCACCTGTAAAATTTAAAGTCGATACTTAAGTGGGTCCATGTAAAAATCCGTAATCAACGCCCTATATCATACAGTAACTTTCACCCAATTTCAATGATATTGCATACAGGTTTACGTTCTTGGGAAACTAATATATGAGCAACTTAATTTCCGAAGAATATTTGCTTTATGTTCTACATCATGTAATTATTATGCGATTTCAATGAAATTTGGTACACAGGTTTAGTTCGTGATTATGCATAGGTATGCATAGGTTAGAGGTTAGCAGGTTTAAGGGGTCCATGTTAAATTTGCGATTTAATTTTTTTTTTTTTTTCATATGTTCTAGCTAGAAATATCAAAATATCAAAGTAATAATTGTTAAGCGATTTCAATGATATTTTATATACAGGCTAATTTTGTGATCTAGTTGGCTCTCCTGAAATTTGGAGACCTTCAGGGGGTTCCTCGAAAACAGTTTTAGTATCCGAATTTTATATAATTACGTGTTTTATAACATGTATTTATTATCTGATTTGAATGAAATTTGACACATATAGTAGCTTCCTTATATACTTACTGTGTGCAATTCAGTGTGTCCGTGTTAAAATTTCCAATTATATTTCATAAGTTAAATACTCTACCTACATCATACAGTAATTGGCACCAAATTACAATTATATTTCCACACAGGTTGACTTTGTTACCTACTTATAGCTCCGAAAATTTGTATCAGGTAGCTTTATTGTGGTCATGGAAAACTAATATATAACCAACTTAGTTTCCAAAGAATATTACAAGTTTAGTATGAGACATATTATTATCCGTTTTCAATGAAATTTGGTACAGTGGTTGCGTTTGTGTTACGCATGTGTTGACTAATGTAGATGTTAACAGCTCTAGGGGGTCCGTGCTAAAATTTCCGATTAATATTTCATATGTTCTAGATCATATGGTAAATATTATCCAATTTCAATGAAATTTTATACACAGGTTGGATTCGTGATTACACATGTGTGAACTAAGGTAGACGTTAGTAGCCTGAGGGGTCCATGCTAAAATTTCCGATTAATATTTCATATGATCTAGATCATATAGTAAATATTATCCAATTTCAATGAATTTGGTACACATGTTGGATTCGCGATTACGCATGTGTAGACTAAGGTAGAAGTTAGTAGCCTGAGGGAGTCCATGCTATAATTTCCGATTAATATTTCATATGTTCTAGATCATATGGTAAATATTATCCAATTTCTATGAAATTTTGTACACAGGTTAGATTCGTGATTACGCATGTGTAGACTAAGGTAGAAGTTAGTAGCCTGAGGGTGTATATGTTAAAATTTCCGATTAATATTTCATATGATCTAGACCATAGAGTACATATTATCCAATTTCAATGAAATTTGTTACAAAGGTAATTTTAATTACAAAAAACTTTTGGACATAAATTGCTGTTAAACATAAGTACAAGTTATCTGCTCCCCCTAGTTAGCAGCTTTTTTTAATGGAGGAATCATTGCACAATATTCAACAATTTTTACTTACTTTCGACAAAGTACCCAACAAACAATTTTTGAATTTATAAGTACGAATTGAGAGTTTACGGCAACCTTATTCGATTCTCATATTAGCATTCTGGCGAACTTTTTGGTCTTAAAAGAGTGATTTAAGTTCCATGTAAGTATTATAAAGAGTGTTATAAGGTTAAAGCTTAAGACTTAATCTTATAATAATCTTGCACAAGAGTTATATAAGTTAAAAACATACCCTGAGAACGATCTTGTGCAAGATTATTATCAGAATATTAACTTATTCTTATAGCATTATTTAACAAGATAGTTGTAACAAATGTCTCGGAAAAGAGTATTTGAAGATTTCAAAAGTTTTATATTGCTTTCCATTTCTGTGAATAAATATAAATAAAATAGAACCATTATAAAATAGAGAAATGAAAGTACGATATAAAATAAATAAATTGGAAATAATAACATTTTTTCTTCAAACGAAAAATTAATATTTATACCCAATCAGATATCAAATTTCATTGCGATTAAAAAAATATCGATTAAAAATTAAAACTGTGTTATATATTTTTAATGCGCCTGCAAAATCTTTTGTAATAAACTATTTTGTATAATTAAGATAAAAATTAAAAAATTTAATTTTTGCATTTACCACATCAAAAAGTATATTATAATGTTATAAATATGCAAAAACTTCAAAAAATATCCACTTGATATTTTAATATTATTCTTATTTCGCAATAATTAATTTAAAAAAAATATATATTTCTCATATTAGAAGATGGCCGCCAAAGCTATTCCCAAAAATATGGCGCTATCTGTCTGCCTTGAAGAAACCTATAATAAGTAGTAATTAAGAAAAAAATAATAGAGAGGACCAGGATAGGCTTAGGCTTATAGTATGACCTAGATACAAATGTACCTTAGTTTTTGCATACAGCATATACTCATAGTAATTTTCATGTAAAATATAATTTTTTTTATCTGGCATCGAAAGATCTTTATATACTACCAAATTCTCAAATTACAAGATCTTACGTACAAAACTTACTATAAAGGTTGTGATTGTATCGATGATCTTAATTTTGAAAATGGAGAACTTCATCTCTTCTTGAAAATGAGGGAGCTCATGATAGAATGTTACCATTGGGACTAAATAATAAATAAGATACATTTTTATAATATTCTTTTTTGATTCTTTTAATCTAACTCCGCTTGCAGGGGTTACACCTTTAAATAATCATCCCACTTCTCCCACAAAATTTAGTATGAAATTAAATTATTAAAAATTAGCAATATCGCGGACTTTGAATGCCCCTACAATAGATGGGGCAAACCCCTAATCCTTATTGCTTCTCCAATCGCATTAAATTCCCGAAATATTTAAGGATAGTTTTTTCATGCACAAAAAAATTACTATTTTCGGATTTCCTGCTATCGAAAACGTATTTCTCTAAAAAATAATAATTTCTAAAATCCATGTAGACCACAAAGCATTCATATCTATTAAGAGATACGAATCCAAAAAACGTCAATTGCACACAAATTTTGAATTATATTTCATTTATCCGTATTTAAAATTCTTGCAAATAATTCTTTCTGGGCGGCACTAAGTAGATCCGCCACTGTTTATAAAGTAATTGTTCATGTACAATTTAACTTTTTTTTGTACAAAACTCTTATAAAAGAATGCTGAAAGGCAAATTTATAAATTTCCCTTACTGTATCATTAATTTACTCTTATAAACATTCTAAAAAGAATTTATTAACATATATTTAAAATCAGAAGTTTTATTCTTATTAAAATATTTATAAGTATCTATTAAGTATATTAGTAAATTAATTTTATAAACATATCTTACTGCATACTTAATTTCCTCTTATAAATATTCTAGAAAGAATTCTAAACACATGTTTTTTTAAATTAACAACTTACATTCATATTAGAATAGTGCATACAATACAAATACAATCTTAAGTACAAATACAATAATAATTTTCTAAAGTTTGGCTTAAAGCGTACTTAATAGAGAATTTTAAATGTATTATAAGAATTATAAGAAAAAAAAAACTGTAAATTTTATTTGTTTGGAAAGAATGTTTTTTGAGTGCAGAATAAAAGCCCGAATTTTAAGGTGATATAGATTATCATTTATGTAGACTCCGTCTTGCATTCCAATTTTAAGTTCTTCAACAAATTGATGTAGGTACTCATTTAAATCAGGTGTTCCAATCCCTTGATAAATGCCCATTACCATCGGTGTACAATTATCTACTTCGTGAATGCTACAAGAAATAGGCCAAAATTCTTGTTTCGAGCAAAATTCTATTTTGTAAACAAGTAAAAAGACCTTGATGCCAATATTTTCCGTTTTCACCTATAACAAATAATTTTTTTATACAAAACTAAAGCAGTTAAATATTATGATAAATTACCAATAGTTTTCACTGCTATGGCAACTGGAGTCTCCAATAATGTTCTAGGATCACATGGCAATAAACCTGGCTCTAAAATATTTATAATTTTTATCAAATCTGTCAAAGCGGTGTGCCTGATATTATAATTTGTTGACCATATTTTTAATTTTTCATGTATTAATTCTCTTTTCGAAATTTGAATTTCCATATCAGAATCACCTCCAGAATTGTAAGAAACTGAATCATTTTCAATTATTGATACTATTTCATTTTGTTGCTGTTGGTCAATTTCAATATTTTGTAAGCCATCCAAACGAGATAATACAATTTTATTTTTAGTTATAGGCGATATGATTTCATTATTTTGGAAAGCACTTTTAAAAAGTTCATTAATAATTTCTCTGTAATTATTTTGTTTCTTTCTGGTAAATTTTTTTAATTTTTTTCCACTGATTTAACGACATTGTAACTTTTTTTTTGTTAAATTAAGGAATAAGTTTCGTCAATAATTGACACACGCGAATGAGCTAGCAAAAATTGGATATTTACATTACGCCGACGCAATCATTACCAGATTCTTTTATAGTCCTTATATAAGAGTCAATACTATAATTTTTCTTATACTATTATCTAACAAGAATTCATTTGAGCTCACTTTTACATAACACTTTTAAGGTTATTATTGGAGAGTACTGACAGAATTATTCTTTTTTGTGAAGAAGTTTCTTCAGTAAGTATAAAAACAGTCATTTATAAGAAAATTAATTTGACTCCATTCTTATAGTAAACTAATTCAAGAGAAGACTTACAAAACCCTTTTAAAAAAATAGTTGAAGGATATTGTAAGAGTATATTACTCTTGATTAAGAAAACTCTTTATTAAGGGTAATATAAGCCAATTATAAGATCCGTTCTTAGTACAAATTTAGTCAAGAAGTAAAACCGGCTTTTAAGAATGCTAAAAAATACACGCTTTTTTAAGAACTTTATAAGTCTCTTATAAATATTAGTCTTGCAAAATGTTTTTATAAGTTCCATGTAAGAGAAAAAAATCTTAAAAGACGATTTGTAAGGCGTAATGTTAGTTGGGTAACATTCTTGTCGGAATTCCCTTCATAGTCTTTAATTTATTATCCGAATCAATTTTAAATGATAGGGAATTATATTCTAGATCTTCTGTCACTTGGATACATTTATCGAACATTTAATTATTAGTTTGTATACTCAACAGATTGATTAACTTGGTGATAATATTTATATGGTTGTTCTTGTTCGAATAGTACCATGTCAAGATTATTATCATTATTTGAAAATTTTGCTTGAACACTAAAATTAACAATAAATATATGTTGAAATAAAATACAATTTAAAATAGATTATATATATATATATCTTGCATTTCGTTTCATTAATATTATGTATCTAGTTTTGATCTTATCAATACATCGCTTTGTATTTATAGTTGATTGTGGTAAATTTTCTGTTGGAAATGCTGAAACTAAAAGCTTTGCTTTGGGCCTTTTGTTTCTGAAAATCGGAACTAGAATTTTGTCACTTTAAAAGTGAAAACTGCAAATCACAAAATTGTTTCCCCATTATTAATGCAATCTTCCACCTCATGAGTTCTTTTTTATTAATCAGCTCTTTCTTTGGAATCTGGCGCATCGAATTCGTTGGATTTTTATGACTCCTACATTGTGGCACTGCGCAGTATACTGTGTATATTTATTTTTCCCATCTTTTTGGAAATTCTAAATTTGGATATAAAAATATTTTGATTATAATATATATTCTTTTTTAGTATAAGTTTACCACTTACCAAGTATTTAGACCTATATTAATTTAATTTTATATTTTATTTTATCGAAATTATTATAAAATGCTAATATTTGGCGCAAATAATATTACTTAACTATTTACTTAAATATCTCAATTTTTCAATACAAAATGAAAGAATTTGACATATTCAATGTCAATTTGTGATGTATAAACTAATACTTTAATGTTCAATAAATGTATCCAATTAACCGAAGATATAGAATATAATGACTTAGCATTTAATTAGTAATTGAGTTTCTAATCCAAAATTAATCCAAAACAGAAGGTTTCCTATCATCGAAAACAATCAAAATAAGAGCCTCTGAGTGAACCAATTATCTGTATGGATTAGTGAAAACAAGCAGAAAAATAGATATAATATTAGGAGTATATACATTACTTTAAGCTTGCCCTCAACGCAGTTTCTCTACATGCTGAGAAATTTTTTTACTATCCGCAATGGACTTAGCTCAATACACATAGGAATACATAATTAATGATTAGCAACCACCTGCTTAGTACAAGCAATATATATTTTAAGAATCAAAACTAAATTGTTAATATAAAAATAGCAAGGCACTAAATAGACGTCCAAGCAAAAACAGTTAATACAAATTGTTAACTTATTAACAATTGAAACATAATATTGGAAAGCACTAAAAGTAGTAAATTCAGCGTCAAAAAAATATGCATTAATTGTACAATTACTGTCTCAGTAGATTATCACTTGCTTCGGGCTTCACAGTTCTGAAAAAAATAATACTACTTCTTTCGGCCGTCATCTACTGATTCAGTATAAATGCTAAAATTAAGATCAATAATAATAAGTGCCACGAATCAACAAATTACCACCTGCTTCAGGCTTCACAATTATGCAAAGAACGCTACTGCTTCCCTCAGCTCATTTGTTGAGTTGGCTATCTCAATATAAAATTAAATTATTACTCATAGCATGGTGCAACTGTCAAATAAAATAAGAAAAAGAAAAACATATAAACTAAATATTGTAAAATAGTTGTTAATCATAAGCATGCAGAAGCTAATTGTCAAAAAAGTAAAAACAAGAAACAGAAATATTTACAAAAAACTTTACGTGTATTATGTACAAACTAAATGTTATTTACATTTAACCATTTATAACATGTTTTAGCTTAATCTTACTAAAGTTAAAATCAAAATGCGTTACGTTAGAGTTTACTTCGCGAAGCAATCTTGTTAGAGGCTCATTTTTCCCGTAGTCCGTGCCTTGAAAATTAACTTTAAAGTTAATATTGAGGCATATTCGCTCAAGAAGGGTAGAAGAGTAAAGTTGATAAATGAAAACAATATCTGCTATTTCCCTGCGCCGCTGCAGTGATTGACGATTAATTAGTTTTAGACGGTTGGCATATGGGGGCAAGTTATTATTATCTACCCACGGTAATCCTCGTATACAAATCTTACAAATCTCAATGTTGGACCGATTCGATTCTGTTAATATGTACCTATAGATATGGAGACCGGACTTGGCTAGCATATTCTAACAAACGTCTAACAAAGGTTAGAAATGACAGTGAAAGTTAAGTTCACTATCACATAAGATGATATAAGTTATTTCGGTTTTGAAAACGAAATAATTTATATATGAATTATTTCGGTTTCAAATCGCAATAACTTATATATAAGTTATTACGATTTGAACCCGAAATAACTTACATATGAGTTATTTCGGTTCAAAAAACGAAATAACTCATATATAAGTTATTTCGGGTTCAAATCGTAATACTTTATATATGTATTATTGCGTTTTGAAACCGAAATAACTCATATAAATGTCCATTTTAGCCATTATTTCACATAACTGATGATTATAAGCTTCTAAGGAACCAGTTGTACGAATATTTTCCCTAAAAACTGAAATGTTTGATGACCCTTCCTATTAAAGAAAAAATAAAAAATTAATTACTTATATAAAATTATATTGAGTAGATGTAAAAGTATTAAAAAAATTCATATTCACCTTTTCAATCCATTGACGTTGATAATAATTGATGAATCTGACAAACTTACTTCTGTCAATAGCAAATGCATTCCGATTTCAATCTATCAAATGTTGGTTTAATCAGGTCGGCCGGTAATAACGGCAAACTCATTAATTTATAATATATGTTCTCAGCATTGTCATTTAATCTGATGAAATTTACAAAACCAGTCACCTTAGCAGCATTTCTTTTGACAGCTTGAGTATAATGAAACCAACACTTAACAAATTTAGCTTGAGGATACTGTTTTTCCAATGCGTTTCGCATTGCGATTTCATAATCTGTTGTGATTGTCGATGGTTTCAACTGAAAAACAGACTCCTCAATAAATCTTAAAACATGTGCATAACTCTATTCGGTTTTCCGAGACATTAAAACAAATATGAATGGATATGCCTACTTAAAGAGATAATAAATAATCTATTAAATAAGATTATCCATTCTATGTTTTTTCTTCATAATAAATTATAAATTTATATATTGGGTAGATGAAAAAGTATTGAAAAATGTATACAAAAAATTTCATTATTTTTCACCTTCTCAATATAATTGATATAAAATATGATAAATTGATTGAATGGGCCAACTGAGACAACTTTAAAAGTAGCATCGAGAAGATACCGACGGTTATTCAATTCAACATGCTTTTCAATCAAATTAATAATATGTTTTGAAAAAAAAAACACAGAATGAATAATTTTCCGTTTTAGCAATGCCGTTGAAAAATGATTCTTTGGCAATATGTTGAGATCGGCCGATGGCATCCATAATATTTGAATTTTTAAAAGCATCAGAAATTTCATCGCATGATATTGGATTTTTCGGAAATGATGCGCTACGAATTAATTGAAATGTTCGTTCGTATTTATTATTATTATTATTATTATTATAAGCTTTTTATTCATCCTTAAAATAAATTTACATTTCAAAAATAAGAAATAATTATATTATATTATATACCATTTTAAAAATAAAAAAATAAAATTAAATTAAAAATAAATAAAATAGTTTTGTTTAATAATTAAAAATTTTCAATATATTAATTCAAATTGAATACTTTCTCATATTTAGCTGTTAAGGACATAAGCCTCCCCAAAGACTTTCCATGCTGTTCTATCGTAAGCTATTCTTTCCCATCTTGTATGTACTGTTTTTATGTCGTCTCTCCATCTTTTTGTTTGTCGACCGACTCTTCTGAACCCATCCCTTGGAATCCATTCCGTTAAAATTTTGGTCCATCTGTTGTCGTCCATCCTGGCCACATAACCCGCCCAATGCCATTTAAGAGATTTTGCTTTTTCAATTGCGTCCATAAATTTTGTTCTGCATCTTATTTCATCATTTCTTATTCTTTGTCGTCTGCTTATTTGTAGTAATGATCTCTCCATAGCTCGCTGATTAACCTGTATTTTTTGGTTCAATCTTGAAGACATATTCCACGTTTGCGCTCCATATGTTAATACTGGTAATACTGTCATATCAAATAATTGTTTTCTACTATTTGTACTGATGTTAGAACTTAATATATTTTTCATTCCGAAAAATTGCTTCCAACTATTTGATATTCTGCGATCAATTTCTTTCTCTTCTTTATTTTGAAATGCTATAGTTTGGCCTAAGTAGATGTATTCATCGCAATATTCTAACTCTTCTCGTTGTAGTTTTATAATTTCTTTTGTTGCGTTTGTTAATAATTTTGTTTTCGTTCTGTTCATCTTCAGCCCTACATTTTCGCATTCAGTTGCTAGTTTATTTATCATTATTTCTAGTTCTTTTGCAGTTTCCGCGAACATGGAAATATCGTCAGCAAATCTCAAATCGGTTAATTGATTGCCATTTATATTTATTCCAAAATCTTCAAAATCTGTTTTTCTAAATATCTCTTCTAATACTGCGCAAAAAAGTGACGGTGATAAGGGATCACCTTGTCTAACACCTCTTTCAATATTAAATATTTTACCCTTACATTCTGTTGAGACTTTTGCAATACAATTTTCATACAATTTTTTAATTATATTAATTTCTTTTTGCGTACTCCACTGATTTTGTAAGGCTTCGTAAAGTTTATGGTGTTCAATTGAATCAAAAGCTTTGTAGAAATCAATAAAACAGATATAAAGTTGTTTCTGGTACTCTGATGATTTTTCTATAAGTTGATTCATAGCTTGTAAATGGTCAGTTGTTGAAAACCCGGAACGGAATCCTGCCTGTTCTCTAGGTTGATTTTGAATTAAATTTATCTTCATTCTGCGGAATAAACACTTTGCAAATATTTTGTAAATTGTTGAAAGAATACTGATTGGCCTGTAGTTGTTCAAATTTGATTTATCACCTTTCTTATGCAATAAAATAATCGTAGATTTTTTCCATTGCTCAGGAATAACTTCAAATAATATTATTTCATTGAAAATATATGTTAATGTTTCAGACAATTCGTTTTTACCAATTTTTAACATATCAGAATTTATTTTATCATTACCAGGGCCGGCGCTTCCTTGGAATAGTATGAACAGCTTGACGGGGCGCTGAAATTGGGGGGCGCAAAATCATTAAAAATAAATTTAAAAAAATAAAATATTTTTTTTTTTCAAAATATTTTATTTACCGAAATTGTGAACAAATATTTTTTCACTGTGTAAAAATATATTTTAAAAAGGCAAAATATAAATTTTTTGTCGTTGCACAGTAATTGAACACTGTGCATAATCAATATGGAAAAGAAAAATATCGATAAAACCCCCTTCCGTTTCTTATATGAAAAAAAAACCCCTCAAGCACAGTATATTTTTACTGTTCATAAAGAATTCTTCAACCGATGATATGAAAATATAAATTTGTCTTTATACTCTTTCTTCATACAAATATCTCACAAAAAAAAATAACTTAATATTAAAGTTTCTCTTAAAAAGGAGAAATATTAAAATTGTTGTCGTTGCACAGTATTTGAACACTGTGCATAGTCAATATGGAAAAGAAAAATATCGATAAAACCCCCTTCCGTTTCTTATATGAAAAAAAAACCCTCAAGCACAGTATATTTTTACTGTTCATAAAGAATTCTTCAACCAATGATATGAAAATTGAAAATATAAATTTGTCTTTATACTCTTTCTTCATACAAATTTCCCTTCCGTTTCTTCTATAAAAAAAAATGTATGTATTTAATTAGGCTTATTTAAGTGTAAAATTTATACATAGATATATTAAAAATTAGATATACATATTAAAAATTATTTAAATTTTTTTTATTATTTAATATTTCAGTTCGAAGATATATTTTCAGTATAATTAATTACCAAAAACATAATATTTATGTATTTTAATGATTAACAGACTTATTAATTTTTACGAGGAGTAACTAATAAGTATGATGGAATACAAATACAAAATTTTTCTTTATAATTAGTGTAAATGTAAATTAAAAAGTCTAAATTCTCGTCGCTTACTTTCTTGTGTACACCATCTTGGCCTATACCTTTTTTCACAATCTTATGATTTACAAAGTATTAGCTTCACAAACTTAAATTTTTAGAGAGTTTTATCGTTTTATCGTGGTATACCTCGTTAAAAAAATGCATTGCAAATCCTACCTCTTGGGTGATGTGGAATGGAAACGGATTGCATTCGAAAAAGCCCTATAGAATCATTAGATTTTATAGTTGAAAAGAAATTAGAGCCGATATTACCAAATGTAGTTGTAGCTCTTAGAATTTTATTGACAATACCAGTCACAGTAGCTTCCGGGGAACGTAGCTTTTCTAAATTAAAAATTATTTACGTAGTATAATAGGACAAGAAAGACTAGTAGATTTAGCTTATAGAATATGTATAGAAAGTCAATTTCTGAACAACTTGGATTATAGTGACTTATAGACAATTTTGCGAAATTAAAAGCTCGTAAAATTAATTTTAATTAATTATTTAATGAATTTTACAATTTAAAGTAGCACGCTTGAATTTTAGTGTTTTTTATTTATATTTTATTAATTTTTTGTTATTGAAATTCGTACGCTGGATTAGTACGATAGAAATATTTATTTATTTATTTTTTAAATATTTATTTTTGAGAACTATGCCTACGTGGGATACCACCTTAAAAAAAACGCATTGCAAATGTGGGAACGGATTACTTACGACAAAATACTGTTTTTTTTTTTGGGCGCTATTTTAGAAAACTGCACCAGGCGCCAAAATCGTTAGCGCCGGCGCTGATCATTACCTAAACATTTTCCAACTTTTAATTCATCAATTGCCAGTTCAATTTCATTTTTTAAAAATAGCTGAAAATCTTCTGTATTATTTGATCTTTCTGTATTATTTAATATATTTTCTTGTTTCGAGTCAGATTTATACAACTCTTCAAAATATGATGTCGCAAGTTCATTTATTTTTGTTCTGTTTTGAGTTTTCTTATTATTATTTTTCAGATTAATTATCCAATCTTTACCTTCAATAAAATGTTGCTTTATTTTTTTAACCGATTTTTCTTCTTCTACTATTTGCTTTACAATTTGTTCATCATATTGCTTTATATCATTCTTTAGCGAAGCTTTTATTTGTTTTCTTAGATGTTTAAGTTCATTTTTATCTGTTTCGATTAAATTGCATTTTTTTCTTATATCTTCGCGTTTTTGTATTAATAATTTTGTATTTGGTGAAAGTTTGTCTTTCTTTTTGTTTACTTTTTCCATTATTGTATCTTTGGCAGCTTCTATAATAGCATTTTCAAGAAAATCGTATTTTATCTTTATATTTTCCAACTCTTTCAATTTATTTACACTTACAGTGCGTTGTAATTTATTGTTATAATTCTGTTTTTTCTCCTCTGACACGTATTTTGAAATTTCTTGTATTTGTTCTATGTTATGGTAATTTTTAGTTTTGTGGTTTAGCAAAATTTTTGCTCTAACCATTCGGTGGTCACTATCAAATGCAATATTAGTTAGTACGGATACATCTTTTATAGTTTTTTTCTTATTAGTTATAATAAAATCAATTTCATTTTTTGTAATTCCGTTGGGTGCTTTCCAAATCCATCTATTTTTCTCCTTTTTCATAAAAAGCGTATTTGCAATTATCATATTATTTTGCCATAACCACGTTATTAATTTATGACCATTTCTATTTCTGTTACCATATCCATGTTCAGCAAGTATTGCTTCCTCTCCCACTTTCCTGCTTCCAATTTTCGAATTAAAATCTCCTATAACATAAATATTTTCAACTTTTATTTTTCCGAGTACATCATCTAGTTTTCCATAAAATTCATCTATAATTATATCTTCTTCATTTGATGTTGGTGCATAAATTTGTATAACAGCAAACTTTGTTTTTTCAATCTTAAATTCGCAGGATATGATTCTATCATTTATTAAATTAATTTCAACTATATGTTTTTTAAGTTTATTATTTATTAGCATTCCAACACCATACATTCCTCTGTTATTACCGATATATGAGAAAACATTACCATTTTCTTTTTCTAATATTCTTGAACCTTCTAATCTTGTTTCTGCTAAACCTATTATGTCCCATTTAATATTATGTATTGCATTTTCTAATTCAATTAATTTGCTTTCAGTTGATAGAGTGCGCACATTAAATGTACATATATTTAATTCTTTAATTTTTCCATCTAATTCTTTTTCATTATCTTTTGTTAACGATAATGATAATTTTTCATCTCTAGTATTGAGATATGGGGGGTTTTGGCCATGCTTTTCCACGGTGGCCAGCCGTACTGGAAAAGTTTTTTCGTGTATTTGGTTAATCGTAGTCCATTTAACGTTCGCATGTTCATTATTTTGAGAATCTGATTTAAATAAGGTTGGTAGTTGCTAATTTGATGTAGTAGGTTTCTGTTTTTTATTTTCTTGTAGTATAAAATCTGATAATTGTAAATTATTTATATTTTGATTTTCTGGGTTGTTGATATTTTCTTTCTCTGGTGATCTTTGTCTTTTCTTATTAGCTGCAATATTTAATTCTTCAACAGTTTGTTTAGATAATATTTTATTTTCAAAAACTAACTTTCCTTTTTTAATACTAACATCAGCTCCTTTACTTTTCAGTTCTCTCATTGCTATTCTTAATTCATTATTTTCTACAATAATTTCTTTTGGAAGATCATCATTAAAGAAAATTTTGAAAGGTATGTTTTTAAGTTTGAATTTATTCTCCATTATACGCTGTTTTTTAATATATGTTGTAATTCCTAATAACAATGGTCTTATTTTCTCCATTTTTTTCCCCTATTTCAAGAGTTACACCTACAGAACAATTTATAATATCTAATATTATGGCTATCAGTTCATCCTGATTCTTTTCTGTTTCTTGTAATCCATGTATTATTATATTTCTCTTTCTAATTTCTCTTTCTACATTTATAACTCTCTTTTCTAATTCAGATTACTTTACTTTCACATGATCTACATGTTCTTTAATATCAGCAAATCTGTTATCAATATTTTTATTAATAGATTCTATATCAGATTTTAGTTCAATTTTTAAACCATTTATTACTTTTAATATTTCTTCAGTCATACTTATTCTTTAAAAATGATTTTCTTCTAACTGTATGCAAAATAATATAATCTTATGTCGGGTTAATAAATTTGTATTTGTAATATGATAAGTTTTAGTTACGCCTAAATTCATGCAATAACTTTAATAATTTTTATTAAACTTTATTTTTGTAACTTAATTAAATTTTGTGTTGATAATTTGTATCTATAATGTAGCCAGCATGTAGTGTTCTATCATTATTTTTTTTAAATTCGAAATAAAAATCAAATCAGCTGTTTTATTGTTTTTTTTTTCATATATTATTATAAGAAATTTTTAATTATTTTTTATATATATTGTATCTTAATAAAGTATCAGAAATTAATATTTATTATGTAAGGGTTGACTTCATTGACAGATTGTTCATTTCTTAAATTACCGACAGAGCTCAAGATGTCAATATTATAACAATTATATTTTTATACTATTGGTATCAATGCCATATTCACAGTACTTTCCAATCAGGAAATTTAGAAATAGGAAATAAAAGTATTGTCATTGTCACTGTCATTATCATAATTCATTCGAATAAAGTACATTGAATTGAACAGACGTTTTGTCTTGTTATTTCTGAGAGGCCATTATATCATCAGATGTGGGGTACACGTGCCGAATAATTTTAAATCTTCAAATATCACGGCCATCGGTGTACCGATTACATTTATATAATTTAAACTTTGTAATCTTAATCTACGAAATTATAAAGATGCCTACAAAAAGACAACTAATGTCAACTCTAGATGATGCCGGCATTTTATATTCAACAACGGCGTCAATCGACGAGCTGAAGAAATTGCTGGTTAGTGGTGGCGGTAATATTATTGATGAACGTGGTGATGGTGGTAATATTGATGGTGCTGATAATGCTGGTGGAATTAATTCTGAAACTACTGATGATGATTATTTAATTGAAAAATTGGAGAAAAAACGTAAAATTCTATTGCTACAAAAAGAAATCCAAGAGCTGGAAAGTACAAATGTTAATCAATTGCAGTTATTAAACATTAACGATATCGACAGCCTAGTACCAAAATTTTCAGGTGACGATGCATATTCCATTGAAAAATGGCTAGAAGATTTTGACAGTGCAATAAGTGTTCAAAAATGCAATGATCAATTCAAATTTATGTGTTTGCGTCGGCTACTTAAGGGTACGGCTGCCATATTTCTTCGTACAATTACCTCAACTAATTATGAGGAATTGCGCAATGGATTGATCAAGCAATTTAAAAAATCAGTGTCAATAAATGATGTATACCAGCAGTTACGTCAAAGAACAAGACAACGAAATGAAAATATAATTGGTTACATGCTGTCAATCCAAGAGATAGCTGCTCAAGGTCACTTAGACGAAAGTGAAATTATTACCGCTATAATTGATGGCCTTCGTGATCGCACTGCTTATACTTCAATCTTGTACACTGCTCAAACTTTAGATGAATTAAAAGAGTTGTTAATTAAATACGATAAAAAACGCACCAATGATATCAACATCTATAACAAAGTCAACAGCAAAGTACCACCTACAGTATTACCACCAAGCATCCGTTGTTTCAATTGCTCCGAATATGGCCACTATTCTGCACAATGCACAAAGCCTAAACGTACAGTT
This sequence comes from Rhamphomyia laevipes, assembly GCA_963920725.1. Taxonomy (NCBI): domain Eukaryota; kingdom Metazoa; phylum Arthropoda; class Insecta; order Diptera; family Empididae; genus Rhamphomyia; species Rhamphomyia laevipes. Next base: position 57,057,094 of record OY987255.1, on the reverse strand, counting down.
GGTGCCTGTTTTAATTGTGGTAGCAAGGAACATCAGAAGAAAGATTGTCGAAAGAACATAGCAGTCAACGTAGTCAACGAGGAAATTGATGAAGAATATCCGTCACCCAGTGAAATTTCACCATTCCAAAAGGTTATTGTTGCTTTTAATGTTAGCGAATTGAATAATGTTGTTTTTATTGATTGTCAATCTCTAATTGACAGTGGTAGCCCAGTGAGTTTTGTTTCAAAAAATATTGTCCCGATTGATATTGACAATGATGTCCCAATTGATACCAATTTTTGTGGAATTGCGGGACCAAAATTAATTACATACGGTAAAATCGATTGTAAAATTAAATTGTTAAATAAAACTAGAACAATTACATTATTTTTAGTTGATGAAAAACTTTTACCGAAACCACTTCTTTTGGGACGAGATTTTTTTACAATATTTCAAATTCACTTTGTCATGTATCATAACCACAAAATAAATATTAATAAAAAACAAAATAATTATTTTGATCAATCAAAATTTGAAACGTGTTCTTCTTTAATAAACAACATTATTCAACCTATTGATAACTGTCATGAAAACAATTGTATTGCTACAAGTATAAATATACAAAATATTCGTGAAAACATACACCCTATTGACATTGACCAAAGTATCGATACCATTGTCCCTCTGGACTGTGATCTAAACGATAATTGTATTTCTGACGTGATTTATGATAATAATAGTAACAAAGAACCAAATGGTATTCAAGATTGCCCCTCTGAGGTCAGTCCAAATAGTAGTGCCAACGTTAGTGATAATTATTTTTCTGATCTTTGTTGTATTGATGCATCATATGATCATACAATTGATGATTTTGACATCGATAGTTCTATATCCACAAACGAAAGAGAGATAGTTCGCCAAGTTATACGTGAATCTTATTTGAGACCATCTAAAATTGAACCAGTCGAAAAACATTTTGAGATGAATATTAAGTTAACTACGGACCACCCTGTACGTAGTAATCCACGAAGATTATCCTATAAAGATAAAATTGAAGTCCAAAACATTACTTATGACTTATTGAAAAAGGGAATAATTCAGGATAGTGATTCCCCTTATGCTTCACCTATTGTCTTAGTAAAAAAAAAAAATGGAGAAACCCGTATGTGTATTGATTATAGGGACCTTAATAGAATCACCATCAGAGATAATTATCCACTACCTTTAATTGAAGATTGTCTGGAATATTTAGGAGGGAAAAAATATTTTACATTGTTAGACCTTAAAAGTGGTTTTCATCAAGTGAAAATGTCCCAAGAGTCCACTCCTTATACCGCTTTTGTTACACTTCATGGACAATTTGAATATGTTAGAATGCCTTTTGGACTGAAAAACGCGCCCTCTGTTTTTCAACGGTTTATTTCTCGTATTTTAAAAGATTTTATTAAACGAGGTGCGATTATAGTATATATGGATGATATTTTAATTGCATCATTCAATTTTGCCGAACATATGCAAATATTGAAAGAAGTTTTATTGTGTTTAGTGTCAAATGGTCTTGTTTTGAGAATTGACAAATGTAAGTTCTGCTACCTCAAAATAGATTACCTTGGTTACAATGTTTGTGGAAAAGGTATAAAACCTAATCAGAATCATAAAGAAGCCATCTTGAAATATCCAGAACCTCAGTCCTTTAAACAAGTACAGTCTTTTGTTGGACTATGCGCTTACTTCAGAAAATTCGTACCCAGATTTGCCCACTTAGCTAAACCCCTGTATGATTTATTAAAAAATAATAAAACATTTAATTTTGATAATAAATGCACTGAAGCTTATAATGAGTTAAAAAGAAAGTTAATTGAATCACCAATCTTGGCTATTTATGATCCTAAAAAAGAGACCGAATTGCATTGTGACGCCAGTAGTAATGGATTTGGTGGGGTATTACTTCAAAGACAATCGGATAATAAATTTCACCCCGTATTTTATTTCTCAAAAAGAACTACGAGTGCCGAATCTAAATATCATAGTTTTGAATTAGAGACATTGGCTATCATATATTCTCTCAGAAGATTTCGGGTATACCTAGAAGGTATTCCTTTTAAAATCATTACAGACTGTAACTCGTTAACACTTACATTGAACAAAAGAATTTTAAATCCCCGTATAGCCAGATGGGCACTCGAACTACAAAACTATGATTATACTTTACAACATAGGGCGGGAACAAAAATGGGACATGTAGATGCTCTTAGTCGGTCTGAAATAGTTTCAGCTATTAGTGAAAATGATATCGAATTTAGACTCCAAGCCACCCAAAATAGGGATCTAGATATTGTCAACTTACGAAACAAACTGGAATCTGGTAACCTTAAATTATATGAGTTGAAAGACGGCTTGGTCTATAGAAAAGATATGAAAGGTGAATTGTATTTTTATGTGCCAAAAGAAATGGAAAATAATATCATTCAGATGATTCACGAAAAAATTGGTCACATGGGGGTTAATAAATGTTATGACCAAATCAAAATGACTTATTGGTTTCCCGAAATGAAAAACAAAATTGAGATGTTCATTCGCAATTGTATTAAATGCATTATGTATTCCCCCCGAGCTAGGTCAAACGAACGCAACCTTTTCAGTATACCAAAAAAACCAATCCCTTTTCATACTCTACATCTTGATCATTTGGGCCCATTACCTTCTGTCAAATCAAAAAATAAACATATTTTAGTGGTCATAGACGCCTTCACCAAATTTGTTAAATTATACCCAGTTAAGTCGACTAGCACTAAGGAAGTTATATTATCTCTGAGAAAATATTTCGAGTATTATAGTCGTCCTGTCAGAATTATTTCTGACCAGGGCTCGTGTTTCACATCGTCTGAGTTCAGTGAATACCTAATTAAAAATAACATAGTCCATATAAAAAATGCCGTAGCATCTCCACGAGCAAATGGCCAGGTTGAAAGGGTGAATCGACTGTTGACCCCTATACTAAGTAAACTTAGTGAATCGAACCAACATTCCGATTGGCATAATAAACTGTCAGAAATTGAATTTGCTATAAATAACTCTATACATAGTTCTACAAAATATACTCCGGCATCACTACTATTTGGTATTGGACAGAGAGGTTTAATCGCTGATCAATTAACAGAATATTTAGATAATCAAAAAGAGAAAAACCGTGATTTGAATCGTATTAGATCTGAAGCACACGAAGCTATTGTATCATCTCAACAATACAATGAACGTTATTTCACTCGTGGCCATAAGCCCGCTAAAAAATATACTGTTGGTGACTATGTAGTTATCAGAAATGTTGATGTGTCAGTAGGGTGTAATAAAAAATTGATTCCAAAGTTTAAGGGACCATATGTTATTCATAAAGTTTTGCCTAATGACCGTTACGTCATTAGAGATATTGAGAATTGCCAAATTACTCAGATTCCTTACGACAGAATTGTAGAAGCGTTTCATATACGTAGCTGGAAAAAACTTTAAACTTGTAGCATGCAATATTTCGTAACAGTTACTATAAAGCAATACTTAATCATTTACAATAAGATATTATTTTGTTAATTAATTTTTATCATAAATCTAAAATATTTAAATTATATTTAATTTTGTAGTTGTAAGGGTAATCTGTCATTGTCATCAATCTGATCGAGGCCGATCAATAGTCAGATTGGACGAGTTGTAAGGGTTGACTTCATTGACAGATTGTTCATTTCTTAAATTACCGACAGAGCTCAAGATGTCAATATTATAACAATTATATTTTTATACTATTGGTATCAATGCCATATTCACAGTACTTTCCAATCAGGAAATTTAGAAATAGGAAATAAAAGTATTGTCATTGTCACTGTCATTATCATAATTCATTCGAATAAAGTACATTGAATTGAACAGACGTTTTGTCTTGTTATTTCTGAGAGGCCATTATAATTATCTTTTTTTTTTTTGTATATATGTACTTTAGTAATCTACTATAGTAATCTTATTCACTAACCTTTAATTTATATATATTTGAATTATAAATTGTATTTTGAATTGAATTCATATATGACAAATCGCCAAATATTATGGGGTCAAAGTCCAGATAATAATGTGTATAAATTATTTTTAAGTTTTTTCTCATATATTGCGACAGATTTATGAATCTTCAATTTCCAATGTTCTACACACTTTTATTATTCCTTATATTCACTATTTATAAATTTCTGATACTTTAAATTATTAATATTTCTGTTTTTACTTGCAACCAAATACACTTTGTTTTCTTTTTCTTTTTGACATTTCTTTTTAATATATTCCATATATGTAATATGGAATTTAAAAAAATGCAATTTAACATCTGAATTCCTAATAAAAAAAATAAAAATATATTTAGCATAATGTTTAACAATTTCGCATTAAAATATTATTTACTTACTCAGCCAAAACTTGGTTGAAAATATCACGTACTGTTATTTTTTGACCGGTAAGAAGATAATTTAATTCCGCACAACGACGCTTTATTTCGTTAAGGCAACGCAATTTTTTATATTCTTCAGATTTGTTTGGATGCTCATGTGTAGGACTCTTCGCTAACCGAATACACTGGTTTGAAAAAACAATGTAAAAACGTGCTTTACAATTTTTGTTAATACACAAATATGAATCACTCAATCGACATTTTGTGTTTAGAACATAAAATTGATCATTGGAAAACAATAATTTGGAATTTTGTCACTATTTCATATTCAACAAAAGAATGTTTCAGTTAATGAATAGAACGAAGATTGATATAATCGACGATTTTCTCTTTGCGATCCACTAAATACACTTGATTCCTCACTTGCATTAGCCACTGAATTAATTTCACAATTTTGTGAAGAAATGCTTTCACTTACATCTCTTTCGACATATTAATTTTGCCATGATTAAATTATTTTCAGTAATAGGAACAGGTTGTACAGAAATTTCACTAATATTATCTTCTAAAATAAAATTATTTTCAATTGAATTAATTGCTGTTGCCATTTTTTTCAACACTTCTTATGAATTCGAATATGAAACTAAAAGTGATAACAAAATTCAATATTGAACACAGCACAAAGAAAAATTTCCTTTAAGCAAAGATTATAGAACTTTAATAAGATATCCTACTTAAAAAAATTTCAATTAATTTTCTATAGCTCTGGTCTAGTAACATTGGGATATATAGATAATTTTTGGATGTTATTTATTGTATTGTGGTGTATGCCACTAAACACATATGCTTATCCATGTGTTTGGTACTATGGGTCAGTTTTATTTTGAGAACACTTTGTTTACATAACAAACTACGGTATAGCATACGAAAATACCACACAACGAAAAGGCCAAAATATTGAACCCTAAAATATGTCGCGATAATGTAAATATATATGTATATTAATTCATATGCACATATATATATATTTACATGTGCAATACTAACTGCATACGAAATACATTAAAGAAATTCTTAAGAAATATTGAATTCTAAAGAATTCAATATTAAAGGATATAAATTGCTAGCGTTAGCAAATATTTACAATTAGTAATAAGAAAGTATTTGTAATTAAAATAAGAGTAGGGGTAATTTTAGGGTATAAAAGAAGAGGAATTGAAATAAAGAATTTTACTTTCTAATTTACTTTCAAAGTCAAACAGTATTGTTTTATTTAATTTACAGGCTTCTATGCCAAGTAACAAATATAACAATTTAAAATATACCAAACTAAAAGGGCTTGTGCCATTTTAGAAACATCAAGGCATAAACGCCAAGATTATTGGTAAACTATATATGGATTTTGTTTTAATATAGATTTAACATTTCCATCATATGTACAGCAACCTGGTCACCGTTGGACATTAGACGTGCCAACATTACATGGCGATCCTGCCAGTAGCTGCTGTCAAGCTTTTAAAAGAATTGAAGTATCAAAATCGAGAAGCTTAAAATAAGAAGATCCAAGCGGAGTTCACCAAGGCATTAGAAAATCCAAAGAGCGGACCACGACCTTTGAGCATAGAGGAATATAGGCAGCGAACCAAAGGTAGCCACCTAAAACAACAGGCACCACAACAGAACACCAAGAAGCCGAGAGGAGGAGCGGCAGTAAAATTAAGAAACGCGGTGAAGGAACTGAAACGACTTCAAAAGATAGCCATCACCCAGGAGGAACGCGAAAAATTCAAAAGACAACGAGCAGTACTGGAGAAACAGGAAATCGAGAGGAAAAGAAGCAACAAAATTGAAGCGAAAACAAAATTAGACAATATGTTTAATACATGCTTCAATGCTTTGGAAGTTGCATACAACAACAAAAGTCAATAAACTCTTTGAAATTTAATAATTTTCTTTTTAATAATAATAATTTAATTTTTTTTTTAAATTTAATAATGCTTCTGCATATATAGTCATATATAATAATTTCATGTATGTATATATATATATTATTAAAATAAAATTTATCAAAAACAAGTACTCTACAAAAAAAAAAAAAAAAAAGAAATCATAAACATTTTTTTTGTTAATATATTTTGGGAAAAATTTTCGCAAATATCATCATTACAAAATTATAAATCTTTACCTCTCCTCTTTTCACTCTTGTTTAACCTAAAATATACTATTCTACTTATTATTTATACTATTAAAACTTAAAATCTATAGGTTTCCAGGCGTCCCCTTCCCCCTAAAAATATTTTTTTTTAAAAAAAAACATTTAATTTTCTGTTATTATCATTAAATACGCGTAATATGGTTTAATCCTATTTCTATGTACTATCATTTTCTTTTTATCTGATTTAATCTCGCAATTCACACCTTCATTGCCTATTACTTCATATGGACCAATATATATTGGATCCAACTTCTTTCTATTTTCATTTCTAAGTAAAACTTAACTGCCTATTCCATAATTACTATCTTTTACTTTATAATCCCTGTTGTTGTATAAAATACAAGTCACCCTGTCTTTCAATTACTTGTGCAATAAACGCACTAATATTAATTCCCAAAATTAATATTAGCAATTAATAACTGTAGCGGAAATCGACTTGCTTAATTAGCACTTTTGCTAATTAAGCAAAGTTGAATGCTCAGGTGATTGAACGACGGTAATGAGACCTTGATTATTATTTGTGAGAATAAAAATCAAGGCCACGTTTTACCAAAAAGGGTTGACTTGGATTTTATAATTTGATTAATAGAGTTGAGTTGATTCGTAGTCGCGTTGAAGTAAAGTCCGTCTGGATTTTGAATTAATAAAAGAATATTTAAAAATAACTTAAATAAGATATATAAATAAATTGTTACTGGTTTTAAATTAATTATTTGAGGTGTTTTATTTATAATTAGAAGATTTCTAGATTTATATGGTTTATGTTATAACCGTAAGTATAACATTGGCGCAGCCGGTTAACATAAAACTACGTTTTTATGTAAGAACTTTCGTTCGAAATTTAAAAAATTATATATAAAATACGTTTTGCCGTCGGGAAAAATTCTGGAATTTACATTAAAGTAATATATAATAAAACACGAACAATTTACATTAAAATAATACAAAACAAAATAGTGTAATATAAATGGTGCAACAATAACTTAAAATAAATAAATACATAAACATTTATTTAGTTTTTTTATAAGACATATAATAATAAGTTAATTTAAGTGTATCATATAATTATAAGAAAAATTGACATTGAACTGTAATAACTCGGTAATATAATACGTGTATATTATAATAGAACAATTATTAATGTGCTGGAATGTTTTGATTTTTTTTTGTGTAACCTATATTCAAATATAAACTTTGCGTGTAATTTTAGATGTGTGATTAATTATATTGAGAAGTAAATACAACATGTTTGATGAGTACATTTTAAAAAAATAAGTTTGATTAATATGTTTAAAAAAGGTTTGAAGTGGTAAAAAAAAAATTGAATGATTAAATAAGATTTATAGTTGGATAATTTTATATATGATATCAAACATAAGATAAACAGTGAAATTTTTATATAGAAAACTAATAAAGTGATAGTGATTGAAAATTTAATACAAATTTTAAAATATATAACTAGTATTAATGTTGTTAAATATAAAAATTATTTGTGATAATAATATTTTTTGTTAAATAGTAAAGTAAACTAGAAAAAATTACCGGGTTTATTAAATAAAATATTAGAATAAATTAATGATTAGAAAATTGAATAAAATTGTAGTTCATGTTATGTGTAATGAATGAATTAAAATTTTAAAATATTATTGGAGAAACAGTGAAAAAAAAATTGTTTTTTTTAAGTTATTTAAAATAAAGAAATTTAAGTGTATTTTTGTTGAAAAGATTAAACTAGTTGTGATTTTTTTTCTTGAGAAAGTAAAGTAATTATTTAAATACAATAATAAAAATTTCAGATATTGTAAAAGAAGTGTAGTAATAAATAAATGATAAATAATACGTTATAATTTTTTTTGTAAATAAATAAATAGAGTTCGTGGTTTAAAATTTCGATAAAAAAAAAAATTATAATAAAATATAAATAAATAAACAAAAATAAATAACTAAACAAATAAAAATAAATAAATAATAACAATTCATATATATAAATAATTAAACAAATATAAAAAGAATATAAATAATAACAATTTAATTAAATTTATACATAATAAAATATTTTTAATAAATTTATGGCTCCAGTTACCCGCAGCAACAAAAATAAAGAGAAGAAACCAGTCAGTGTTGCTGCGTGGCTAAATAATACTATTTTCAATAACAATAGTAAAAGCAAAGAATTGGGTGAAGAAGACATCAGCTTTGGAAATTCGTCACTAATTGAATCAACTCCGAGAGCACGTTAATACAAATTTTGAAAATTTAGACAAAAATCAGCATAATTTAAGTTTCATTAATAATAGTAACATAAAAAATAGGTCTAAGTTAATAGAGATAGAATCGAATTTAAAGGATTACGAAATGGATCAGTTTAAAAAACAAGGGGCTGTACCCCGTACTTTAAATAACAATTTAATAGGAAATAACAATGATAATTCGCGGGAAAATAATAGGGAACCTCTTGAAAATCCTTTAAGAACGGGTAATACTAATAGATTAAATAATGTTGATTTAGGTAATATACATGCTAATAACAATAACAGTAGACGTAATTCAAATATTTTATCCAGAGACCACACATATGATCTAGGTGTGACGGTAAACAGTAACAATCAGAACAACACGCCCATACCATTAGAACGGGCATATCGAACTTTTTTTCAGGGCGTACCTATTTTTACGGGTGAGGGTGACCGGACGATACTGGACCTCCAAAATTTTGTTTCTCTTGCACATGACGCATACTTTCGAACCGACGAACTTGACAGACCAGTAGTTTTAAACCAAATTATAAGAGGAAAACTACGAGGAAAAGCAGCGGATATTTTCATGGAGCGTGTTGTACAAAGTTTTCGTGATTTTAAAATAGTTCTAGAAAATGCGTTTATACCGTATAAAGACTTACCACTGCTTAGGACTGAGATCGAGGAATGTGTACAAATACCGGACGAATCAGTGGAACAATTCGGCGATCGGGTGGAAAGAAAGTTAGGTTGCTTCAAGGCTGCGGCGAGGTATAAATTACCGACCGGTCACGAGGGAATTATTCAAGACGCTGAAGAGACAGCTAGACGGACTTTTATTCGAGGACTCCAATCGGAAACGATCAAACAATATATCGTCGGTCAAAATCCATTAAACTTCCGGGAAACTGTGAATCACTCATGTAGATTTGCTAGAGAATCCCTGGAGCTATTAAAACCATCGAGACACGGTTTAACAGATTCGAATCCGACAAATTTGGATGCAACAAAAATTCTAATGGATCTTATACAAAATTTACAGAGGACAAAAATTGACAGTGAATATTTGGGACCAGTAGACAATAGATTAAATAGACCAGTACAGCAACAAAATAGACCAGCAGGTATACCTCGTATCAACCATCAATGGAATCGATCCATAACACCTAACAGAGACGGACCTAGGGTGACTTGTTTCAATTGTGGACAGCCTGGCCATATTAGTAGGGACTGCAGAGCACCTAAAATTGAGTGTCGTTTATGTAAAAATACGGGGCATATTGCCACTAATTGTCCATTCAACAGACAGCAACAGGTATCAGCTACTATTCCCGCTCAGGTTAATACGATTCGAGACGTGACGGAACAAACGATTTGTGATTGGTGTGAACGATAGGGTCACACCGAATTGATATGCTCCGCTCGACAACGATACCAATCTAGACAGGGAAACGGCTCAGGGATGAGTCAAAATCCCTAAACTCGTCCCTTGGTAGTGTGGAGGAGAGTGGAAGTGTAGCTGAAGTTGGCAGTAATAGATTTGAGCCTCTAGTAAAGATTCCACTCGATATCGCGAAAAAACAATCCGTAACTTTATTAGTGGATACTGGAGCTCAAATCAGTTTGTTAAAAAGGGACACATTGGACAAGGACACACTCATTAAGACGGACGAAAAGACGGTAATACGAACTGTTCACGATCAGAGTGAAACGTTAGGGAAATGCCATGGAAAGTTTTTAACACCGGAAAATTTAAATTGTGATTTTCAAGTAGTTACCGGCTGATGGAATTCTAGGGAATGACTTTTTGGCTGAGCATTGTAATATACTTGGACCGGACCGGACGCTACATTTTCCAAAAACGGACAGAAATAAAATAGAATTTAAGTTACCTATAGTTGATAAAAGTAAAATAAATTTCAATAATAATAATAAAACAATTAATTATAATAAAAAACTAGATACAAATTTTAATAAGAATTCGAAACTAAATATTTCTATGTGTAGGAATTTTAAAACAGGTTTTTCAGGTGCCGAAGTAGAAGAAAGGAGAAAAAATGTGGAAATAAATTTAGGGAATTCAAATTTAGGTACAAAATTTTCAGGTGTTCGAGACGAAATAGAGGATGGTGTAGTAGGAGAAAATTATTCTGGAATTGTCATTCCCGGAGCTCTAAATAGTAGAGCCAATCTGGAAATGGAAAATCCCATTATAATTAAGAAATCAATTTCGGAAATTATTGAAATGCCCAATCGTAATACATTAAACGATTCGAATTTGGGAGTTTTAGAATGTAAAACCAATTCTGAATTCAGGGGTGAGGAAAATATTTTCTGGAGAAAGGGTGAAGTTAACGAGTCATCGGTATTTTGTGCAGGAGCTGAAAACAAAACAGTCAATCTTGACGAAATCCAGACTAATAACGGGACACTCGAGCTCATTGATTTCTTGGGTTATGATGAAAACCAAAAATTCGAGAAAAATGTTTCAAGTGCTGGTAATAATCCAGCCGAACTTGAAAATATTAAGAATTTTGAGGAGACACCAAATCTTATCGATTTCACAGAAAATTTGCAACCTGTAATTATATCAGCTCGTACTGAAAAAATAATTGAATTAAATGTTGAAACAACTGGTGATGTTGTTTGTTTAAAAAAGGATTTTGGAAATGGATTATTTATGGCTAATAGTATAGGATCAATACATAATGGTAAATTAATAGTTGCATTAATGAATTTAACTGAAAAAGATATAGAATTACCTGAATTTAAACCAGATTTGTTACCACTGCAGGAGTATACAGTACAGGAATTGGGAGAATGGTCTACAATAAATAATAAAGTAAAATTGAGAAAAAATAAAAATAAAATGGACGAACCAATAGCACATATTCGCCACTTATTTAATTATGATAGTGCTGAGCAAAATACCGAAGTAGAACAAAGAATACAAACATTAAAGAAATCATTATGTTCTGATGATGACACATTAAATTGGTAGCAGAGGAAAGCATTGGAGAAAATTTGTGAGGAATGCCACGAAATTTTCCATTTATCAGGTGACAAGTTAAGTTGTTTTCAGGGAATTACGCATTCAATACCCATTAAAACTGATGCGATACCAATAAACAGCAAACAGTACAGATTGGCTGAGTGTCACAAACAGGTGATTAATGAAGAGGTCGAAAAGTTGTTACCCGAGGACATAATCCAACCAAGTAAGAGTCCTTGGAATTCCCCATTATTAGTTGTACCTAAAAAAGCTGGTGCTGATGATAAAAAAAATATAGAGTTGTAATAGATTTTAGAAAATTGAACGAAATTACCATAGGCGATGCTTTCCCGCTACCCCGCATAGAGGAAATTTTGGACCAATTAGGAGGATCCCGGTATTTTACAACCTTAGATTTAGCCAGTGGTTACCACCAAGTCCAAATGGAACCAGCAGACCAAGAAAAAACAGCCTTCAGCACCTCGTACGGCCACTTCGAATTTAAACGAATGCCATTCGGTCTGACTGGTGCTCCAGCAACTTTTCAAAGAGTTATGAATTGCGTACTGGCGGGCCTTCAAGGTTTCAAATGTTTTGTGTACCTAGACGACATAGTGGTTTATGGAAAAAATCTGGTAGATCATGACGAAAAACTGAGAATGGTGTTTCAGCGACTTAGGGAACACAATTTAAAACTTCAGCCAGAAAAGTGTAAGTTTCTGAGGAAAGAAGTGGTGTACCTCGGACATAAGATTACGTCCGAAGAAGTTAAGCCTGATCCCGAAAAAACAAGGTGTGTCCAGGATCATCCTGCACCTCAAACAACAAAAGAATTACGATCTTTTTTCGGATTAGTTAACTATTACCGTCCGTGTATGCCAAACTTAGCAGAAGCTGGTACGATACTTTACAAAATGGCAACTAAGTCGTAAATTTTCAAATGGACAGAAGATCATCAGAAAGCATTTGAAAAGGTAAAGCTGTTATTGGTTAATCCTCCCCTCCTTGCATATCCTGATTTTACCAAACCTTTTAATATAACAACGGATGCTTGCAATTATGCTTTAGGTGCAGTTTTATCGCAAGGCTAAGAGGGAATGGATAGACCAATAGCTTATGCTAGTAGAGTATTGGGGAAAGCAGAAAGGAATTATGCTACAATCGAGAAAGAGATGTTAGCCATCTATTGGGCAATACGAAATTTTCGCACATATATACTTGGAAGAAATTTTACAGTGTTCACGGACCATAAGCCCCTCATATGTGAGTATAATAAGAAAAACCCAGAGGGCAGGATCAATAGATGGAAAATTCGATTGGCAGAATACACTTTTCAAATAAAATATAAACCAGGTAAAAATAATGGTAACGCCGATGCGCTCAGTAGGATTCCATATAACGAGGTTATTGATATAGAATCAGAGGAAAATAATAAAATAATAAAAACTAAATTAACTGATCAAATAAAAAACAAAAAGTTAAATAATATTGATGAGAAAAATATCAAAATATCAGATAAATACGGTTTCAAAATAAATATTTTAACCAGAGGACAGACAGCAAAATTAAAACAGGACAACCAACTGAATGACACACAAATTTTGACATCAGGCGAAGAATCAACTGACAGTGATGACGAGAACGATAAAACTGTGCCAAAAGAGCAATGGACAAAAAAGATAGAATTAGTAGACTGGAATGAAATTGGGGAGGTAATAAGACAAAATCATGATACACCCATAGGAGGACATTTAGGGATAATAAAGACGTACAAAAGACTAAGACGACATTATTTCTGGAAAAATATGTTGAGTACAATAAGAAAATATATTGTAAAATGCCCTAAGTGCCAAATAACAAAACGTGGTAAAGTGACAAAATTACCAATGGCTATTACTGATACGGCTAATAGGCCGTTTGACAAAGTGTATTTGGACATCGTGGGACCTTTCCCCGTTACTAATCAAGGAAACAAATACATTCTCAGTTTTCAGGACGATTTATCAAAAATGTTGGACTGTATCGCTTTACCCAATATGGAGGCAACTACTGTGGCACAAGCATTCTATAAAAATATTATTTTGCGTTATTCGATAATTCCGAAACGATTAATTACAGATCAAGGAACAAATTTTACAAGCCAAATATTCAAAGGATTGTGCAAAATACTAAAAATTAGAAAAATAGAAACAACAGCATATCATCCTCAGTCCAATGGATCATTAGAACGCCGCCATGGACCTTTAGTGCAATATTTGAAGATGCTTGTGGAGAAAAACGTACAAACTTGGGACGAGTGGCTTGCTGAGGCAGTTTTTACACATAATCATACACCTCACGATGGAACAAAGTACTCGCCACTGTTTGTGTTGTACGGTTTCTGTGATCCTCTACCCAGCAACTTGAAACGATCGGTAGAACCTCTATACAATAATGAAAATATAGGCAATGTAGTGAAATACAAGCTGAAAACAATTCGTAAAATAGCTCGTGAGAATCTTAAAACCAGCAAATTAAGATCAAAATTCCACTATGACAAAAGATCTAATTTGAGTAGTTATAAAATCGGCGATAAGATTTTCTTAATGAATCCGTGTAAGGACCACAAACTCAGTTTAAATTGGCTAGTTCCATTTGAAGTAGTAGAAGTACCGAACAATTTAAACACTATAATAAAAATTAAAGGGAAATTGCGTAAGGTACATAACAATAGATTAAAATTATGGTCTGACGGAAAAATTAAGCAGTAAATTCATCATTCCCTAAAACTCATCTTATATTTTCAAACAGTAAATTAGTCATTCGCCATTTATTTTATATATTACTCTTTCGACACATAATAATAATAGTTCCTAACAGGTATATTCTCTTTATTGTGTGATAAAAAAAATGAAGAAAGGCGGAGCCTATAGTTGAAAGGGGAAGGAATTCGGTAGTGGAAAGACGAAGAAGCTCGACTGACCAATCGGTGACAGGGAGTTCGGAACGAACGCCAAAAACTACGGATAAGACGGTTTACAGACCAAAACTAAAAACGTTACCAAAAACGCCACAACGACAAGTACGAACTAAACTGTCGGACGAACACGTAGACCCTCATGTGCGATCTTTTAGGGACTGACTTAACTAAATACACTATAGTTAATTTTTTTATTGTTATCTTATTTTACTCTTCTGCTATCTTATTTTATTTTCTTACTATCCCTTAGGGAATGAATTGTTTAATTCTTTATTATTTTCAATTTCCTCTTAGTTTAAATTTTTAATATTTCATATGAATAGGGTTAATCGAAATGTAGTACATAGTAAGTTACAAAAAGGATTTTCAAGGGAAGTACAGTAAATTCTTTTTTTTTTAAGTTAAATTGATCCATTTCATATATAGAATATATATATAAATTTATTTTCATAATTGTCTTAGTAAAGTTAATATTTTTTATTCATTTCATAAATTTGTTTAAATAAAAAATAAGTATATACTGTAATTAATAAATTTTTGTTATTTAATTCATTTTTATAATTTTGTTATTAGTAATTATTAAACTTTCGTTATTTGATTCATTTTTATGGTTTCAATTCATTTTCATAGTTTAGTAATAAGTAATTAATAAATTTTTGTTATTTAATTCTTTTTTATAATTCTGTTATTAGTAATTAATAAATTTTCGTTATTTGATTCATATTTATGGTTTTGTAATAAGTAATTAATACATTTTTGTCATCCATTTTTATAATTTTGTTAATAATTTAAATTTCACATATTCATATTAGTTAATTGATTTTTATAATTTTGTTAATACATTTTTGTCATTAAACTCATTTTTATAATTCTGTTAATAATTTAAATTTTATACATGCATATTAGTTTTGATAAATTCATTAAGTAAGATGATTAAATTTCCTATTAAACTTTTTGTAATAATATGTTAAAGAGATAATTAATTTTGTTTATAATTTCTTTTATAATTATCATTATTAATTTTTTATATATATGAAAAAAGATTTTTTATCAAATATATTTTTTTGTATCAATAATTTTATATACATGTAATGTACCATAACGAAACACGGACCAACTATACCCCAGTTTCCAGGAAAAAGTCCAATTTCACAAATTGGTCTTTTTCTTCGGGGATTGGGAGGTGTTGTATAAAATACAAGTCACCCTGTCTTTCAATTACTTGTGCAATAAACGCACTAATATTAATTCCCAAAATTAATATTAGCAATTAATAACTTTTTTTTCCTGAACCTGAATTAAATGTTGAAACAACTGGTGATGTTGTTTGTTTAAAAAAGGATTTTGGAAATGGATTATTTATGGCTAATAGTATAGGATCAATACATAATGGTAAATTAATAGTTGCATTAATGAATTTAACTGAAAAAGATATAGAATTACCTGAATTTAAACCAGATTTGTTACCACTGCAGGAGTACACAGTACAGGAATTGGGAGAATGGTCTACAATAAATAATAAAGTAAAATTGAGAAAAAATAAAAATAAAATGGACGAACCAATAGCACATATTCGCCACTTATTTAATTATGATAGTGCTGAGCAAAATACCGAAGTAGAACAAAGAATACAAACATTAAAGAAATCATTATGTTCTGATGATGACACAATAAATTGGGAGCAGAGGAAAGCATTGGAGAAAATTTGTGAGGAATGCCACGAAATTTTCCATTTATCAGGTGACAAGTTAAGTTGTTTTCAGGGAATTTTGCATTCAATACCCATTAAAACTGATGCGATACCAATAAACAGCAAACAGTACAGATTGGCTGAATGTCACAAACAGGTGATTAATGAAGAGGTCGAAAAGTTGTTATCCGAGGACATAATCCAACCAAGTAAGAGTCCTTGGAATGCCCCATTATTAGTTGTACCTAAAAAAGCTGGTGCTGATGGTAAAAAAAATATAGAGTTGTAATAGATTTTAGAAAATTGAACGAAATTACCATAGGCGATGCTTTCCCGCTACCCCGCATAGAGGAAATTTTGGACCAATTAGGAGGATCCCGGTATTTTACAACCTTAGATTTAGCCAGTGGTTACCACCAAGTCCAAATGGAACCAGCAGACCAAGAAAAAACAGCCTTCAGCACCTCGTACGGCCACTTCGAATTTAAACGAATGCCATTCGGTCTGACTGGTGCTCCAGCAACTTTTCAAAGAGTTATGAATTGCGTACTGGCGGGCCTTCAAGGTTTCAAATGTTTTGTGTACCTAGACGACATAGGTTTATGGAAAAAATCTGGTAGATCATGACGAAAAACTGAGAATGGTGTTTCAGCGACTTAGGGAACACAATTTAAAACTTCAGCCAGAAAAGTGTAAGTTTCTGAGGAAAGAAGTGGTGTACCTCGGACATAAGATTACGTCCGAAGGAGTTAAGCCTGATCCCGAAAAAACAAGGTGTGTCCAGGATCATCCTGCACCTCAAACAACAAAAGAATTACGATCTTTTTTCGGATTAGTTAACTATTACCGTCCGTGTATGCCAAACTTAGCAGAAGCTGGTACGATACTTTACAAAATGGCAACTAAGTCGTAAATTTTCAAATGGACAGAAGATCATCAGAAAGCATTTGAAAAGGTAAAGCTGTTATTGGTTAATCCTCCCCTCCTTGCATATCCTGATTTTACCAAACCTTTTAATATAACAACGGATGCTTGCAATTATGCTTTAGGTGCAGTTTTATCGCAAGGCTAAGAGGGAATGGATAGACCAATAGCTTATGCTAGTAGAGTATTGGGGAAAGCAGAAAGGAATTATGCTACAATCGAGAAAGAGATGTTAGCCATCTATTGGGCAATACGAAATTTTCGCACATATATACTTGGAAGAAATTTTACAGTGTTCACGGACCATAAGCCCCTCATATGTGAGTATAATAAGAAAAACCCAGAGGGCAGGATCAATAGATGGAAAATTCGATTGGCAGAATACACTTTTCAAATAAAATATAAACCAGGTAAAAATAATGGTAACGCCGATGCGCTCAGTAGGATTCCATATAACGAGGTTATTGATATAGAATCAGAGGAAAATAATAAAATAATAAAAACTAAATTAACTGATCAAATAAAAAACAAAAAGTTAAATAATATTGATGAGAAAAATATCAAAATATCAGATAAATACGGTTTCAAAATAAATATTTTAACCAGAGGACAGACAGACAAGATTTTCTCAATGAATCCGTGTAAGGACCACAAACTCAGTTTAAATTGGCTAGTTCCATTTGAAGTAGTAGAAGTACCGAACAATTTAAACACTATAATAAAAATTAAAGGGAAATTGCATAAGGTACATAACAATAGATTAAAATTATGGTCTGATGGAAAAATTAAGCAGTAAATTCATCATTCCCTAAAACTCATCTTATATTTTCAAACAGTAAATTAGTCATTCGCCATTTATTTTATGTATTACTCTTTCGACACATAATAATAATAGTTCCTAACAGGTATATTCTCTTTATTGTGTGATAAAAAAAATGAAGAAAGGCGGAGCCTATAGTTGAAAGGGGAAGGAATTCGGTAGTGGAAAGACGAAGAAGCTCGACTGACCAATCGGTGACAGGGAGTTCGGAACGAACGCCAAAAACTACGGATAAGACGGTTTACAGACCAAAACTAAAAACGTTACCAAAAACGCCAACACGACAAGTACGAACTAAACTGTCGGACGAACACGTAGACCCTCATGTGCGATCTTTTAGGGACTGACTTAACTAAATACACTATAGTTAATTTTTTTTATTGTTATCTTATTTTACTCTTCTGCTATCTTATTTTATTTTCTTACTATCCCTTAGGGAATGAATTGTTTAATTCTTTATTATTTTCAATTTCCTCTTAGTTTAAATTTTTAATATTTCATATGAATAGGGTTAATCGAAATGTAGTACATAAGTAAGTTACAAAAAGGATTTTCAAGGGAAGTACAGTAAATTCTTTTTTTTTAAGTTAAATTGATCCATTTCATATATAGAATATATATATAAATTTATTTTCATAATTGTCTTAGTAAAGTTAATATTTTTTATTCATTTCATAAATTTGTTTAAATAAAAAATAAGTATATACTGTAATTAATAAATTTTTGTTATTTAATTCATTTTTATAATTTTGTTATTAGTAATTATTAAACTTTCGTTATTTGATTCATTTTTATGGTTTCAATTCATTTTCATAGTTTAGTAATAAGTAATTAATAAATTTTTGTTAGTTAATTCTTTTTTATAATTCTGTTATTAGTAATTAATAAATTTTCGTTATTTGATTCATTTTTATGGTTTTGTAATAAGTAATTAATACATTTTTGTCATCCATTTTTATAATTTTGTTAATAATTTAAATTTCACATATTCATATTAGTTAATTGATTTTTATAATTTTGTTAATACATTTTTGTCATTAAACTCATTTTTATAATTCTGTTAATAATTTAAATTTTATACATGCATATTAGTTTTGATAAATTCATTAAGTAAGATGATTAAATTTCCTATTAAACTTTTTGTAATAATATGTTAAAGAGATAATTAATTTTGTTTATAATTTCTTTTATAATTATCATTATTAATTTTTTATATATATGAAAAAAGATTTTTTATCAAATATATTTTTTTGTATCAATAATTTTATATACATGTAATGTACCATAACGAAACACGGACCAACTATACCCCAGTTTCCAGGAAAAAGTCCAATTTTACAAATTGGTCTTTTTCTTCGGGGATTGGGAGGTGTTGTATAAAATACAAGTCACCCTGTCTTTCAATTACTTGTGCAATAAACGCACTAATATTAATTCCCAAAATTAATATTAGCAATTAATAACTGTAACGGAAATCGACTTGCTTAATTAGCACTTTTGCTAATTAAGCAAAGTTGAATGCTCAGGTGATTGAACGACGGTAATGAGACCTTGATTATTATTTGTGAGAATAAAAATCAAGGCCACGTTTTACCAAAAAGGGTTGACTTGGATTTTATAATTTGATTAATAGAGTTGAGTTGATTCGTAGTCGCGTTGAAGTAAAGTCGGTCTGGATTTTGAATTAATAAAAGAATATTTAAAAATAACTTAAATAAGATATATAAATAAATTGTTACTGGTTTTAAAATAATTATTTGAGGTGTTTTATTTATAATTAGAAGATTTATATGGTTTATGTTATAACCGTAAGTATAACACTGTCGAATATATTTTTTCTCTCTAATTTCTTTTTACATAAGATTTCTCTCGCATCTCTATGTACTATTTGTGGTTTATTTTTTAAATCGATGCTATAATCTTCATAATTGTATACTGGTTGTATTGTTTTTATTAAATTTGATGGTAGTTTACATTGTTTACCATATACAAGTTCGTAAGGTGTATATTCCGTTTCCGAATGTACCGATGTATTATAACAAAATGTATAATATGGTATCCATTTATTCCAATCTGAATGATTTTCTGCAGCATATGTTCTTAGATATGCTCCTAAAACTTTATGTGAGTTTTCTAAAGATCCTATACTCTCATGGTGATATGCTGTAGCGAACAGTTGTTCTATTTTTAGCATTTTACACACATCCTTAAAAACATTACTCATAAATTCTGTTCCTTGATCTGAAGCAATTCTTTTTGGCACTCCGTATTTTAATATATAATATTCTACGAGTCCTTCAGCTACGGTATTTAAGTGGTATATTTGTTTTTAAGTGGTATATTTTCTACAAATTTTGTCAGCTCATCTTGTATTGTTAAAATGTATTTATATCCATCTGATGTTTCTTCCAATGGACCTACAAGATCTATGTAGATTTTTTCGAAACTTGTTTCACTCGTTGAAGTTACTATCATAGGATGTTTTTTCTGATTCATATGTTTATTCCTTTGACATGATTCGCAGTGTTTTACAAATGCTGTGGTTGGGTATGTAGTGCTATCTTTTGGTTTAACCATTACAATACAATTCCTTTTTGGAATGTAAGCCAAAACTTTGTTTGGACCTAAAACAATATCATTCTGCCCCTTTAACTTCTTAATTTCCTCCTCAAAACTATTTACTATTTTTAACTCAATGATTTTTAATCCTGCTGGTAGTGGTTTTAACAATGTTTGTATAACTTCGTCGTCTTTTCCTGTTACCTGTTCCTTTTCTTCATCCGTTTTTGATTTCGATCGTGTTGTTATACCAATAAATAAAATTTTTAAGTCGTCTGACGATATTTTTATTCTACTCAGTGCATCTGCCGTACAATTTTCTTTTCCCGGTGAATATTTAACATAAAAATTGTATTCTTCTAGTAATAACCGAAATTTCGTCAATCTTGAAGACGGTTCCTTTAGAGAAAATAAACTAACGGTCTATGGTCTGTCAAAATTTTAAAACGTCTCCCGAGTAAATATGGTCTATAATGTTTAATACCCCTTACTATAGCTAATAATTCTTTCTCTATGATACTATAATTTTTCTCTGCACTGTTTAATGTCTTACTAGCGTATGCGATTGGTCTGTCGTCATTATTAGAAAGTACTGCTCCAAGAGCAAAACCCGATGCGTCTGTTCTTAGTATGAATTCTTGTTCAAAATTTGGAAATTGTAAAATTTTTGGGCTAATTAAAAATTCTTTAATTATCTCGAAAGCTTCGATACAGTCTTTGGTAAAATTAAATTTAACATCTTTTTTCAATAATTTATTTAGTGGAATTGTTATAGAAGCGAAATTCGGAATTAATTTTCTATAATAGTTTGCAAATGCAACGAATCTCCGTACTTCATCTACATTTTGTGGTTGTGGAAACTTTTTAATTGCATCACATTTTGAAGGATCAGGCCAAATGCCTTTCTCCGAAATTATATGACCCAAATACAAAACTTCTTTCTTTAGAAAATTACATTTACCAGGGTGAATTTTTAAATTTACTTCCCTGAGCCTTTGAAATACTTCAATTAAATTTTTATTATGGGATTCTAAACTATTCCCGAATATTATTAAGTCATCTAAGTAAACAAAACATCTAGAATACGTTAACCCTGACATCGCTATTGACATCATGCGTGAAAATGCGCTGGGTGAAATTTTAAACCCATTGGTAACCTTGTCAATTGATAATGTCCATTTTCCGTGGAAAATGCCGTACATGGTCTACTGTCTTTGTCCAATTCCATCTGATAATAACCTTGACTAAGATCTATACATAAAAAATATTTAGCACCTCCTACCATATCATATATATCGGTGATATTTGGTAGTGGAAATTTATCATCTTCGATTACGTCGTTAACTTTTCGGTAATCTATTACCATCCGGAATTTTTGTACACCTGTAACTGGATCTTTTTTCTTTGGTACGATTAACACTGGTAAGTTCCATGCTGAAACTGATGGTTCTGCTATTTTATCCTTTACCATTTTCTGGATTTCTTCCTGTATGTCATTTTTCTGTGAGTGTGGTACTCTGTATGGTTTTGTATACGAAGGTGTTACTCCTTCCTTTATTTGAATTTTTGCACTGCCAATATTGGTAATTGTCAGTTGATCTCCATCTAAATGAAATATGTCGTTAAATTTAGTACAAATTTTCTGTACACTATCTTTCTCGTCTTTATTTAATGTATTGTAATTAATTTCTTTTAATAGTTTTTCTACTCTATTTTGTAGTTTTAAGTCTGATTTTTCGTAGTTTAAAATATAATAGTCGTTAAGACTAAATGATTCTGGTTCAACCCAGTTTAATTTTACGTCACTGTCTCTTGTATTTAGTATTTTAACAGGTATTTTACCATTTATGGCTTTGGATATTGATCCAGCCATGAAAACCCCCTCGCCTAATTCGGTTTGATAAAATATGCGTTCGTCTTTTAATTCTGTACTTAACCAATATGTTGATTCACATCGCGGTGCGATTGTGATTGTATTAATATTGTCTTTACTTAATATAGGTAAAATAATTTGTTTGTTATTTATTGTAAGTTCTAAGATAAATTTTTCCAAATTTATTTTAGCTTGATAGGTTTTTAAGAAATTTGCTCCCAAAATACCATCTACAGGTACGGGAAAATCATCTTTAACTACGTGGAATTCGTAATCAATATTTATTGATCGAAAGTCTAATTGGTTAATAGCAGTTCCTAATGTTTCCAAATGTCCTGAAATACCATGAATTATAGTTACGTTATTTGTATTTAAAGTACTGTTTTTTAAATTTTTTTCTTTAATCGCCCAAATTGATGCTCCTGTGTCTACTAGAAATGTTGCTTTAATGTTATTTATATTTATGTCTACGTACAGTCCGTTTGAAATATTTAATGTCAAAACAATTTCATTTTCTTCGCCTACATGTTGTATTCCCCTACCGATTGGTTGGCTTCCCCCTCGGTGGGTTGCTCGTTTCCCTTTTCTGTAATCGCCAAAATGCTTGGATTTGGTGGATTGATATTATTTGTATTATTTGAATTATTATGTTCATTTTGAGGTCCATTTCCAGAATAATTTCTGTTCCTGTTATAATTATTGTTATAATTATTATTATTATTGGTATTGTTATTGTAATTTCTATTAAAATTGTTATTATTATTCCTATTAAAATTTGTGTTATTATTGTTGTAATTTCTGTTATTATTACTGTTAAAATTATTATTGGTATTATTTCCCAAAGTTCTATTGTTGTTATTATTATAGTTGTTATTAATATCATTATTGTTTCTATTATTGTTGAATTTATTATTATTATTATAATTATTATTGTTATTATAATTATTATTTCTTCTTATATTTTTATTATAATTATAATTATTCTGATTAAAATTGTTAAATCTGTTATTATTTTGATTAAACCTGTTATTATTGTTTTTGTTATTTGGCCGATTATTATTTCCAATATATCTCACTATTTCTGTTGTTCCTGGATCTAATTCTAATAAATGTTGAATTGCGTCCTTAAAATCCTTGTGACGCGCACTATCCAAGATAATTCTATATCTCGCATTCACTCCTTTCTTCAAAAATGCCAATCCTCTACGATTGTTGGCTGTTGTTAAAGCAGCTCTTTCTGCTTCGCTTTGTGCACTGACTTCTAGATCTGTCATTCGTGCAATTAAATTTTCCACATCATTGGTAAATTCCCTTAATGGTCTATTTCCTTGTTTGATGTTACTTAGTTTTGTTTGAATTATCTCTATGGAATCTTTACTTCCGCATTTTGCTTTTAATAATTGCTTTAATTCCGCAAAATTTGTTGGTTCGGTATTTCATAATTCTGTCAATGCTTTTCCCTGTATTTTGCATTTGATCAGAAATTTTACTAAAATAGCTTTATCTTCTGTTTTTAAAATATCGTGATAAAATTCTATGCTGTTCACAAAATCTCGAATTTTTTCTTCACGAGTTTCATCCTTATCAAAAGTTAAAGTTGGTAACTATTGAGCTACATTAAAATCAAAACTAGTCATTTCTGTTGTTGAAATTGTGGTTATTGGTATATTATTATCTGGTTTTGTTTCCTCAATATTATCAATTTCAGTTGTTGGTATTGGAATATCTCTTTTTATTTCTTCAGTATTTGCAGATTCAATACTATCAGTTGTTTCTGCTTCTTTATAATCTTCTTCGTCGCTTTCGTTGTATTCTCTTATTGTTGTATTTAAAAATTCAACTGATTTTGAATCTAATATGCTTTTTACTTCTCCATATGTTCTTTCAAATTTTTCTTTGTATTGTAACACAAAATCCTTATTTAACGTATATAATGCCTGCCAAGTTTTAGACAAAGTTTCTTTAATTTCCTTAATATAAGCTAATTTCCTTAATATATACCTTGAACTATATTGTCTATTAGGTGTTTTCTTAAAATTTTTAATTATACTTTGTAAATTACTTAATTTGACATCTAAAATACTTAACATTATCTATTTTATTAATTACCATTCTAATTATTTTATGTATTCTAAAATTTTTAAAATGTTCTTAAAAATATTCTTAATTGAGATTTACATCAGATGGATATAAATACATTTTAACAATACAAGATGAGCTGACAAAATTTGTAGAAAATATACCACTTAAAAACAAAGAAGCAAATACCGTAGCTGAAGGACTCGTAGCATATTATATATTAAAATACGGAGTGCCAAAAAGAATTGCTTCGGATCAAGGAACAGAATTTATGAGTAATGTTTTTAAGGATGTGTGTAAAATGCTGAAAATAGAACAACTGTTCGCTACAGCATATCACCATGAGAGTATAGGATCTTTAGAAAACTCACATAAAGTTTTAGGAGCATATCTAAGAACATATGCTGCAGAAAATCATTCAGATTAAAATAAATGGATACCATATTATATATTTTGTTATAATACATCGGTACATTCGGAAACGGAATATATACCTTACGAACTTGTATATGGTAAAAGTAGTGCATTTATATATGTTCTGGCTCAAAGGAAATGAGCAAAAATAATGAGCAAAATATTGAAAATAAATTCTATACTGCATACAAATAAATGAGTATTTAAAGGATTTTTAGCACATTAATTATTAAGTAATTTTTACCTTAATGAAATTCGACACCGCTTTAATTTAATTAAAAATATTAAAATTAATTATAATTTCAATTTTTTTTCATCTTCTGGTCAAGAATAATAATGTAATATGATCTAAATTGATTTACTTTTCCAAAAGTATTGAGAATTTTAAGGGTCAATGAATTAATCCGGATGCAGGTGCATTAATATTGTTTTTCTCACGTTTAAAATTTAGCATAACCAGCTAATTAATTTTTTATCTGATTTAATGCAATAGAAATAATTTAATTTAAATCAATATTTGCATACATAAAAAATATTTGCGGGCCTTCTGAAGATTTAATTATGTAATTTGTGATTCTCTCGAACTTAAAATTATTTATAATAAGGCTGCATAATTTATATTAGTAAGATCTCTTAGTTCATTTGCCATATTGGTTACGCCACTGGGACTGGGACCAAATTATCAACTAATATAATTATTTGTATATAATGCAACATTCAAAAATAAAACATCTTACAATATTTTTTTTTTACAATTTAAGAGCGTTTAATTTGTAATTCTTCAATAATATATAAAGTTTATTTTCTAATAAAACATATATAACTAAGGCTAAAACTAAATTAAAATATATAAAGTTTATTTTCTAATAAAATATATATCTAAAACATATTAACCTAAAAACTAACTTAAAATAAATAAACATCATTTTCTTATAAAACGCTGCTTCTTACTCCTCGAGCGGTCCTCTAATACTCGTAAAATCTTCTGATAATAAATAATTGAAATTTCGGCGATGCTCGCTCCAGCTCAGCCTCGTACTGTTTGGGAAGAGGGGTGAGCCGTATCCGAAGTAATAAAGACGGTAGCTGTTGAGCGCATTATTATCCGCAGCTAATGCCAACTTCAAATAATCATGCTCCAGAGATGTTAGAGAAGTTGCTATGCAATCAGCAAAAAAGAATTCGTAAGGAACACCATTTTGCTGAAACGCTATCTTCGTTGTTATGGAATAGGTCAAATCAACCCGGAAGACGAAATCTTCTTCCATGGTAGTACTGCATTTATATATGTTCTGTGGCAAAGGAAATGTGCAAATAAAATGTGCAAAAATTCTTAAAATAAATTCTATACTGCATACAAATTAATGTGCATTTTAAGAATTTTTGCTTATTAATTATTAAGTAATTTTCATCTTAATGAAATTCGACACCGCTTAAATTTAATTAAAAATATTTATACTTAATTATAATTGCAATTTTTTTTTCTACTTCCGGTCAAGAATAATAATGTAATATGATCTAAATTGATTTACTTTTCCAAAAGTTTTGAGAATTTTAAGGGTCAATGAATTAATCCGGATGCACGTGCATTAATTTTGTTTTTTCTCACGCTTAAAATTTAGCATAACCAGCTAATTAACTTTTTATCAGATTTAATGCGATAGAAATAATTTTTTTTTTTAATCAATATTTGCATAATTGAAAATTTTGTCAATTACGCAATAATTTCGAGTAATTTTATTAAAAGTTATTATTACCGGAAAAATAATATCATATTGCAAATGTTCTAAGGAAAATTAATCATGTTTGAACATCTCGTTTGGAAAAAAAGCTATTAAAGGAAAAAGCATATCATATTTCAATAAATTTAATTATAAAAATATTATTTTTCTCAATTTAATATGTCAATTCAGTAATTAATAATTCATTATTAATAAATTAATTTCAGATTTTCCCACGGTTGATTTGTATAAAATGGCGATCAATAGCTAAAATAAATTAGTTGTATTCCCAACTTCCAAACTATAATATAATTTTTTCGAGTTGATATTTTAATTTGTTATTTTTATTAAAATGAAAGGTTTTATTTGTGAATTTTTTGACAAGTGTTTTTCCAGAAATTTTGTTTTAAAACGGCACATTGCAACCATCCATCACGGTCGGCAAAATAATGCAACAATTTCTAACATTGTTAAAGAGCAAAGAGCTTGACAAAGTGAAATTTCCGGTAAAAGACGTTGCGAGAAATGTAATGTTGAAGTTGATGCCAAAAAATGGATTCAGCATATACGAAAAAATGAGCATAAGACAGCTGTTGGTGAAACGGTTGGTAAAAACTTGAAAATGCTAAAAAAATGCATTCGGTGGTTTTATAAGAAGCTATGCATTGCAAAATGAAAATGAAGGTATATTAGATATACAAAAATTTCTCATCGATATCAAGAATGATATAACATGACTAATTTTCGACATACTTAACGAGCATGGATCAATAAAATTTAATTTGGAACTCTTTCGCGAATATTTGAAAATTAGCAAAGGCAACAATGAATCTGCAGAAAACTGGGCAATAGAAATGAAATCATTCATTGCAAAAAGTCAGATTATAAGAAATGAATATGAATTTGATGAAATTTTAAAAGAAATGGTCCAAGAGATTGTCGCCAAATCGGAAGAGTTTCAAGAACGTGATTCCGGATGGTCATTAATAAGAATTTCCCACTTAGAAGTAAATACAAATAAATATAAACCTATAAAAGGTTCAAGTTTTATTGATCTGCCTGATTTTATAAAAAATAAAAAAGCTTGTATTAATGTGCAAAATGAGGATAATTTTTGCTTTAAATGGGCGATAATATCAGCTGTTTTTAATCTCGATAACAATGATAGCCCGAACCGTACTGCATCATATCATATCGAAGACATTATCAAAGTCTCAAATTAAAATTGGGAAAGAAAATGTATTGATAAAGGAACTGAATTTCGGCGATATATGTTTTCCTATCAAACTACAGGATATAAAAATATTTGAAAAATTAAATCAATTAATAAGTGTTAATGTTTTCGGATATGAGGAAAAACCCAACAATAAATTTGATATAACAGGACCACTTTATTGCGCAAAAGAGGAAAAATCATTCCATGTCAATTTTCTGATTATAGAAAAAGATGGGCGTTCTCATTTCGTATGGATAAAAAGTTTATCAAGACTTTTGCGAAGTCAATTAACTACTTTTACTACAATGCTTTTTTTCTGTAACGCTTGCCTTCATCATTTTAATAACGAACGTGCTTATACAATTCATAAAGAAGAATGAGGAAAAGTGATATCAAAATTACCTAAATCGGAAGATGTATTTATCGAGTTTAAAAATTATAAAAGAGCCCAAATTGCGCCTTTCGCATATTATGCAGATTTTGAATCAGTGTTAGAACCAATATCTACTTGCGTCCAGAATCCTGAGAATTCGTCAACTGCAAATATCAATTTACACAAGCCATGTGCATACGGATTTTATCGGAAAAGTTCTTTTGATGAGAATGAAAATAAATTTATTTCATATGCAGGTAAAGATATATATATACATTGCATAACAAGTTTTATATCGAAATGATAAAGTTATATTTTTTCTGTTTAGGTGAAGATTGTGCAGACAAATTTATATCGGATTTAATAGAAGACACTAAAGCAATTTATCAAAATTTTTATCAAAACCCGAAGAAAATGAGCCCTCTAACAGCTGCAGAACTAAATAATTTTTCAACGAATAATATTTGTCACATATGTAAGCGTATAATTTTAAGTTCTAGAGATAAGGTAAGAGATCATTGTCATTTTTCGGGAAAATTTAGAGGTCCAGCGCATAACTCATGCAATTTATCATATCGGGTACAAAACTTCTTTCCGGTTTTTTTTCATAATCTATCAGGATATGATTCACATTTGTTCTTCGTAGCTCTTAGCAAACAAATTTCGAGAATAGACATTATTCCTCAAACTAAAGAACGGTATATATCATTTTCGGTAAGAATTCCCTTGGATAGCAAACATAGCTATATTATAAGATTTTTAGATTCAACGCGTTTTATGCCTGAGAGTCTAGACACTCTGTCACAAGATTTATCCGACTCGGACTTTATAACAACAAAATCGGTTATAAAAGATACGGAACAAATTAATTACCATTCCCGTACGCGTACGTTACTTCTTTTGACGTATTAAATGAGGAAAAATTGCCGCCCATTAATGCGTTTAATAACAAATTAAATGACAAATCATGTACTTCAGAAGAATATGCAATAGCTCAATGCGTTTGGGAAAAATTCGATTGTAGAAATATTAGAGAATATATGATGACATATCTTAAAAGCGATGTGCTACTCTTAACCGATATTTTCGAATGTTTCAGGCGCACCTGTCTAGAAAATTATGAGTTAGATCCGTGTCATTATTACACAGCTCCAGGTCTTTCGTGGGATGCTATGTTAAAACTAACCGGAATGAAATTAGAGCTTCTTACCGACATTAATATGCTAAACTTTTTTAAAAAAGGGATACGCGGGGGTTTGACTCAATGCTCTCTTAGACATTCTAGAGCTAATAATCAGCATATGGGCGAATGGGATCGTAACAAAAAAAGTAAATATATGACATATCTAGATGCTAATAATTTGTATGGGTGGGCTATGTCTCAACCTCTACCTTACGGAGGATTTGTATGGATAGAAAATGCTAATGAAGTTTTGCTTACAAAAATAAGTAGTCTCCCACATGAATCTGATGAAGGATATATTTTAGAAGTGGATCTCGAATATCCTGAAAGTCTTCACGATTACCATAATGATTTGCCTTTCGCTCCAAAAAATCAGTGCCTTAAAAATAAAACTCCTAAATTAATCGCTGATTTAAATAAAAAAGAAAAATACATTATCGATTATAGAGTTCTTCAACAATGTATAAAAAACGGGTTAAAATTAATATATATTCATAGAGCTTTAAAGTACAATCAATCACGCTGATTGGAAAAATATATAGCCATAAATACGGCATTTAGAACTGCTTCAAAAACCGTTTTCAAGAAAAAAAATTTCAAACGTATGAATAACGCTATTTATGGTAAAACTATGGAGAATGTTGAGAAAAGAGTTGATGTAAAAATCGTAACTGATTGGGAGAATGGAAATGGTAGGAGCATTAATGCACGTTCTTTAATAGCTAAATCGAATTTTCATAGCGTTGCAATTTTCTCTGAAAATATGGCTGCTATCCAATTAAAAAAATCGCGATACATTTATAATAAACCTCTATATATTGGCTTCACCGTTCTAGAGTTGTCGAAACTAAAAATGTACGATTTTCATTATTCTTACATGAAACCGAAATTCCGGGAAAATATTACTTTAAACTATATGGATACCGATTCATTCATATATACTATTTTTACTGAAAATTTATATGCTGATCTTCTTAACGATATTAGAGAAGATGATCCATTAAAACTTAAGTTTGATACGTCTGATTACCCTCCAAATAATAGATTCGACATTCCGCTAAAAAATAAAAAAATTATAGGTCTCATGAAAGACGAAAACAATGGAGAAATAATGACAGAATTTATTGGGCTTAGAAGTAAAGTATATTTTATTGAAACAGACAATAACGATCAAACAAAAAAATTAAAGGTATAAAACGAAATGTTGTTGATAAATTAACTAAAAATAATTTTCTTGATTGTTTATATAAACAAAAAATCTTTTACGGGGATATGATGGTTTTAAGATCTAAACTTCATAACATATACACCCAAAATTTAAATAAAATAGCTTTGAGTTCTTCTGATGATAAACGGTATATTAGGGAAGACGGTATTAGTACCTATGCATGGGGACACTATCGAATTGACTTGGAAAATTTTTATGCTAAAAACTTTGAAATATTGTAATCCGATTATTTTTAAATTAAATATAAGAAATTTATGTAAAAAATCAAAATTAAAAATAAGAAAATAAAAATAAATAGTGTAAACTAAATTTAAGAAATTTATGTGAAAAAATATAAATAAAACATTTCTGTATTGTTATTTTAAAATATGTTTTTTATTTATCCATGAATTATAGTTATCATCAAAACCTAACCATTTAACAAGAACTTCATTTTTCTCACGTTTAAGAATTTTTTCTATTAAATATGCATCGCTGGTAGTGGTTAATTTTATTTTTATTCATAAGCTCTTTAAATTTGGAATTGAAAAATTCTTTGCCTTGGTCGGAGTGTATGTTTTTCGGCATTCTTTTTGATTTATCAAAAATTGTTTTCATGGCTTCGGTAACATCAGTTCCATTTTTCGATTTCACAGGCATAGCAAAGGCATATTTGGAAAAAATATCAATCACTGTCAGCAAATACTTGTAATTATTATTGAATTTAGCATACGGTAACATTTCCACCAAGTCGATTTGCCATGTGTCATCTAAGCCTTTTTGAATTACTTTTCTGCGTACAAATTTTTTTCTTACTTGTTTATGCAATTCATTTACTATATCTAATTTACTCATCTCTCGGCAATATAAAGAGCTACTAAAGTTTTTTGATTAATGAAAATATGTTATATGCTAAAATATAATCTTATAATTTTCGATATCTGTCTTTAACTTTTTTTTCATAACTGCCGGAATTTCATAACAAAGACGCATATAGTCAGCCATTTCTATTTCATCATATTGCTTAAACGGCACGTCTTTTAATTCTAGTTTCACCTTGCCGAGTTTTACACAATTTGGTATATAAACATTATAGTAGTATTCGCGAATCGCATTTCTTGTTAAAGAGCTGCATAAAAATTGGGAAATAAATGGTGAAATTATACATAAATCAGCCCATTCTTTATTGCATAACTCTATCTTTTCTACTTTGCTTTTTTTATGCTGAATACTTAAACAAACTTTATCAGGGTCAGTTCTCCATTTAAATTCGTAATTAAAATTGTTTTCATCGACTATATCTAGACGCTCCTTATTTTCCGCTGTTCCATCTAATTTAAGACTCACTATATTTTTATGCATATTTAACTTGCTCCAACTAGAATAGTTAAATCCTACATGATGTGAAACGGCTCAAAATTGTATAATGGCGAATATCCCAGTCTCAGTTTTATGTTATTAATATTATATG
Organism: Rhamphomyia laevipes; assembly: GCA_963920725.1. NCBI lineage: Eukaryota > Metazoa > Arthropoda > Insecta > Diptera > Empididae > Rhamphomyia > Rhamphomyia laevipes. Next base: position 57,024,756 of record OY987255.1, on the reverse strand, counting down.
AAATATCCATAAGTAAATTCAAACTCTTATAATATGACTTTCGCTTATCCATATTTTTTTTAGCTTTTTTAATTAATTTTGATTTTGACAATACCATTTTAAATTAATTTTTTAAATCTTTCCAGTTTAAGACTCTACAAAAAACTAAACTTTGCTTAACGCTCCGTCTTTTTTTGTAGAATCGCTAAAACTTTGATTGTAAATAAAAATATGAAAATATTTGTGAGAATAAAAACTACATCATTCTTTAAAATAGTCAACTTATGCGGCATTACTTTTAGTGAATTAAGCGGCTCTACTTTTGACTTTGAATGCGATTACTTTTAAACGTCTAAAAATAATGGCATTACTTTTAGCGAACTACTTTTGACTGTGAATGCGATTACTTTTAAACGTCTAAAAATAATGGCATTACTTTTAGTGAGCTACTTTTGACTTTGAATGCGATTACTTTTAAACGTCTGCTTTCGACTTTGTATGCGATTATTTTTAAACGTCTGCTTTCGACTTTGAATGCGATTACTATAACCGTCTGCTTTTGACTTTGTATGCGATTACTTTTAAACGTATGCTTTCGACCTTGTATGCGATTACTTTTAAACGTTTGCTTTTGACTTTGAATGCGATTATTTTTAAACGTCTGCTTTTGACTTTGTATGCGATTACTTTTAAACGTATGCTTTCGACTTTGAATGCGATTATTTTTAAATGTGTACTTTTGACTTTGAATGCGATTATTTTTAAACGTCTGCTTTTGATTTTGTATGATATTATTTTTAAACGTCTAATTTTGACTTTGTATGCGATTAAAAATCATGGGATTGCTTTTAGGAATTAAGCGGCGCTACTTTTGACGTTTAATGGGATTACTTTTAAACGTATAAAAATTATGCGATTGATTTTAGTGAATTACTTGGAGCTACTTTCGACTTTTCATGGGATTACTTTTAAACGTCTGTCCCATAATAATCATGACATTAAAGAAGAAGCGGTCGTGAGTCAAGGGTGCGATTTTAAAAATGTTTTTTCAATTTGTGCATCCATTTACTATGATAATAAGTGGACCTTCTAGTTGTGGGAAAACGACATTTTTGGAAAAACTAATTTTAAATAAGGAGTTTTTATTAGAAAATACACCTAGTAAAGTAATTTTGTGTTTTGCTGAAAGTAATTCAGTGCCGAATATTTCAAATGTTCAATTTCATAAAGGTGTGCCAGAACATTTTGAAAATTTCGAAAATGAGCCTGTTTTAATAATTTTAGATGATCTGATGATGGAAGGTTTTAATAAGCAAATATGTGAGCTATTTACAAAAGGCTCTCATCATCAAAATTTATCAATAGTGATAGTAACTCAAAATATTTTTCATAAAGCTTCACATTCTAGAGATATATCATTAAATGCCAAATACATTGTAATGTTTAAAAATCCTCGTGATCAACTTCAATTTCAACATTTAGCCAGACAAATATACCCTCAAGATTCGAAAGATTTGTTGAGAATATATAAAGAGGTAACTGAAAAACCTCATGGTTATTTATTAATCGACCTTACTCAGAATATAAACGATTGTCTTAGATTCCGATCGGAAATTTTTAATAAAGATTTTTGTTGTTGTTTTTGCATTATAAATGAAAATGACGAAAAACTTCAAGTTGAAAAGATTGGCGGACAACAAGCATTTATTATGCGTGCTACAGAAAGCTAAACCTAAATTTAGAAAGGCTATTTTACAAAATGCAAATACTGACGCAATTAAAGCTTTAATAGAAATAGTATACAATACATTAACTGGAAATAATAAAATTAATGAAAAAGATAAAAAATATTTCGGAAAGTATAAAAAGGAAATGCGATGCTTATCATGCCCAAAGCGAAGTTTAACTTCTAAAAGAAAACTTCTAATTCAAAAAGGCGGATTTTTACCAACTCTTTTAGCAACAATTTTTTCGGGAATAATCGGTAAAATTATCGAAATTGCATAGTAATAAAATGACTAAAATGCTGCTAATATTTCCTAATGCTTATAATCGTATAAAGACTTGCTTGCAAGAAAATCCTGAAGCTGAAATCATTTCTAAAAAATTATTGCCCATTATTTATGATAATGAAAAAAGCGATCAACAAAAATGGATAGAGCTACGTCAAAATCTTTTGAAATTATCTACTTTGAGAAGAAGGGGTGAAGCGAATAAAGATATGAACCATGAAACTAAAAATTGGAAAGACAACTCTTCTCAAACTAAGTTTATATTTAAAAATGATTTTTCATCGTAAACTGTTCCAGAAAAACAGGAAATGTTAAATGAAAGTATGAAGGAAACATTTTTTGAAGATGAAAATTTTTCAGATAATCATGAACGCTTCAAAACTCCCAAGGCACCGAGAAAAAGAAATAGGAATGTTTTAGATGATACTATGGAGCCTAAAAAAAAAGAACGAAAGCATGATGATATGAAAATTATAGAAAAATATGGGTCAGTTTATACTATTCTATGTGACGATAATAAAAAAATTGATAATGCAGAATTACGTGAAATGATTAAAAAAGCAGAACATGAAAATAAAGCTGAGGAAACTAGGGAAAAGCGTATAACTCGTTCTCGTTCTAAATCTAAAAAACAAACGGGAAATAATATTTTTTCATGGTGTAAGATTAAACAATTTTATATGTAGACATGTATATATGAAAAAACAAATGTTGTAAATAATAAAAATGTATATAAAAAAGAATTTACTTTGCTTTATTTTATAATTATATTACCACTTGTATACATCATGTCGGACACGGATTTTTTAGTTACAGTTTTTAGTAATAACTCTCTCAATATTTACTCGAATAATGTGCAATCTAATTTTACAAATTCTCTGCAAAAATGTTTGAAGCTTTCAGGCGATTGGGTTGTTGGCATTTCGGAAATTTTTTTAAATGAGCTCAATATGGATTCAAATTTTTCCAGAAAAACAATTATCGCGTCTGATCCGGCAAGTGTCTCACCTTCTAAACATTTCTTTATGAACACGCAAGCGCGATCGCAAAATGAGGATAGTAAAAATAAGGAAATAAACAAAGAAACTGAAGGCCTCATTATAAATAATTTTCAGATACTTGAAATGATATTTCCTCTCATAGGCTCAATTGAAAGCTTAATAAATCATTTAAAAATAAAAAAAGAAAAACATAATGTGGTTGGTCATATTTTCGTTTATAGCGATATTATAAAACCTAGATTATTTGGCAGTCAATTTATAAGATGTTTACGAGTCCTGCCAATCAATGGATCGCAACAGCATATTAAATTTGATAGAATCGAGTACTCGCCAATAGAAATTTCTTCTATTCCAAGTATTTCATTATTGATAGCAGATGACTTGGGTAGAAAAGTCGATTTCAAAGCTAGTTCGACGCCGATATTTTGCACATTACATTTTAAGAAATTAGGAACTATATAAATAAAATGCCCGCTTAAAATTTCTTCATTCTGTACTCAACCATGGAAAAAGTATACACAAATTATTATATGAGTCAAATTGGTGGCGGCACGCATGACATAGGAGATGTGTACGCTATCCCGAGAGTTATCCAGTCGGGTAGAGGGAGTGTCGGAGCTTTTTTCTCGGGAATTTTTAAATGTTTGAAACCATTGTGGCATTAAAAAATCAAGCAATTAAATCGGGAAAGGCTGTTTTAGAAGATATTGGTAGTAGACCCATAACTGAAATTTTAAAACATCAAAGTGTTGCAGATGTAAATGAGCTGAAAGAAAAAGGTATAAGAAAGCTTAAAAATATGGCTCAATCGGGGTCCGGATTACGTATAAAAAAGAAAACTTTGAAAGCTAAAACCCAGTCTATGACTAGCAGCAAAGGAAGACATATATCAAAATAAAAAAAATTTCTAAAAAATCGTAATAAATCAGACATATTTACAAACTAAAAATAGATAAATATGGGAGCACATGTAGAATGCATGAAAAGCGAATTGGACCTATTTTCGCCATTACCTATTCAATCCAGTGTTTTACGTTGTGAAGAAGTTCCTTTTAGCCGCATTGCATCTTTAGATAATGCCAGTTCTATCGAATTTGTATCTTTGAGAAATGGCGAAACTTATAGAGATATTTCAAATATACATTTAAGAATGGTTCTACAAATTAAAGGGGGAAATGAATCGAAATCGGCTGATCCAAAATCGATTGCCCCAAAAGTGGGCGTTGTGAATAATATTTTGCATTCGCTTATCCGAAATTGCATCGTATCTTTAAATAATATGCCAGTATCACAATCGGATAATAATTATCATTACAAAGAATACATAGAAACACTTTTAAATTATGGATCTGATGCATCACAAACTCATCTCGAGTCTTCTGGATGGTTTTTAGATACGGGAAAAGTTAATTCTATTATAGATAAGGAAAATCCTGGATTAGATAAAAGAAGAGAATTATTTAAAGAAGGCAATAAAGTCGAGCTTATGGGCAAAATTCATGCGGATATATTTAATCAGCCAAAATATCTATTAAATAATGTCGATTTGAAAGTTACTTTAAATCTAGAAAAACCTGATTTTTGCATAATGGAGGCTGCGACTGGTGAATCATCAATAAAAATTCTTGAAGCAACTTTATACATAAATCATATAACTCTGAATACCGATATTTTACTAGCGCATCACAAAGTTTTGCAAACTAGAAATGCGATTTATCCGTACAAGCGAGTCGAAGTAAAATCTTTTACTTTACATCCCGGAAGTCATTCATTAGCGCTTGATAATGTAGTTATTGGCCAGTTGCCTAATTTATTAATATTTTGCATGGTTTCTAATAAAGCTTATTCTGGTGAAAAAGCAGAAAATCCATTTAATTTTCAACATTACAAGTTGCAACGGTTTAACTTGGCTGTTAATGGAGTTCACATACCTTCTCAGCCTCTGGAATATAATCAAAATAATAAAAATATTATTAGTACTAGAGGCTATCACACAATATTCATAGGTACTGGAATTCATTATGATGATAGAAGTCATCAAATTAGCAAAAAGTTGTTTGATAATGGTCATTTTTTGCTTGCATTCGATCTTACTTCAGACCATTCAAACAATTCACACTGCTCGAGTTTATTAAATCAGGGCACTGTGAAAATAGAAGGACGTTTCCATAGCGCTTTGCAAGAGGCCGTAACATGTTTTGTATATTGTGAATATGATGCAATTCTCGAAATAGATCAAAATAGGAACATTCATCAAAGGTTATAAAGAACTGTTTTATTCACACATCAATCAATATGATGGATACTTTAGAACTCACCCGTGCTCTTCTAAAAAATCGATGCACCAAAAAATATTTTCAAGGAGTTTTTCCAGCTGATCAATTACCACTAAAAATAAGAAAAAAACCGGCTTTAATAATTGCAAATACAAATCCAGCATCAAAACCTGGTATGCATTGGGTCGCTTTTTATTTTAATTCAAAAGGAACAGCGGTATATTTCGATTCAGTGGGAGAGATGCCTTCAAATCAGCAATTTTTAGAATTTTTGAAAAACAACAGTAAAACATTTTCAGGAAGCTCAAAAAGATTGCAGGGGTTTTTTTCAACAACGTGCGGAAATTATTGTGCTGTATATTTATGCTATAAAGCAAAACAAAAAAACTTACAGAGTTTTTAAATGAATTTTCGAGTAATTTAGAAAAAAATGATAAGAGGATTTTACAATTATATAAAAAATTATTTAAATATAATCAGAATGGAGAAAGAAAATTTATTATATCAAATCAAATATGTAAACCTTGTAAATAAAAAAACTTTTTTGGCAAAAATAATAAGACCTTGTTTTTTTTTTGTATAATAATAATTTTTATTTTCTAGCTTTTTTATTTTACAATTTATTTTCATTCATTACTTATTCGGCTTTTTCAATAAAGTCAAAAATAGCCATATTTTTTTTGTCTGGAATTCTACCTCTAAAAATCATATTATATTTATGAGCGTTTAGTGATTCGAGTTCTACGTCACTTTTTGCAATTTTCATCATTCGGTCTGGTAAAAAAATCCACATATGCTGTCCAGTTTCTTGATCTTCTAAATTAACTATTAACTTTACGCCAATCTTGGTCTCCTTAAAAGCGAAGTCAACCACTGCATATTCTGTGTCTACAATTAGTTCATCTACTAACGACATGTTCAAACATGATTTTTATTATTATTACTTTTGTAATATGATATTATTGTTCCGGTAATAATAATTTTTAAGAAAATTAATCGAAATTGCGTAATTGAGAGAATTTATTAGCTGGTTATATGCTAAATTTTAAGCGTGAGAAAAAACAATATTAATGCACGTGCATCCGGATCAATTCATTGACCCTTGAAATTATCAAAAGTTTTAGAAAAATAAATCAATTTAGATCATATTACTTTATTATTCTTGACCGGAAGTAGAAAAAAAATTGCAATTATAATTAAGTATAAATATTTTTAATTAAATTTAAGCGGTGTCGAATTTCATTAAGGTGAAAATTACTTAATAATTAATAAGCAAAATTTCTTAAAATGCACATTAGTAGTTAGAATATGTATGTTCTACGGCAAATGAGCAAGCAAAAAAATGAGCAAGAATGAGCAGCCCATACAAAATCAGTGAAAAATCGCGAACTTTTTGGTAAAAATGCTGCTCAATGAGCAAGAAATAATGAGCAGGGGAAAAAAACAGAAATTTTTTGAATTTTAAAAATTATTTGTATATTTTGAAATTTTTTTTTTTTATATAAAACAAATTAATTATAACTTCATTAAAAAATAATTAAAAATCCATAATTTTTATGTGTGGTATTGATGTCCCACATCTATTGCAGCTTCCATACTTTGTTCTCCATGCTACTAACTCCTTCAACGCCTCTTCCAGGTTCAGGTATGGTCCGATTGATCTATATTTATTTTGTGATATATTCCAGACATCGGTTGATAACATTTTACATTTCGGACAAATGATCCTCGGACAAAGTCCTCTAGTACCACAAAAAAATCCGCTTCAACTAAATATTCAGACATTTTTTCAAAACTGTTTAAATAAGAATAACTTACATTTATATAGAGTTTTCCTTTTATACTTTTATGATATTATTAATCAAGTAAACGTAAAATGCAACATATCTTATTTATTTCTAAAACTTTTTCCCATAATAGTAGTATTTAGCTTTTAATTTTTTGTACTGATTTTATAATAATGCGAAATCACCAAAAATTAAAACCTTATTACATACTACATATTATTATGAGAAATTTTTTTAGAAATACGATATATATTGGATTTTTTTTTATGTTTACTTAAATTAATTAATAATATCATATAAAGTATAAAAAAGAATTGTATTAGCAATTATTTATATTAAAATTTTTGCATTAATTAGCTAATTCATTTTCAAAAATTATTGAATTACAATTATTATAAAATCAGTAAAAAAAATTAAAAGCTAAATATTACTATTATGGGAAAAAGTTTTAGATGTTGCATTTTTACGTTTACTTAATTAATAATATCATAAAAGTATAAAAGGAAAACTCAAATATTTAAATTGTTAATAGTGTTTCTGATTTTTATCGAGGCTATTTCATAAGTGTTTGGTTTTTTTTCTAAATATACATATAGTGTTAAAATGAATTCTTTGTGCTCTATTTGCGGTAAATTTTTTACCAAAAAGTATAATTTAGATATCCATGTTAACAGTACACATAAAAAAAAAAAAATTTTATTGTGCTATTTGTCAAAAAACTTTTAATCGGTCATCTAATTTAAAACGGCATATGAAAATTCATCAAAAAAAAAATGTAAATTCTTCAAATTTGCAAATAAATAAAAATGGTGATTGTGAATTTGAAAGAGAAAATTCAGAGTTATTAACTGAACCATCACCACCAAAAAAACAAAAACTGAATGATATACAGTCAACATCCAATAATTCTAGATTTTGTGAAGGTTGTAAAATTAATGTTTCAATAAAATATTGGAATTATCATATAAGAACAAACGAGCATAAAACAAAAATCTCAATTTCTATTGGAGATCGTTTGAAATATATTAAAGAAGGATTCGCTGGAAGAATAATAACATTTATCTGTGAAAATGTTGATAAAAATATTTTGTTAGTAAAAGAATTTCTCGCTAGTGTGAAAAACGAGTTAACTGCAAAAATTAAAGAGATTTTAAAATTACATAAGCTGGTTAAATTTAATATGGAAATATTTGCTAAATACGTAAAGCCGCACAAGCAAGATAATGATGAAGAAATAGTAAATATGATTAGTATTAAAAGTTTTAATACAAAACTGGTAATTCTTCAATATGAAAACGATATTGACACCATATATGAAGATATGACTGAAAAGATTTCATCTCAATCAGAAAAGTTTCAAGAGAAAGATAGCGGTTGGAGTATTGCTGAAATTTCTCATGTTGAAGTAAATATTGCGAAATATTCCCCGTTAAAAGGAACTAGTTACATAAAGCTTCCAAAATCCATCAAAGATAGAAAGGCTTGTCTAAATATAAAAAACAGTGATGTATATTGTTTGAAGTGGTGTTTAATAGCTGCTTTGAAAAATGTACTACCCAATAACCCAGCTAGATGCTCTGAATATCAAATTGAAAACATTGACGATAATTTTATAATTTTATCAAATTCTAAGGTATCAGAGTTGAACTTTGGCGATATGGAGTTTCCAGTCAACATTTCAGAAATAAGAAAAATTGAAGAATTAAATCATACAATAAGTATAAACGTTTATGGTCTAGATGTAGGTGTAGAAAACAAAATACAAGTAGTAGGTCCATATTATCATACCAGCGAAAAAAAAAGAAAATCACGTTAATTTATTGGTGGTACAAGAAGAAGATAAATACCATTTTGTATGGATAAAAAATTTGTCTCGCTTAATCAGAAGTCAATTAACAGAACATACGGAAGCAGTAATATTGTGTACAAAATGTCTACTACATTTTTGTAATCAACAGTTATTGGACGAACATGAAATTAATTGTTCTAAAATAGTTACATCTTTACCATCAAAAGATGATAATATTTTAGCTTTTAAAAATTATAAAAAAAAAATGGAAGTGCCATTTGTTATATATGTTGATTCAGAAAGTATGCTGGAAAAAATTTCTACATGAATCAACAATCCGAATTCATCATCAACAGCAAAAACAAGGCTACATATACCAATTGCTTTTGCATATTATATAAAATGTTCATTTGATCCCAGTCTTAACAAGTATATGGAGTTTACAGGTTAAATATTATTACTTTTTGCCTATATTTTTAAAAAAAAAAAAATAACACTTTTTCTAATATTTAGGACAAAACTGTGCTCAAGAGTTTATATCTTCGTTAGTAAGTGAATGTAAGCAGCTATATATAAATTATATAACAAAAGTGGTGCCAATGGAATTATTAACAGCCGAAGAAAACATCTATCAAAAAACAGAGGCAAAATGTCATATTTGTGAGAATGTTTTTTTGCCTGAGGACATTAGAGTGAGAGATCATTGCCATTTTATAGGTAAATACCGTGGACCAGCACACAAACAGTGTAATATTGAATATAAAGTTCCTAATTTTTTCCCGGTTTATTTTCATAATTTTTCGGGGTATGATTGTCACTTACTTTTTAAAGAACTTAATTCAATACAAGGAAATATAAATGTTATACCTCTTAATAAAGAATTGTATATTTCTTTAACAAAAAACATATATATAGACAATAAGCGTAGGTTTGTTTTAAGATTTTTAGATTCTTCTAGATTTATGCAATGTAGTTTAGAGACTCTAGTTCAAAATTTAGATAAAGATCATTTGCTAGAAATAAAAAAGTATTTTTCACCTGAAAAACTTGTAATGTTGCAAAGGAAAGGAGTTTTTCCTTATAGTTATATTGATTCTTGGGAAAAACTGAATGAAACTGCACTACCACAACAAATTAATTTTTATAACGACTTGACAGATACACACTGTACTGACGAAGACTATGACCATGCTAAAAAAACTTGGGTAGAATTAGAATGCCAAACCATGTGGGATTATTTGAAATTATATTTGAAGACAGACGTTTTATTACTTGCGGATGTATTTGAAAATTTTCGAAGAATATGTAAAAAAATTTATAATTTAGAAGCTTCTCACTTTTATACCGCTCCAGGATTGGCCTGGGAAGCAATGTTAAAATATACAAAAATCAATTTAGAGCTTCTCACTGATATTGATAAATACAAATTTTTCAAGGAGGGTATTCGGGGTGGGATTAGCCAATGTTCTTTAAGACATTCCAAAGCTTCTAATAAATACATGGAAGACTATGACCCCAATTTACCCTCAAAATACATTATGTATCTCGATGCTAATAATTTATATGGGTGGGCAATGTCCCAATCTCTACCATATGGTGATTTTAAATGGGTAGACCCGCCATTAGATATTAATATGATTTCACCTGACTCAGAAATTGGATACATTCTTGAGGTAGATTTGGAATATCCATATAATTTACATGATATGCATAATGACTTACCTTTTTGTTGTGAAAGGAAAAAACCTCCTTTGAGTAAAACTGAGAAATTAATTTTAGATTTAAATGATAAAAAAAATTATATAATTCATTATCGAAATCTTCAGCAATGTTTAAAAAATGGATTAAAATTAAGAAAAATTCATAAAGTTCTCCAGTTTAAACAATCAAATTGGTTGCAAAAGTATATTAATCTTAATACCCACTATAGATCTCTTGCAAAAAATTCCTTCGAAAAAGACTTTTTCAAACTTATGAATAATGCCGTATACGGAAAAACAATGGAGAACGTGGATAAAAGAAAAGACATTAGAATTGCAGATTGTTGGGAGAGTAGACGTAGACATTTAGGGGCAAGAGCTCTAATAGCTAAACCCAACTTCCACAGTATTTCTGTATTTACTGATGATTTATCCGCTGTTCAATTAAACGTCGTTAATATTAAATATGACAAACCAATATATCTAGGGTTTACTGTGTTAGAGCTATCAAAGCTTCATATGTATGACTTCCATTATGGATATATGAAAAAGAAATACGATGACAAAATAATTTTAAATTACATGGACACAGATTCATTTATTTATACGATTTCAACAGACAATTTTTATGACGATATTCGGGAAGACGTTTTACAAACCGACCCTAAAAAACTTATTTTTGACACGTCCGACTATGAACAAAATAATCCTTACAATTTCCCTTTAGTAAATAAAAAAAAATTAGGGTTATTTAAAGACGAACTAAATGGAAAAATAATAAAGGAATTTATAGGTTTAAAATCGAAAATGTATTTTGTTGATTGTGTTAATGGAAAAACAATAAAAAGAGCCAAAGGTGTTAAAAAAATATTGTAAAAAATTTGGATATAGAAAAGTATAAAAATGCATTGTTTAATAATAAAACTTTATATTGTACTATGCAATTGTTTAGATCTGAACTCCATAATATATACACAACAACTTTAAATAAAATAGCCTTAAACGCAAGCGATAACAAACGATATATATTAAGTGATGGTATAAATACTTATGCTTGGGGTCATTATGGCATAGAATATGATTAAACGAAATTAAATTATGTAAAAAATTAATTATTGGATAAATTAAATTTAAGTTCAGCAACATTAAATTAGCAATAATTTTTTTAACTTAAAATTACAAAACAAAAAATGTTTTTATGAATACAATTTAACTATATACATAGATAATTTTAAAATATTATTTCTTAAATTTTTATAATTTTTAACAAAAAAACAGATTAATAAATCTAAGAATATTTGGGAAAAACATTTTTTTAAAAAAAATTAATATATGTATTTATAAATAATTAAATAAAAGTAAATGTTTATAATAATATAGCATTTTTATTAATCCATGTATTGTGTATTTTATCAAAACCTAGCCATTTCACAAATACCTTATCACCTTTTCGTTTTATAACTTTTTCTACTAAATATGCGTGCGGATTTTGTACAGGTGTGATTTCTTGCTCATAAAAACCTCCATGTATTGGGTTATTTTTATAATCTTTTAACATGTAAGTAACATGATTTGTATTATTTACTTTTGAAATTTGAAAAATTTCGGTCGAAAAATTTGGTTCATAACCTTTTTGAAAAACTCCTTTGTATTTAGTTATTCTCACAAAATCATTTTTTTTAAATTTTCCTCTTCGAAATATTTTTATTCGATTATATGCAGTTTTAAGCAAATATTTTTCGTTTTTTCTGTTTGAAGCATCACTGGGTTTCATTTTTATAGTTCGATGGACTGTGTTGTTGTACTTATTTAGCAATTCCTGTAAAATAGATATCCACTTATAGTTTCCTTGCAAACTAAATTGGCGCCACATAAGATTTTTCAATGTTCTATTGAATCTTTCACAAATTGATGCTTTTAAATCTGAGTATGTATGATAATGATTAATTTTATATTTTATCATAAGCTTTTTAAAATTGTTATTAAAAAACTCTTTGCCCTGATCTGATTGTATATTTTTAGGAGTTTTACCAGCTTGAGCAAAAATCGTTGACATAGCATCTACTACTTCAGAAGAACTTTTAGATTTTAAGGGTTCTGCATATGCATATATATCGATAACAGTCAATAAATATTTATAATTTTTATTTAATTTTTTGTAGGGGATCATTTCTACCAAATCAATTTGCCATGTATCATTTATACCTTTCTGAACGACTTTTCTTCGAGGAAATTTTTTTCTAGGTGATTTGTGCAACTCTTTAACAATTTGTTGTTTTATGAGAGACATATTTCAGAGAGTAATGGAAAGAGCGATTCTTTATAATTAAAAAATATTACGAGCGACATGGGCTTAAATATCTTTTCCTTACTAGTTGTGTGTACCATAGCCTCGTAATAAAATACATTATTCTCAGTCATATTCGACCATTCACACTGATTTGTAGTCTCGTTTAAAAAAAAAAAATGAAATATAATCGTCAATCTACAGTTTTCATCGATTTCCAATATTTGCAGGGAAATTATTCGCAAATATTTGTTAAAGAACTTTGTTATATGTTTGCTACTTCCATCAAACCAAATTGTATTTTATTCAAGCCACCATTTGCTGAAGAAGAACTAAGTATGAAAAGTTGTCAGCAAAACGATTATTGTCTGCAGCATATTAATGGGTTAAATTGGAAAAACGGTGACTCTGAATATCTCACACTTTCATCAATATTAATTATTGTGGTCGGACATCAGAAAAAACTTTTTCTACAAAAATACATCAAATCCGAAATAATAGATATAAATGAAGAGTTGAATCTGCAAAAAAGCTTTAATTATGAAACTGAATGCCAAAATCATACATGGAAGCAATGGGAGCCTTGCACGAGATGTGCCATCAATAATGTTTTTAAAATCTTTTCACATATGGAAAAAACATCTATGCTTTACTAATTTCCAAAATGTTATTTTTTTTTTTACACAAATAAAATATATTTATGTACTTATTTAAAAATAAATGAAAATAAATCAATTTCTTTCCAATTTTTTATTTATATAAGAATATTTAATGGCGCGATCGCGGCGCGGCGCGGGAGGGGTCGCCCGGGGGTTCCGCGCGGAGCCGGCGCGGCCTTGCCAAGATATCTGAAAATTAACAATAAGCCCTAAATTTTAAATAAAAAACTATTGTCTTAATAATATATATATATATATTTATTTAGTTATTAATATTGAATTACAATTAAAAAAAAAAAATCTTAATATCTAGTTCAAAAAAATGGTATACATAATTAAGTTAAGCATTTTTTTTTTAATTTATTTTGCAACAAAATTGGAATTTCATAAAATAGACGTGAGTAATTGCATTGAATAATCTGTCAATTCATGGGTATATAAAAATCTTCTTGACCAAGTTTATTTACATTCTTTTCTATACATTTATTTATATATTTTGTGATATACTCATTCAGACTTGGTGTAGCATAGCTATACGATTTTGCAACTGCTTGTATTAAATCAACTATATTGATGAAATATTCATATTCTTCCTGTTTAATATAAAACATTTTCTTGTTTTCAACTTTCCCAAATTTTAAAAACAAGCCTTTCCTCGACGAGATTTCGTAGTGATTTCGATATTTGGCGTAATGTTCAATCCAGTCTTGGTACCCAATTTCAATTACATTCTTTCCAGTACGATGAAAAATCACCAGTGGTTTATAATTTTCAATATCAAAACCAATACAACTTTTACAAGTGTGATTTTCGTTTAAGAAATATATATATGACAGCAGCAGATTTTTTGCAATTTTTGTATTGTTGTTTTTATGTTTAATTATTTTATTTTTTTTTTGCATCGGCAATCATTTTATTAAAATCTTTTCCCATCACTTTTTTGGAATACTTCAACTTCGTTAACACAAATCGATACTAAAATCTAATTGGTTTGCAGTTTTGAATGCAACCTTTTTTATAAATATTGTTTTTGCAATGAAATATGAATTTAAAAAATTGTTTGACGAGTTTATCGTTTTTAGCATAATTAGTGTTGTCGAAATTCTTCAAAAACTCTTTCATACTCTGTCCAAAAGATCTGAACCATAAAAATACACAGCAATATTGACCACATACAGTAGAAAAGCTGCTTTGTAATCTCTTTTTATTATATATATAGCTCTTAAAGTTTTTTATAAGAAAGTTTAAAAACTGCTTTTTTTGTGGTCTTCTACCATATGAATCGAAAAATTCAGGATATCCTTTTTTTGGCAAGAAAATGCCCACCCAATGTTCTCCAGGCTCAGAAGACAAATAAGTATTAATAACTAATATTGCAGGTCGTTTTTTAAAATTTGGAATTTTGTCGAGAGAATAGACACCTTTGAAGTATTTATTTGTATGTTCATTACAATTGAGTACTTTTGCAATTTCTGAAGTATTCATTTTTTTTTTTGCGTTTATTGTTGTTGTGTCTGAACTTCGTCTTCTTTCTCGAATGTTGTATGTTAATTAATGTTAATAGGAAATTATTTAATCTATTTATAGATTGGTGTAAATATTACGATTTTTGTCTATTTGTAAGGATGAATCAAATTCACCATAAACAATGCATGTTATTGTTGATGTTAATGGTTTAGAAAACTTTCCTTCAATTCTCACAGTGCCTTGGTTTAACAAATTTTGGCATAAATTATTACTTCCTGAAGCATCAGGCGTAAGATCAAAGCATAAAAGAAAATATCCCTTTTCAAAAATTGACATAGTTATTTGGTGTCCTCTATCATCATGATGAATTCCAGTTCCACTAAATAGCGTATGGTATGCTCTTGTATTTGTATGATTTTTTTCAGTAAAATTTGTTTCTATTGCTAAATTTGGTACTTGAACTCCGTTTACATAAAGCACAAATTGCGACAAATTAAATGGTTGAAAATTAAATGGATTTTTCGAACGCTTTCCAGAATAAGCATCATTTTCACACATGCAAAAAATTATTGTATTTGGTAGTTGGCCAATAAAAACATTGTCTAAAGATATGTTGGTATTGTTTGCCGGTATTGTAAAAGTTTTTATTTCTACACGTTTATAATGATATTTAGCATTTGATTTTTCTAAAACGGTGTTATGTGGTAATAATATGCTTGGATTAATTGTAACGTGCTTCATAAATAGTGTAGCTTCTACAATTTTTAACTGGCACTTGTCGGTTTCGTTAGCAAAAAAGTAAAAATCTGGTTTTTCCAAAGTTAGTAAAACTCTAACATCAACATTATTTATTAATAACGTAGGTTGATTGAACATATCTACGTGTAGTTTTCCCATTAATTCTACAACGGCGCTATTTTCATATTTTGTTTTTCGTTTGTTTGCACCAGTATTATCGATATTTTCAGCATTTGGATAATCAAGAAACCATCCAGAGCATTCTAAATGTGTGTCTGCTGCATCCTTACCATAATTTAATAGAGATTCTATATATGCTCTATAATGGTAATTACTATATGATGGGGTAATATTTTTTCCGTTCAACTGTACATTACATTGTTTTATAAGAGAATGTAACAAATTATTGACAACGCCAGGTTGTGTTATTGATATTTCATTAGGTGGATTACCAGTTTTATCATTATTCCAATGAGAGCCATCTTTCTTTAATATTTGTACTTTAAATTTTATATATGTGGAATACAAATCTCTGTATGTATCTCCATGACCTAATGATACAAATTCAATTATTGACGCCGAATCAAGAGAAGCTATAGGATTATATGCTACTTCTTCTGATTTTAAAATGCTCGTTTGTATAGGTGGTGATTTAAAAATATCAAGTTCTGATCTCATACACTCTTTCATATTTTATTTTAATCAAAAATATCACCTACACGTTGGAGTTTATTATTTTTTTTAATTGTTTTTTTCTTGCGCAGATTATTAGATGCTTTAATAATCCTACGTTTAGCTGGTAGTAATGCAGGTAAATGAAAATTTTCCGAGTTTAGTCGGCGTTTTATAGCATTTTTTCGACCTCCAGATCCATACATATCATATAATTTTTGAATGGTGCCACGCCTAATATTTTTTAAAGCTTGTACACCTTTGTCTTGAAAAACTTCTTTTGGGTTAGATCCTTTTGAAATATCAGATAAAGCTTCGACGCCACTTGACAGAGCTTCTTTTTTTAGAATATCTATTCCAGAGGAAACAATTGGTCTTAGGTATCTATATAGCCCGCCAAAAAAACTTCCTATTCCCCTACCACATTGAATTTTACTTTTTGAGCGGTATATGGCACCAATATCTTCATAATTTCCACCAGTTTGCTCTAAATAATACTTTATGTATTGACGCTCCATCATGTTTTCGTGTATTGAATAGTTAGAATTTTTAGCAACAATATTTATATTTTTTGAGTGATTTCATGTTCTTTCATAAAATGCAAAACAATTTTTGTTGGTGTTTCACTAGAAGCAAAGTTTATTTTTTCGCCATATTTATCCGTAATTATAATAGAAATATTATCAAAATGAGATTTTTCAACACTAAAATAATGAATCTTTGAAAATTCTCTAATTTCTTTTTTAGAACTATCTGAAGTTTCTACAATTCTTAAACACCTTACTTTACTGTCTCCATAAAATTGTGGTTTTATTAAATCAGTATATATAAAGTAAAGTGCAGGTTGTTGTGATGACGAATTGTCTAATTCATTAAAAAAAACCTCAGCTAGTCCTACTTTCCATCTTGTGTTTCTTAAATCAATATGCTGATGAATTTTATTTGTAAATTTTGTTAGTCTATTTTCAGGATAAAAGTTGAGTGACGAATCGCTCAATAAGGTGATATGAAATTCTTTCTCAAGATCCATTTTTAATTATAGGGTATCCAATTTACACCCTCTGTTGTTATTGTGCTTTTACTTTTAGCTTTTTTTCTAATTGGGAAATTTAATTTTAATTGTACGTCAGCAGATTTTTTTTTTGATGATGAGCGAAGTTTTTTTCTTGCTGGATTACTATCTGATATTTCTGGTTTGTCAAATATTGGAACGCTTATGACATCTCCTTTATCGGACTCAAACATACGTAATTCTTTGCTATTTATAGATTTTCTTTCCTTTAAACGGGCTCCTGAGCTAGCAACTGATAAAGCTCTTTCCCGGATTTCATCATCGTCATCATAACCACCAATATCAATATCACTATTTTCATTAACAACAATAGGCAAAAAACCGTAATTATCATTATTTGTTTTTGATGGGGAATATTCATGAAAAACTTCATCATCTTCGTCATAATCATTTATCTGTGTTCCCACATTTTTACTTACTAAAGTTTTGGTTTGCGTTTGAGCTGATTTTTTATCTAAATTTAAAATTTCGTTCTTCTGAGTACCTACATCTTGATATTTTAACTGTCCGGCATGTGTTTGAGGTGGATTTTTATGGAAATTTGATAAAATGTGATTTCTCTGAGATAATATATTTTCTCTTATAGAATTTGTTGGAGTGTTGGGGTTTTCTCCAAGGCGTCTTTTGTTGCTAGATTTTATTAAATTTTGTCGATATAGGTACCATTTTTGAAGCTCTGACATTTTTTTATTAAATAAAATGTTTTTCATGTTTTTATCTAGCTCACTTAATTCATCATCATTTAAAAAATTCTGCTTTAGCTTTTCATAAAGCTCTGGTTCAACTATATTAGCATTCTTTGTAAATTATTCATTTTATTTTATTTTATTTTTTTTAATTTTTGTTTAACCTAGTTATAAGTTCTCCTATAACACCCGATAAAACTGTGCCTAGCAAAACTGGAAGAAAACCTTCGCCTTTTTGTATAATAATTTTTCGTTTAGTATTTAATGTTTTTTGGACAGGACAATGAACGTAATATTTTTTTATGTTTTTGTAATCGCTTGTGAATTCGATCTGATATCTTATTATTACCGTTTAATGTATTTATTACAATTTCACATATTGTTTTTGTAACTTCAATATCACAATTTTGAAGTACTGTTTTTCTAAATTTAGGATTAGAATTTTTTAATACATGCAGAATATGCTGGTTTGTTTTCAATCGTTTCATTATGTTGGCATAAATTTTTATCTTGTAGTTGTTTTCGAGTACAATAACACACAGTAAAATATTTGTTGAATATTTTAGATCTAAATCTAAAAATATCGTTGATATCTTGTGTTAAATCTAAAACTAAATAACCATAAGGCGAAGATGTTGCATCATTATATACTCTTATAAATTCCCTGGTATTTTCTGGAAATATTTGACGTGCCAGCGGCATTATTTGGGATTTGTCTCGAGGATTTTTGAATAAAACTAAATATTTACAGTTCAAGGAAATATCTCTTGAAAATTTTCCTTGATGAAATACATTTTGATTTACTAGAATAATAGAGAGATTACGATGATGTAATCCCTTGGTGAATAATTCACACACCTTTGCGTTATAAGCATCTAGCATTAAATCATCCAAAATTATTAAAATGGGAACATTCATTTCATTGTTAATAGTTTCTGGAACACCATTAATATATTCTATGTTTGAAAAATTTAATTTCTTTGGTAAGCATTTGTTTCATTATTACACCAAATAATTTTTTGTATTGGTTTATCGATTAATAAATCAATATTTTTAATTAAATTTGATATAAATGTTGTTTTTCCACAACCTGATGGTCCTGACACCATCATAGTAAATGGGTGTTCAAACCTGATCATAATCGAAATATTTCTAACAAAATTATGGATAATGTGGTTTATATATAGACAAAAAATTGTTTATATATGTTAAAAAAATTAAGAAAACACATGTATTTGAAATAAGATTTTTTTTTTTTATTTATTTATTTTTTGTTATTTTATTGCACATTACAATATATTGTATTTTTGATTATATAATAATATCATCTTCTTCTTCAGATATGTAGTTTAACTCTTCCGATGTTTCTCCTTCGCAGTAGAATTCTAAATCTGGAACATTTAATATTTCACCTGTACTTAATAATTCTTCTGTGCCGCCGATGAATTTCATATATAATATTACATCTAATGAGCTTCCTCTCAAATTAAATTCAGACATTATCGGCTTAACCATTCTCTTAGGTAAAAAATATGAATATTTGCTGTTGATAATTGCCACAATCTGATCTCCGAATTGATTTGTAGTTACATGCTTAAGATTCGAAATTTTGTAAATTTTATCTTTGATTAAATTTTCTGATTTAATTGATTTCATAAAATTTGTCTTTTTATATTTTCTTAAAATTTGACAAATTTTTTTGCTATTCTCCATTATAAATTTAACTTTTATTGCTTTCTTTTGAAACGGTATAATAATAATAAATGCAAATATGACTTCACTGCTGCTTTTATAGCGATACTAAAGTATTTATTTGTAATTGGAAATGTATAAAATTACTTTTAGTGATTTCACAATAATTATTATAATTCAATAATATATGGAAAATAAATATACATACATATCTTTTTAAATCAAAAGTTTCAAATTACACGAACCTGTCCAGACAAGCTTAAGCATTTTTTTTCCGCCCGCTTATAAATTTTTTTAATTTAATTGCTAAAAGAATTCTTTCTCACGATAAAAAGAAAGTATCATATTACAAATACAACATATTCAAAATACAAATAATTTTTAAAATTCAATAAACTTCTGACCTTGAAATAACTAAAAACCAAACTTCACAATATTTCGCTTCTAGCCTCATTTGTCCTAGAACATACATACATTTTTTTTCGCCACATTTTCTTTTCCCCTGCTCATTATTTCTTGCTCATTGAGCAGCATTTTTACCAAAAAGTTCGCGATTTTTCACTGATTTTGTATGGGCTGCTCATTCTTGCTCATTTTTTTGCTTGCTCATTTGCCGTAGAACATACATATTCTAACTACTCACATTAATTTGTATGCAGTATAGAATTTATTTTAAGAATTTTTGCACATTTTATTTGCACATTTCTTTTGCCACAGAACATATATAAATACACTACTCATGGTGAATTCAACTCCTTTCTTCTCCAACATCCTTGACACTCGAAATAAACTACCATCAAATATGTAAACGTCTACATGCGGACAGTTGTCATTCCCGCATAATAATTCGTTTACATATTGACCTGCAAAAAAACTATTATTTTAAAAATATTTCTTTTAGCCAAATTACTTACCGATGACTAAAAATCTGATGTCATTCAACAGATTTTTTAATGTGCTGTTGATATCATCTTAATTTGCAGAAACATTTTAATAAATTTAAATTATAATTAAATAAAAATAGAAAAATTTGGTCCTTTTATATCAAAAATTTCAGAGTTTATAGTGGTGGGGATCGCTGCATTTTAAACATTTTTAGTCATTAATTATTAAGTAATTTCCACCTTAAAGAAATTCGACACCGCTTTAATTTAATTAAAAATATTTATACTTAATTATAATTTCCGTTTTTTTCTAGTTCCGGTCAAAAATAATAATGTAATATGATCTAAATTGATTTCTACTTTTGTAAAACTTTTGGGAATTTCAAGGGTCAATGAATTGATTCGGATGCGTGTGAATTAATATTGTTTTTTCTCACGTTTAAAATTTAGCATAACCAGCTAAATAATTTTTTATCTGATTTAATGCAATAGAAATAATTAATTTTTTAAATCAATATTTGCATAATTAAAAATTCCGTCAATTTTGCAATTTCGATTAATTTTATTAAAAATTATTATCATTTTTACGCAGTTCATATAAACTATTGAAATTAATTCTCATAAAATATTGAAAATAAGAAATTTATATCCGCATTAACTTTCGATTAAAAATATTTTCGCTGAGAGACCAAAACCATTAAAGAATGATTTATAGTTTGCCAGAAATGCGTTTTTATCGAATATGTTCTGATACTTTTGCATTTGTCAATAGTATTATATCGAGATTTCAATAAATAAATTGAATTGGAGTCTTATATATTGTTTTTCTCAGTTTTAAATTTAGCGCTTATAACTAATTATTTTAGGTATTGATTAGTTGGAAAGTTTTGCGAATTTTAGCGGCAAATTGTCAAGTATTCATGAAAATTAGAAATATTTTTACTTAAGTTCAAGTTTAATTTTTTTACTTCTTTAAATTCAATTCAATAATTATTATTAATTATTAAGCATAATACATTATTTCATTGACGATTTCGATGATCTGCATATACGAATCCAAAAATTAAAATATAAATCTGAATCCTCAAAGTATAATATTTTTATTTAGAAAACTGCAGCGGGATCATTCTGCAATTTCATAGGAAAATGTTATAAGTTCAAAAAATCATTTAAAGCAAGTTGTACCCGTTTTCAATTAAATTCGATACCAAAATTAGTTATGCGATATATCTGTTGATCTTAAATTAACACTTTCAACAGATTTATGAGTCTGTATAAAGCAAATTTTATATTTTTCTTAAACTTATCGATACTTCTTTATAAAATTGTTTGTTGTTCAATGAAGCAAATTATATAATACTTTATGTGCAAAGTCGAATATTTTTTTTTATATTCTCGCCATCACAATTATGTTATTAATTTTCTAGCTATTAATTTTCTGCGATTAATTTTTTATAGACATAAAGTTTCCTTGCGAAGGATTTTCTAGTGATAAATTTCCCTAGCTATTAATTTTCAGCGATGAAATTTGCTTGAATGAATTTTGCCAACGATTAATTTTCTGCTATGATTTTTCCTCGGTTGCGAATTTTTTCTTGCAATTGATTTTCTCGCAATGAATTTTCCTAGAGATTAATTTTTAGCAATGAAATTTCCTGCGATGAATTTTTCTAACAATTAATTTTGGGCGACGAAGTTTTAATAATGATTAATTTTCTGCAATGAATTTTTCTCGAATATGAATTTTCTTGCGACGAATTTGCCCTGCATTCAATTTTCTGAGATGAATTTTTCTTCCTGCTTTAGATTTTCGTGTGATAAATTTTCTATCTAATAAATTTTCCCTGCTATGAATTTTCTTGCGTTGAATTTTCTCTGTTGATTTTTTTCATGGTGGATTTTCTACGATAATTTTTCCATAAACCTTAAAAAATACCTGAGTTCATTTGAATCAAATAACGATAATAAAAAATGTTTAATGATAAAAAAGCTTTTGCAGATCATAAAATCGATTTTATAGCAATTTATTGCAAAGGAACAATTCTTAGAGAAATCTAAATAATTTTAGCCTGAAGCGCAACTTTATTTTTTCTGCTACAGAATAATCTGAATTTACTTAATTTTTATCGCTTTTTCTAAAGTTTCGAGAATTTTATGCATCGATGAAATGATACAGATACGCATGCATTATATATAATTTGCTTCTCGCACTTAAAATTTTGCGCAAACAATTAATTTTTTTTGCTTTAGGCTTTTAACGAGATTGCTTACGTCTATCACATAAAAATCGAACCATTACTTTTAGTGAATTAAGCGGCGCTACTCTCGACTTTGAATGCGATTACTTTTAAACGTCTAATGATCATGGGATTGCTTTTAGTGAATTACTTTAAGCGGTGCTACTTTTGGCTTTGCATGGCATTCCTTTTAGTGAACTACTTTTGGCTTTTAATGCGATTACTTTTAAACGTCTAAAAATCATGGCATTACTTTTAGCGAGCTACTTTTGGCTTTTAATGCGATTACTTTTAAACGTCTAAAGATCATGGCATTACTTTTAGCGAACTACTTTTGGCTTTTAATGCGATTACTTTTTGCTTTGCATGTGTTATATATATTTTTAATAACATCATTATTCTTATTTAATAAAAACTCACAAGACATATTTTTCAATATTAATATATTATTTATTTTACTATTATTTTATTTTTTAACAAATGTTATAATAAGAATCCTGGCGTGGTGACTGATCACCACGCCAGTTTAATTTTTTAATAACTTTTCTTTAAAATATCAACCGATTACTTTGAACGTCGCGTATCAACTCTCTCATTCAATTAAAATCAATTAATAAAATCAAAATTGCATAACAAAAATCATCGAACTTAATTTTTGTTAATCTAACAAAAATCAAGGTCACATTATTTACGTTCAATTACCTATTAAATTTGTGCTTTACTTAATTAACAAAAGTGTTAATTAAGCAAGTACGTTTCCGCTGCAATTATAATAAAATATATTAATTAATTAATAAAAGATCTAAATATCTAAAACTTAAAGCTTAATAAAATAATAACTATGTATATACGTATTAGAATAAATTTTCAGGGCCCGCAAAACCTCTAAGTGTTCAAGGTCCAAACAAACAAATTGAAATAAATAAATATTAATTAATATATTTTATTATAACTACGCGTGTCAGGTAATTGAACCTTATGCAAGTTACAATTTTAATTTTATACAACATCTCCCAATGCCCGAAGAAAAAGACCAATTTGCAAGAATTGGACTTTTTCCAGGAACTGGGATGTAGTTGATTAGAGCTGAATTTATGAATTTCGAAAAAATTTAAAATTAAAACTTTGAAAAAATAGAAATTTAATTTATATAAAAAAAGTTATTATTACAAAATCATAGTTTTCATTAATTTACATATAATATTATTCATTTAATTTTGCATTTTACATATTTAATAAAAGTTACATTTAAAAAGTTACTGATATAATTAAAATTCAAGAAATTTTCAAATTTAAATATACATTTTTATTAAGAAATTTAAATAATTTTGAAAACATATAGAAGTTCTATTTATTAAAAAGTTATTTTTTATATTCAAAACAAAATTTTAATTGCAAAAACATATTTACTTAAATTTTGTCATTTAATTTAAATCAATAAAAACATTTCGATACAATACATCTGGGTAGTTTAGAAAACGAGCAATTTAAAATTATTCTATTACAATTATTATTAGTATTTAACAATTAATTCAACTATCCAAAATTCTACTAAAAACCAAAATCCATATACAAAACTCCTTCCATTTTTTTTTAAATTATTAATTAAATATTATTTCATCTTAATTTAATATACATAAATATACCAATATTAAATATTTATTTCTTTAAGAAAAAATATATATTCAACATAGAACATACATATACTTTTTTTATATTTTACTGTGTATTTAATTTCCTTTCTGATTTTTACTTTACTACTAGAATTCACACTATTTGAAGCCAAATTCAATCAGTTACTGGAAGTCGATGTTTATAAATATAATTATCTAAATATTAAAAAATAGAATAAAAACGACAAACTCGGACGACGGACTCAATTCAACTCAACTTTAATTTTACTTTCTTAAAATCATTTACCTAAAAGTTCAACAGCTTGTTCTTCCGTTAATAATAAGTTCAGTTGCACTTATCGAGGTGAATGTTTTTTTAAAAATGCTTTATTGCAATATTGAATATTTTAATTAAAATACTTAATTTAGTTAATTAATTTCACAATATTAATAATATCAAATTTAATTACCATAGGGTTTGATTTTCAACGCAGGTAAATAACCTGGTTGAACTAAACATAACATTCCTCCCAATTCGCGAGTTGAAAAGTTATGCTAGCGAAAAGCATACTTTTCAATATTACGATTACAAACAAGCTGTTGAATTTCCGTGTAAATACTTCTTTAATTTTAAATTACAATTTGTACATTAATAAGGAATTAAAATTTTGAAGAATTTGTTGAGCTGATACTATAAAATTTTAAATTTATTAAATTTTCTTTATTTACAATTTTTTATGAAACATTCTTAAACAGAAATCGGCTTAGTTTATAATTGTATTAAAACAAAAATTAAATTTGCAATTATATAAAGAAATTGTTTAATAGTTATTGTTTATCATTTTTTTTTTACAATAAAATGATTTTTTTTTTTCAAAGAACATAAAATTTTAAAGTTTTAGAAAACAAAAGTTAAATAATTATTAATTATTTTTTTAAAACATATATAAATAATTTTTTATTTGGAAAGAATTACTACATCAGTGATATTTTTCTACTTTTAAAATATTTTATTTTTATTACTTTTTTACTTTTTGTTTTTAAATTTTTTTTATTTCATATTTTATTTCCTAAGAATATGAGTTCAAATAGTGATAAAAATTCAAGATAAAATATTCGAGTTCGAGTAGTTAATTAAATAAATAAAATACACTTTAGTTAGTATAAATTTTAGCGTTGTTAGGTGGGAGTTGTGAGGTAAAATAGTTGTTAGATGGGACGGGAGGGGATTTTGTATGTGTTAGTTTGGGTATAGGATGTAACTTGTATTATGGCATAACATTTGATGTTATGGCATAGCATTCCTCCCAATTCGCGAGTTAAAACTTAACTTCTGTTCAAATAAAATTCATTATAAATCTTTAAAATTTCGTTTTTTTTAATTATTTTTCTTATACATTACATTCAAAAAAAAATTCTGTTTAATTTAAATTTTTTTTTTTTCTTCAATAGGTGATTATGATTTTACTTTACCAAAAAATTTTTACCAATATATATTAAATATATCAAATGAAATTGTAGAAAGTGATACGTAATATAAAATATTAATTTTTTATTATAGCAAGTAATAATCAGAAAAATAAGTACTTTAAATAATTTACGTATTATGTTTTAATAAAAAAAAATTATATCTAAAGTGGGCAATTTATCAGTTTGGGTTGATATAAAACTATTCCAATTTGAACATAATTTATATGTTTTGCTTGCATTTATAATTAAATTAAGCTTCATGACAATATAGATTAAGATCTTCAAATTTTATTTGCTACAAAAGTTTCTCCTTTTTACAAAGGGGAACTGTACAAATAATACTTTTTGTATTTGCGTTAAATCTTTATGCAATCTTTAAGTAAAACTAAAAATGCAAAAGCTTCAACGCAAAATTACCTTTATCAGATTACCGAATCTAACAAAAATATTAAGTAATATTTGAATGTTGTCTATATGAAAAATTAGATAGCGGTGGCAATTTATAATTCTAAAATTAGTAAAACTAAACTCATTTATAAAAAATATAACGCATTACAATAATGAAATTGTAATGTGATCTCTTTTTTAGATTATTTTAAATGGAGATAAAAATATTAAAAAAAAATATAGGAGGAAACTATAGGAATTAACCAATTACAGTCAGCCGAAATGTCTAAAAAAAACCAATGATTTTCAACTGCTATGTCATTTCTTAATAAAAAAAATGTATTCTAATAAACTAATTTAAAAATGGATTCTAAATAATTAATTCTTATAAAGTAAATTCCAATATTTTTTTAAAAAAAGGGTTTTTTTTATTATATATACGAAAATAGCGAAATTTAAATGAATTTAGCTTAGTTTAAAAATTTCGACGTGTAAAAATTTATTGACTTTGTGACATATAAAAAAAAATACAAAAAAAATATTTTATTTGTGTGTTCTAAATATATATATAATTTTATTATATATTTATAATCTATTCTAAATCTTTCCATAACTTAAGCCGATTATTATGAACTTTTCGGAGTTTGTTTTTTATTTTTATTATTGTGTTCAGATTGTTTGGAACTTCGATCACTTCGTATGGGCCTGCCCAGTTCGAACTAAGTTTATTTTCTTTAATAGGATTTAGTATTAAAACTTTGTTTCCCTTTTTATATTCTGTTATTTTCGCATTCTTATCATAATATTTTTTCGCTTTAATTTTGGTTTTAATTAAATTTTCTCTGGCTAGTTCTCTAATTTTTTGTAGTTTAAACTTCACCAAATAACCGAAATTTTCTTGGTTATAAAGTGGTTCGACTTTTCGTTTTAAAACATTAGGCAGAGGATCATAAAACCCATATAATATGAAAAGAGGTGCAAATTTAGTACCTTCGTGCGGTGTATGGTTGTGTGAGAAAACTGCTTCTCCTAACCATTCATCCCAACTTTGAACATTTTTCTCAACTATCATTTTTAAATATTCTACCAGAGGACCGTGCCTTCTTTCTAAAGAACCATTAGACTGTGGGTGGTAAGCTGTAGTCTCTATTTTATTTATTTTCAATATTTTACAAAGGCTTTTGAAAATGTTGCTGGTAAAATTCGTTCCTTGGTCGGTAATCAATTTCCTTGGTATTACTGAATATTTCAAAATAATATTTTCATAAAATGCTTTTGCCACTGTTATAGCTTCCATGTTGGGTAAAGCTATACAATCAAGCACTTTGGTCAAATCGTCTTGGAAACTGAGTATGTATTTATTCCCTTGATGCGAGATTGGAAATGGACCTACTATATCGAGATATACTTTATCAAACGGACGTTTAGCGGTATCGATGGAGATTTTAGTAATCTTTCGTCTTTTCGTTTTTTGACATTTTGGACATGATTCTATATATTTTCTAATAGTTTTGATCATATTTTTCCAAAAATAATGTCTTTTTAAACGATTATAAGTTTTAACTACACCTAAATGGCCACCAAGTGGTGTATCATGATTTTGTTTTATTATTTCAGATATTTCATGTTTTTCTTCTAATTCTATTCTTTTGGGCCATTTTTCAGTGGGTATTTCTTCATTATTTACACTTTCATCTTCACTAGAATATTCTTCATCACTATTAACTATTTTTGTTTGTTCTAGTTTATTTTTCTGTGCTCTAGTTAAAACATTTATTGTTGGAATTACAAAAATTTTCTGTTCATTTACTTTTTTATATGGAATTCTACTTAAAGCATCAGCATTGCTGTTGTGCTTACCAGGTTTATACATAATTTTAAACGTATATTCTGATAAACGCACTTTCCACCTGTTAATTCTACCTTCTGGATCTTTTTTGTTGTACTCACTAATAAGTGGTTTATGATCTGTGAAAACAACAAATTCGCGACCCAGTAAATAACTTCTAAAATTCTTAACAGCCCAGTAAATAGCAAGCATTTCTTTCTCGATAGTAGCATAATTTTGTTCAGCTTTTCACCAAAACTCGACTGGCATATGCGATTGGTTTATCCATACCTACTTCACCTTGCGATAGGACTGCTCCTAAAGCTAGATTTGATGCATCAGTTGTTAAATTAAATGGTTTAGAAAAATCTGGATATATAAGTAGTGGTGGATCAACCAATAGTTTTTTTACCTTTTGGAATGCGTCATCATGCGCTTTTGTCCATGTGAAAGGACGAGACTTAGTAGCCATTTTATATAATATTGCACCTGCTTCGGCCAAATTTTGCATACAAGGCCTATAGTAGTTTACCAATCCTAAAAACTATTGCAATTCTTTAGTATTGCTTGGTATTGGATGCTGTTGAACAATTTTGTTTTTTCAGGATCAGGTTTTACTCCTTCTGATGTAATTTTGTGACCAAGGTAAACTACTTCTCTTCTTAGAAATTTACACTTTTCAGGTTGTAATTTCAGATTATGCTCTCTAAGTCTATCAAATACAATTCTCAGTTTTTCACCATGGTCCATCAAATTTATACCATACACCACAATATCATCAAGGTAGACGAAACATTTAAATCCTTGAAGACCTGATAGTACACAATTCATAACACGTTGAAAAGTTGCTGGTGCACCGGTCAGGCCGAATGGCATCCTTTTAAATTCAAAATGGCCGTACGAAGTACTGAAAGCTGTTTTTTCTCTGTCAGCTGGATCCATTTGAACTTGATGTAGTGAAATATCTCGATCCTCCTAATTGGTCTAAAATTTCCTCAATACGGGGTAGTGGAAATGCATCCCCTATGGTAATTTCATTAAGCTTTCTAAAATCTATCACAACTCTGTGCTTTTTTTCGCCATTTGGTCCTGCCTTTTTCGGTACTACCAAGAGTGGAGCATTCCAAGGACTATTGCTTGGTTGAATTATGTCCTCGGCTAGCAACCTTTGCACCCCTTCATTGATTAGCTGCTTATGGCATGCAGCTAATCTATACTGTCTGCTATTAATAGGTTTTGAATCAGTTTTCGTTTGAATTGGATGTGTGATTCCATTAACGTAACTTAAATGATCACCAGGAAGATGAAATATATCCTGTGATTCTTGAATTATTTTGTCCAATGCTTCCTTTTCCTCCCAATTCAGAGTCTCTTTCTCTTCAATACATATTTTTTATTTCAGTAATTTTATTCTATTTTCAATTTCTGGATCTGGTTCTTCAAATAACGTTTTTATTTGATAGATTGTTTCATTTTTTTCATCATTTCTACTATTCCGTTCTGGTTCGAAAGACCATTCCTCTAAATTCTTAATTTCAAAATTTTTTAAAGGATAAAGTTCTGGTATAAAATCTGGTAATTCTTTATCTTCCGAAGTTAAATTCATAACAATCGCTGTTAATTTTCCATTTTTCGCCGAGGTAATTACATTTTCTAATATTAATCCATTATTTAATTCTGACGAAATAACTAAAAACTCACCATCTACTTTAGCTGGAATTGAAATAATTTTTTCGGTTCTAGCCGGAATTATATTGTTTTTACTATCAACTTCTGTGAAATCGATAAGATCAATACAAACATTCTCAGATTTTATTTTATCTAGATCCGTTGTTTCATAAACAACTCCAGATGTAAAATCATCTAACCCGAAATGTCTATCAGACACGAAACTATTTCCGAATTTATTACTATTTTCAACAAAATCTATTTTTTGGAAATTAAGTGTTTTTTTCGTATTATTAGCGAACATACTGTTATCAAAAATACTATTTTCATTTTTAAAAATTAGACTTTTTAAACTACAATTATTTATTGACGAAAAATCTACTAAAAGATTCGATCTGTCATGTGGAGCTCCTTTTTCGACATTCGACTTTATTTGGTTTTCTTTATTTGAAACAAATCTAACAGAATCATTATTATTTGAAACATGGTTTATTTATATCTAAATTAATTATTTGAGCTTTTTCTACAACAAAATCCGCTTTATTCTCTAAAGCTTTTGCTTCAAAATTTGACAAATAATTATTTTCAATAATATTTTTTATAATTTTTTTATTACCATTACTCTCAACTGCCTTTTGTATTACGTTAACATCACTATTTTCGCATTCTAAATTTAAATTCGCATTCTTATTTGAAGCTTTTAATTCAAAATTACCGAAGTGATTATTATGTTCTATACCACCAGTTAATAATTTCTTAATTTTTAATTCATTTTTACTTTCAACTGAAATATCGCGATCTTTAATCGTTTCAATTTCGTTAAAGTCCTTTACTATAAAATTACCGATATTATTTTCGTTATTTTTTACCAATTCCGTTTCACATTCCAATATTATTAAATTTTCCGATTTGTTATCGTTTCGTTTACAGTCATAAGTATTTTTATTATTGAAAACATTGTAAAATTCATTTTTTTCTAAAATATCACTATTATGATTAAATATAAATTCTTTATTTAATGGATTGTTATCTAACAAATTTTCGATTTTTTCACTGAAATTTTGCGAATTACAAAAATAATTGTTAACGCCTTTTAGATTTGCTTCAAAATAATCTGTTATGGGTATATCAAATTCTGTTTTATTATTGTTCGTTCGTGGAAAATGTAGTGTTCTTTGAGGTCCTAGTATGTTACAGTTTTCAGATAAAAAGTCATTTCCTAAAATACCGTCAGCTGGTAATTGGCAATTATTTTCTATTACCTGAAAGTCGCAATGTAGTTTGTTTGGCGTTAAAAATTGTCCTGTACATTTTCCTAATGTTTTACTGCGTGAATGTACAGTTTGAATTGTGGTATTTTGTTGTCGATTAACAGGTACGTCTTCGTCAATTTTGTCCTTTTTAAGTAGGCTAATTTGTGCTCCTGTGTCCACTAGTAATGTCACTGTGTCCGTCTTTGAAATGTCTAAAGGTAATGTCACTAATGGCTCGGGCTTAATAATACCTTGCTGATTAGAGGGTGGATATAAGGGTTTTAATTCCTCCCTACATCGTTTCCCTGTTTGGCTTGGTATTTCTGACGAGAGGTGCATGTTAACTCACTATGTCCTTCTCGTTCACACCATTCGCAAACTATTACTTCACGTCTAATATTATTAGTAGAATTATTATTTTCAGTTCCTGTTTGTTTAAAAGGACAATTATTAGCATAATGACCTGTATTTTTACAAGATGCACACACTATTCTTGCTCTGTTATTATCTCTGTTAAATGATGTTGATGGTTTTATGTGTCTAGGTGTTCTACATTCTCTACTATAGTGTCCTGGTCGTCCGCAGTTATAACATATAATTGGAGTTGAATTTCTATGTTCGTTATGTTGACTGTTGTTATTATTTCTGTTGAATGTCCTGTCGTTATTTGGTTTAAAAGGATTCGAAGGTGGGGTTTGATATCTGTTGTGAGTATCCGTGAAGGTTGATGTTCTAGGAGTAAAATTGTTCGTTTGGACATTATATGTATTAGACCTTTGACTATTTATTTCTTTATTAATTTGTAACTGTAAAAGATTTTCAAACATTTTCTCTAATTTGTTTAATTTATTATCTGAATCATTATTTACTGATTTATTAGGAGATAAAAACTCTAAATTCCTAGCAAAATCCTTTGAACCTTTTATTGTTTCAGATAAATTTCTATAATTTTGATTCAAGATATATTGTTTTATGGATTCTGACCTAAGACCCCTAATAAAAGTTCGTCTAGAAATCTCTTCGGCTACTTTTAACATTGCCCCTGATTCAGTTGGATATTTTATTAAAATGGCGGTTTTTAAACATGAAAATTTTCTTTCAATTCTATCTCCAAAACTTTCCACTGATTCGTCCACCGATTGACTGCATTCTTCTATTTCTTGTCGTAGTCTTGTTAAATCTTTCCTTGGTATAAAATTGTTCTGTAAAATTTCTCTAAATTCGTCAAAATTATTAATTACCCTATCTTGAAATAATTCCGCTGCTTTTCCTTTTAATTTTCCTCTTACTAAATGTGTTAATACAGAATCTCTATCTATTTCGTCCGTTTTAAAGTATGCCTCATGAGCTAAATAAATAAAATTTTGTAAGTCTAAAACACTTCTTTCACCTTCCCCTGAAAAAATTGGTACTCCTAATAAAAATGTGTTGAAAGTAACTGTAAGTGGCATAGTCGAATTTCCTCGTAGTTCGTAAGTATTGTCTCTATTCAGTATATTATTCATATTTGTACTTTGGCGGGACAATCTATTTGGATTTACAGGTGTGTTAATTACAATTGGATTACTTGTTGAAGGATTGACACTACCAATTCCTCCAAACAGTAAATTATTACCGTTATTATTATCTACAACCGCGTTACCGTTATTTTCACTATTTGTACTCATATTTAATATAATTTTATCTGTTTTTTCAGATGAACTAATTGGATTTTTATTCTTACTTCTAGTATTATATTTATGATAATTTAATTTACTATTACGTTTTAAAATTGACTTACTTTGACGGCCTTACTTCCTACCGGCTGCGCCAAATGTTATATATATTTTTAATAACATCATTATTTTTATTTAATAAAAACTCACAAGACATATTTTTCAATATTAATATATTATTTATTTTACTATTATTTTATTTTTTAACAAATGTTATAATAAGAATCCTGGCGTGGTGACTGATCACCACGCCAGTTTAATTTTTTAATAACTTTTCTTTAAAATATCAACCGATTACTTTGAACGTCGCGTATCAACTCTCTCATTCAATTAAAATCAATTAATAAAATCAAAATTGCATTTCAAAAATCATCGAACTTAATTTTTGTTAATCTAACAAAAATAAAGGTCTCATTATTTACGTTCAATTACCTATTAAATTTGTGCTTTACTTAATTAACAAAAGTGTTAATTAAGCAAGTACGTTTCCGCTGCAATTATAATAAAATATATTAATTAATATATTTTATTATAACTACGCGTGTCAGGTAATTGAACCTTATGCAAGTTACAATTTTAATTTTATACAACACATGGCATTCCTTTTATCGAACTACTTTTGGCTTTTAATGCGATTACTTTAAAAGGTCTAAAAATCATGGCATTCCTTTTAGCAAATTACTTTAGGCGGCGCTAGTTTTTGCTTTTGAAACGACAATTTATGCGGCGCTACATGAAAAGTGGATAAATATGAATTGAGTAAATTTCGAAGTAATTACTTGATAAAAATTTCTATTTGCTATAACGTCTAAAATATAATTATTCATTTTTATTACTGATAATTGACAAAAATGCATTTAACTCAGGCCTTTTTTAGTATATATAGATATTATTGTAATACCGAAGGATTAATACTAAAAATGACAAAATACAATTTTCCAAAACATTTAATTAAAATAGTCTATAACATGATTACCAACAAGAAATTTTTTATAGAAATTAATGGTATTAAATCAAACAAAATATTAAAAATGGTCTACAACAAGGGACAGTAACTTCACCCATATTGTTTATATTATATTTAAATGACTTAATGGATGAGATAAATAATACATCTGGGAAAAAGTATGCACTAGCTTTTGCAGACGATTTAACCATTTATGCCTCAGGGGAAAAAATAGACTTTATAGTGCGAGATTTACAAGAACTATTTGAAATAGTTTGTGAGTATACTAATACTTGGAAACTAAGTATTAATTATAAAAAATGCGAACTCATTTTATTTAGAAATAATTTAAAATATTGCCATAATACTGTTCAAAAAAATTGGAAACAATTTTCTTTAAGAGCAAATAATGAAGTAATAAATTTTAAAAAATCTGTAAGATATTTAGGAATAGAGTTGAAATTTAACCTTAGCTATATATAGGCCATATAAAAAAACAAATAGAAAAAGCAAATAAGGCATTTCAAATTGCGAGAAAACTTTTTTCTTCCAGATTATTATTACCGAAAGTCAAAATATTAGCTTACCAATCGCTAATTAGGCCAATACTCACCTACGGAGCCCCAATTTGGTATAATATTAGTGCTTCGTTAATGGAAAAATATCGGATATTCGAGAGAAA
Organism: Rhamphomyia laevipes; assembly: GCA_963920725.1. Lineage (NCBI taxonomy): Eukaryota > Metazoa > Arthropoda > Insecta > Diptera > Empididae > Rhamphomyia > Rhamphomyia laevipes. Next base: position 56,990,256 of record OY987255.1, on the reverse strand, counting down.
ATGCTTAAGATCATGCCTAGGTATATACAGAAAACCTGAAACCGATTATAAACAATTCGTAGCAATTAGAATAATATATAATAAATCAAATGTTATACGAATAGATAATTTTATTATATCATTAATTCGAAAACATTTTAACAGATTGCCTGAAGTAACAAATAATAGCCTGATATGTCATTCGCTTTACACCAACGATAACTGTATCGAAAATTGCTTAAATAGTGGTTTTATACCGCCGGAAAGTTTTATGTATATAGATAAAAAAGGACTTTTTCAAAACGAAAACAAAAAACCCATATTCTACCATATTAAAAGGAGAGCAACGAATAAAAAAATAAATATAATAACATTTCAAAACATTAACAATTTTGTACATAACATGGATATTTCATGCAAAGATACAAACACAGAAATTAAAAAATCAAATTTTTGGTGGTTGAACTAATTAGTATTTTATTTTTTTCAAAAATATAAATTTTGTAGTTTAAGTCTAGAGTATAAGTTTTAGTAGAATTAGTTTTAAGTTTTTTACACATAATAAAGATAAAATACAATTGTTTTTAGTAACATTTTTCAATTGAAAATACATACATAAAATCATATTCTATTGAATAAAGTAAAATGAAATATTAACTATTAAAAACTAGAAAAAAAAAATACTATGATAAACATATAATTTAGAGAATTCGTCTTGGAATCATTAAATTAAAATTAGTATTGGTAATAAATAGTTTTATTTTTTAAGATTTTTTTGTTAAAACTGAATTATGTATATGAATTAATAAATAAAAAAAAAAAGATATTATTGTAAATATATAGAAAATATAATGTAATACCCAATTAAAATATACTACTGAAAATAAATAATAAGACATTACTTAATTTTATATTTATTTCAAACTCGAATACAATATTTTTTTTTGTTTTTTTTTTTATAATTTCATAATTTTAATAATTTTAATCAAACATAACAACTTAAAATAACATCAAATTTTTAATTGTCAATTTTTTAGATGGTGAATTTTAAAAAATTTTAAGAAGTGCCAGCAACATTGTTCTGATCAATTCTTGACCATAACACAAAATTAAAACAATTGCTGATCAGATTACAATTCAAATACAATAAATCATGGGAAAATAATCCCGAAATAATTCTCAATAAATAATTCTAAATAATTAAATAAAACCCTAAATATTGTAATTTTAGCTAATTAAGCATATTTTTTTTATATAGTTTTAAGGTTCTATATTTTTTATGTATAGTTTTAATTATGAATTGTAATTGATTTATGCAGACAAAATTTCCTATAAATACAGTGGAAATTCAAATAAATTATCATTCGATTATAACTAGCCATGGAAACTATTATTGTCGACATCAATCATTTTTCACAAGGCCGAAGTGTGCACATCGGTCGCAGATACAACTGCGATCTTTGCTCACAAGTCTTTTGCTGCGTGGAAAGTCTGAGGGTCCACTATGAGGAGACTGGCCATAAAAGGGCTATACTCCGAGGATATAACTGCGATCTTTGCGATCAATTCTTTTGTTGCGAGGAAAGCCGCCGAGCCCACTATGCGGAGACTGGACATAAAAGCGTCGTCCTAATAAGTCGATGGTAAAAAATAAATATCCATTTTTTATAACATTTAATCTTATTTTATTTTCATTTTTTCAGAATAATTTGGTGCCGACACTTCATAAAAGGAAAAAAAGCGAAATACATCATCTGCTAAAACAGCCATTTAACCGAAAAAAATATGCTTAATTAGCTAAAATTACAATATTTAGGGTTTTATTTAATTATTTAGAATTATTTATTGAGACTTATTTGGGGGTTATTTTCCCATGATTTATTGTATTTGAATTGTAATCTGATCAGCAATTGTTTTAATTTTGTGTTATGGTCAAGAATTGATCAGAACAATGTTGCTGGCACTTCTTAAAATTTTTAAAATTCACCATCTAAAAAATTGACAATTAAAAATTTGATGTTATTTTAAGTTGTTATGTTTGATTAAAATTATGAAATTATAAAAAAAAAACAAAAAAAAACAAAAAAAATATTGTATTCGAGTTTGAAATAAATATAAAATTAATTTGAATTGTAATCTGATCAGCAATTGTTTTAATTTTGGGTTATGGTCGAGAATTGATCAGAACAATGTTGCTGGCACTTCTTAAAATTTTTTAAAATTTACTATCTAAAAAATTGACAATTAAAAATTTGATGTTATTTTAAGTTGTTATGTTTGATTAAAATTATTAAAATTATGAAATTATAAAAAAAAAAAAAAAAATATTGTATTCGAGTTTGAAATAAATATAAAATTAAGTAATGTCTTATTATTTATTTTCAGTAGTATATTTTAATTGGGTATTACATTATATTTTCTATATATTTACAATAATATCTATATTAGAGTTTCCAAGCCGGTTAAAACCGAAACCGGTTAACCGGTTTTTTGTTTAAATTTACCAAAACCGAAAAACCGGGGTTTTCTGAAAAACCAAAAAAAAAACCAAAAGTCAATTTTTTTCTTGGAATGATCAATAATGTTATTTTTACAGTTATTCATGAAGTATCTACTGATTTTAAAATGTTCGCTTATAAAATTAATTGATGTTTCAAAAAAAAATGTATGGATTGGTGTTAGCTTCAGTTAGTTAAAAGTGTTTACAGTTATAGATTTTTCTTAGCTTCAGTATTCAGAAAAGTGTGTGACTTTAATTTTGAAGAAAGGCTAATGACAGCAATTTTAAAATATTTTTGTGCTGGCTGAATAAGTGCTTTTCATTTTAAAACAAATTTAATTAAACCTCTCGTATATATTAAGTAAGTACTATAAAATTACATTATTTATGTGTAACGAATTTATGCGTACCACAAAATTTTCAAGTAAGTATTAATTTATTAATTATTATATTTTATTTTAGTCTGAATATGAACAGCAATGGTATTAAATCAAACAAAATATTTAATATTAAAAATGGTCTACAACAAGGGACAGTAACTTCACCCATATTGTTTATATTATATTTAAATGACTTAATGGATGAGATAAATAATACATCTGGGAAAAAGTATGCACTAGCTTTTGCAGACGATTTAACCATTTATGCCTCAGGGGAAAAAATAGACTTTATAGTGCGAGATTTACAAGAACTATTTGAAATAGTTTGTGAGTATACTAATACTTGGAAACTAAGTATTAATTATAAAAAATGCGAACTCATTTTATTTAGAAATAATTTAAAATATTGCCATAATACTGTTCAAAAAAATTGGAAACAATTTTCTTTAAGAGCAAATAATGAAGTAATAAATTTTAAAAAATCTGTAAGATATTTAGGAATAGAGTTGAAATTTAACCTTAGCTATATATAGGCCATATAAAAAAAACAAATAGAAAAAGCAAATAAGGCATTTCAAATTGCGAGAAAACTTTTTTCTTCCAGATTATTATTACCGAAAGTCAAAATATTAGCTTACCAATCGCTAATTAGGCCAATACTCACCTACGGAGCCCCAATTTGGTATAATATTAGTGCTTCGTTAATGGAAAAATATCGGATATTCGAGAGAAAATGCTTAAGATCATGCCTAGGTATATACAGAAAACCTGAAACCGATTATAAACAATTCGTAGCAATTAGAATAATATATAATAAATCAAATGTTATACGAATAGATAATTTTATTATATCATTAATTCGAAAACATTTTATCAGATTGCCTGAAGTAACAAATAATAGCCTGATATGTCATTCGCTTTACACCAACGATAACTGTATCGAAAATTGCTTAAATAGTGGTTTTATACCGCCGGAAAGTTTAATGTATATAGATAAAAAAGGACTTTTTCAAAACGAAAACAAAAAACCCATATTCTACCATATTAAAAGGAGAGCAACGAATAAAAAAATAAATATAATAACATTTCAAAACATTAACAATTTTGTACATAACATGGATATTTCATGCAAAGATACAAACACAGAAATTAAAAAATCAAATTTTTGGTGGTTGAACTAATTAGTATTTTATTTTTTTCAAAAATATAAATTTTGTAGTTTAAGTCTAGAGTATAAGTTTTAGTAGAATTAGTTTTAAGTTTTTTACACATAATAAAGATAAAATACAATTGTTTTTAGTAACATTTTTCAATTGAAAATACATACATAAAATCATATTCTATTGAATAAAGTAAAATGAAATATTAACTATTAAAAACTAGAAAAAAAAAATACTATGATAAACATATAATTTAGAGAATTCGTCTTGGAATCATTAAATTAAAATTAGTATTGGTAATAAATAGTTTTATTTTTTAAGATTTTTTTGTTAAAACTGAATTATGTATATGAATTAATAAATAAAAAAAAAAATCTTTAAAAAAAAAAAAAAGATATTATTGTAAATATATAGAAAATATAATGTAATACCCAATTAAAATATACTACTGAAAATAAATAATAAGACATTACTTAATTTTATATTTATTTCAAACTCGAATACAATATTTTTTTTGTTTTTTTTTATAATTTCATAATGTTAATAATTTTAATCAAACATAACAACTTAAAATAACATCAAATTTTTAATTGTCAATTTTTTAGATGGTAAATTTTAAAAAATTTTAAGAAGTGCCAGCAACATTGTTCTGATCAATTCTCGACCATAACCCAAAATTAAAACAATTGCTGATCAGATTACAATTCAAATTAATTTTATATTTATTTCAAACTCAAATACAATATTTGATTAAAATTTCATAATTTTAATCAAACATAACAACTTAAAATAACATCAAATTTTTAATTGTCAATTTTTTAGATGGTGAATTTTAAAAAATTTTAAGAAGTGCCAGCAACATTGTTCTGATCAATTCTTGACCATAACACAAAATTAAAACAATTGCTGATCAGATTACAATTCAAATACAATAAATCATGGGAAAATATCCCGAAATAATTCTCAATAAATAATTCTAAATAATTAAATAAAACCCTAAATATTGTAATTTTAGCTAATTAAGCATATTTTTTTTATATAGTTTTAAGGTTCTATATTTTTTATGTATAGTTTTAATTATGAATTGTAATTGATTTATGCAGACAAAATTTCCTATAAATACAGTGGAAATTCAAATAAATTATCATTCGATTATAACTAGCCATGGAAACTATTATTGTCGACATCAATCATTTTTCACAAGGCCGAAGTGTGCACATCGGTCGCAGATACAACTGCGATCTTTGCTCACAAGTCTTTTGCTGCGTGGAAAGTCTGAGGGTCCACTATGAGGAGACTGGCCATAAAAGGGCTATACTCCGAGGATATAACTGCGATCTTTGCGATCAATTCTTTTGTTGCGAGGAAAGGCGCCGAGCCCACTATGCGGAGACTGGACATAAAAGGGTCGTCCTAATAAGTCGATGGTAAAAAATAAATATCCATTTTTTATAACATTTAATCTTATTTTATTTTCATTTTTTCAGAATAATTTGGTGCCGACACTTCATAAAAGGAAAAAAAGCGAAATACATCATCTGCTAAAACAGCCATTTAACCGAAAAAAATATGCTTAATTAGCTAAAATTACAATATTTAGGGTTTTATTTAATTATTTAGAATTATTTATTGAGACTTATTTCGGGGTTATTTTCCCATGATTTATTGTATTTGAATTGTAATCTGATCAGCAATTGTTTTAATTTTGTGTTATGGTCAAGAATTGATCAGAACAATGTTGCTGGCACTTCTTAAAATTTTTAAAATTCACCATCTAAAAAATTGACAATTAAAAATTTGATGTTATTTTAAGTTGTTATGTTTGATTAAAATTATGAAATTATAAAAAAAAAACAAAAAAAAAAACAAAAAAAATATTGTATTCGAGTTTGAAATAAATATAAAATTAATTTGAATTGTAATCTGATCAGCAATTGTTTTAATTTTGGGTTATGGTCGAGAATTGATCAGAACAATGTTGCTGGCACTTCTTAAAATTTTTTAAAATTTACCATCTAAAAAATTGACAATTAAAAATTTGATGTTATTTTAAGTTGTTATGTTTGATTAAAATTATTAAAATTATGAAATTATAAAAAAAAACAAAAAAAATATTATATTCGAGTTTGAAATAAATATAAAATTAAGTAATGTCTTATTATTTATTTTCAGTAGTATATTTTAATTGGGTATTACATTATATTTTCTATATATTTACAATAATATCTATATTAGAGTTTCCAAACCGGTTAAAACCGAAACCGGTTAACCGGTTTTTTGTTTAAATTTACCAAAACCGAAAAACCGGGATTTTCTGAAAAACCAAAAAAAAAACCAAAAGTCAATTTTTTTCTTGGAATGATCAATAATGTTATTTTTACAGTTATTCATGAAGTATCTACTGATTTTAAAATGTTCGCTTATAAAATTAATTGATGTTTCAAAAAAAATGTATGGATTGGTGTTAGCTTCAGTTAGTTAAAAGTGTTTACAGTTATAGATTTTTCTTAGCTTCAGTATTCAGAAAAGTGTGTGACTTTAATTTTGAAGAAAGGCTAATGACAGCAATTTTAAAATATTTTTGTGCTGGCTGAATAAGTGCTTTTCATTTTAAAACAAATTTAATTAAACCTCTCGTATATATTAAGTAAGTACTATAAAATTACATTATTTATGTGTAACGAATTTATGCGTACCACAAAATTTTCAAGTAAGTATTAATTTATTAATTATTATATTTTATTTTAGTCTGAATATGAACAGCAAAAAATCAGGAGTATGGAAAATATTCCAAAAAGAAACCGACAATACGGCGAAATGCACTATGTGCAAATCAGCTTTAAAATGTGCAGGTGGGAATACATCAAATTTAGCGAATCATCTTCGAGCAAAACATGATATCGATGTTAAAAAAAATTAAGAACCTCCAGAGAAAAGAGCAAAAACAACTTCAAATATGCTTAATTTCTTCGAAAGAGAATCTGTGGGAGAATTATTGGCCAAATGCGCAGCGTATGACGGGGTTTCCATTCATGCTATGACACATTCCAGCGCTATTAGAGAATTTATTACAAAACGTGGATATGAAATGCCTAGGAGCGAAAGTACAATTAAAAAATTAATCGTAGATTTTTCTAATGAGATAAAGCTATACAATTTAAGGATAAGTTTACAAAAATGGCTAAATCTGGTATGCGTTTCTCAATAACAACAGATGAATGGACTAGCTGTAGTGGAAAAAGGTATTTAAATGTGACATTACATTCTCAGGAGGATAGTTATAAATTAGGCCTTATTGCCATAGTGGGTTCATGCGATGGCTACCAGATTCACTCATTAGTTGAACAAAAATTAATGGAGTATGGTATTAAATTTCGTAATATTTTGGCATCAACACAAGATGGAGCAAGCGTTATGAAGAAATACGCACAATTAAATGAAATTAAACTAAGCAAAAATACTTCAACCTTACTCACTGCGGAAGGAGTACTGACATTTTTATTTACTCAAATGAAACAAAACAGTACTGCTTTGGGGAAAATTTTTTATAATTCTTTGAAAATAAGAATTTCAGAAAGGCGAAATAAAGAATTAATAACTTTGTATAAATTCTTACAAAGTGGAACTTTTCCATAAACAGACTTGATGGAACTTCCATATGCGACTAAGGCGCCTACTTTGTCCTTGGCAACGATGTTGGCTACAAGATTATTTAGCGAACCTGATCCACCATTTGCTGAAGAGAATATTGAGGAAAGTGAAGTCGAACCAATAGCATCTGGATCGACATCTTTAGTACAACAATTGCAGCAATCAATTTCTGCAGTCTTGCAGGATTCAAAGGAATGTGCCAATTCTGGCAATTTTGAGTTATCCTTCCAAAAAGAGCTGAAAATGTTTGGTGTTACTAAGCAAAAATCGACAATGGTCCAAAACTTATTCAATTCTCTGGCATCAATTCAACCTACGTCAACAGACAGTGAGAGAGTTTTTTCGATAGCCGGTAATTTTTGTACAAAATTACGTTCAGCCATGAAATTTGACCTTTTGGACGCATTAATTTTTCTAAAATATTATTTTATTAAAAAAGTAAATCCATAATTATAAATTATGTTACTTTTATTTTTTATTTTTTTATATATGATTAAATAATGAAGTTATGTTACTTTTCATTTTTCTATTTTTTATGTATGATTAAATAATGAAGTTGTTAATTTTCTTTTTTTTATATAATTTATAAATAAAAATAATATTGCTTAATTTTGATTTTCGTTTGTATTTTTGTTTATTTTCCTTGATTTACTGCTCCAAAGCTGTTTTATTGTATATTTAAAGGAAATTTTTTTAGAAAGTGAAAACCCGGTTTACCGGTTTTTCACTTTCTAAAAATCCGAAAACCGGTTTTTGATATTTTCCGGATTTTTGGATACCCTTTCTATATATACTAAAAAAGGCCTGAGTTAAATGCATTTTTGTCAATTATCAGTAATAAAAATGAATAATTATATTTTAGACGTTATAGCAAATAGAAATTTTTATCAAGTAATTACTTCGAGATTTACTCAATTCATATTTATCCACTTTTCATGTAGCGCCGCTCAAAGTAATTCCCTAAAAGGAATTCCATGAAAAGCAAATAGTAGCGCCGCATAAATTGTCGTTTCAAAAGCAAAAACTAGCGCCGCCTAAAGTAATTTGCTAAAAGGAATGCCATGATTTTTAGACCTTTTAAAGTAATCGCATTAAAAGCCAAAAGTAGTTCGATAAAAGGAATGCCATGCAAAGCTAAAAGTAATCGCATTAAAAGCCAAAAGTAGTTCCCTAAAAGTAATGCCATGATCTTTAGACGTTTAAAAGTAATCGCATTAAAAGCCAAAAGTAGCTCGCTAAAAGTAATGCCATGATTTTTAGACGTTTAAAAGTAATCGCATTAAAAGCCAAAAGTAGTTCACTAAAAGGAATGCCATGCAAAGCCAAAAGTAGCGCCGCTTAAAGTAATGCATGCGTATCTGTATCATTTCATCGATGCATAAAATTCTCGAAACTTTAGAAAAAGCGATAAAAATTAAGTAAATTCAGATTATTCTGTAGCAGAAAAAATAAAGTTGCGCTTCAGGCTAAAATTATTTAGATTTCTCTAAGAATTGTTTCATTGCAATAAATTGCTATAAAATCGATTTTATGATCTGCAAAAGATTTTTTATCATTAAACATTTTTTATTATCGTTATTTGATTCAAATGAACTCAGGTATTTTTTAAGGTTTATGGAAAAATTATCGTAGAAAATCCACCATGAAAAAAATCAACAGAGAAAATTCATCGCAAGAAAATTCATAGCAGGGAAAATTTATTAGATAGAAAATTTATCACAGGAAAATCTAAAGCAGGAAGAAAAATTCATCTCAGAAAATTGAATGCAGGGCAAATTCGTCGCAAGAAAATTCATATTCGAGAAAAATTCATTGCAGAAAATTAATCATTATTAAAAATTCATATGCAAGAAAAAATTCGCAACCGAGGAAAAATCATAGCAGAAAATTAATCGTTGGCAAAATTCATTCAAGCAAATTTCATCGCTGAAAATTAATAGCTAGGGAAATTTATCCCTAGAAAATCCTTCGCAAGGAAACTTTATGTTTATAAAAAATTAATCGCAGAAAATTAATAGCTAGGAAAATTCATCACAAGAAAATCTATTGCAAGGAGAATCAAATTCATTAAATAGTATGAAGCTCGGATTATAAATGCGATAATAACATAATTTGAAGTGCGATGGCGAGAATATAAAAAAAAATATTCGACTTTGCACATAAAGTATTATATAATTTGCTTCATTGAACAACAAACAATTTTATAAAGAAGTATCGATAAGTTTAAGAAAAATATAAAATTTGCTTTATACAGACTCATAAATCTGTTGAAAGTGTTAATTTAAGATCAACAGATATATCGCATAACTAATTTTGGTATCGAATTTAATTGAAAACGGGTACAACTTGCTTTAAATGATTTTTTGAACTTATAACATTTTCCTATGAAATTGCAGAATGATCCCGCTGCAGTTTTCTAAATAAAAATATTATACTTTGAGGATTCAGATTTATATTTTAATTTTTGGATTCGTATATGCAGACCATCGAAATCGTCAATGAAATAATGTATTATGCTTAATAATTAATAATAATTATTGAATTGAATTTAAAGAAGTAGAAAAATTAAACTTGAACTTAAGTAAAAATATTTCTAATTTTCATGAATACTTGACAATTTGCCGCTAAAATTCGCAAAACTTTCCAACTAATCAATAGCTAAAATAAATTAGTTGTATGGTTTATAAGCGCTAAATTTAAAAGTGAGAAAAACAATATATAAGGCTTCAATTCAATTTATTTATTGAAATCTCGATATAATACTATTGACAAATGCAAAAGTATCAGAACATATTCGATAAAAACGCATTTCTGGCAAACTATAAATCATTCTTTAATGGTTTTGGTCTCTCAGCGAGAAATATTTTTAATCGAAAGTTAATGCGGATATAAATTTCTTATTTTCAATATTTTATGAGAATTAATTTCAATAGTTTATATGAACTGCGTAAAAATGATAATAATTTTTAATAAAATTAATCGAAATTGCAAAATTGACGGAATTTTTAATTATGCAAATATTGATTTAAAAAATTATTTCTATTGCATTAAATCAGATAAAAAATTATTTAGCTGGTTATGCTAAATTTTAAACGTGAGAAAAAACAATATTAATTCACACGCATCCGAATCAATTCATTGACCCTTGAAATTCCCAAAAGTTTTACAAAAGTAGAAATCAATTTAGATCATATTACATTATTATTTTTCACCAGAACTAGAAAAAAACGGAAATTATAATTAAGTATAAATATTTTTAATTAAATTAAAGCGGTGTCGAATTTCTTTAAGGTGGAAATTACTTAATAATTAATGACTAAAAATGTTTAAAATGCAGCGATCCCCACCACTATAAACTCTGAAATTTTTGATATAAAAGGACCAAATTTTTCTATTTTTATTTAATTATAATTTAAATTTATTAAAATGTTTCTGCAAATTAAGATGATATCAACAGCACATTAAAAAATCTGTTGAATGACATCAGATTTTAAGTCATCGGTAAGTAATTTGGATAAAAGAAATATTTTTAAAATAATAGTTTTTTTTCAGGTCAATATGTAAACGAATTATTATGTGGGAATGACAACTGTCCGCATGTAGACGTTTAGGAATGTGCCAATTCTGGCAATTTTGAGTTATCCTTCCAAAAAGAGCTGAAAATGTTTGGTGTTACCAAGCAAAAATCGACAATTTTTGTACAAAATTACGTTCAGCCATGAAATTTGACCTTTTGGACGCATTAATTTTTCTAAAATATTATTTTATTAAAAAAGTAAATCCATAATTATAAATTATATTACTTTTCTTTTTTCTTTTTTTATATATGATTAAATAATGAAGTTATGTTACTTTTCATTTTTCTATTTTTTATGTATGATTAAATAATGAAGTTGTTAATTTTCTTTTTTTTATATAATTTATAAATAAAAATAATATTGCTTAATTTTGATTTTCGTTTGTATTTTTGTTTATTTTCCTTGATTTACTGCTCCAAAGCTGTTTTATTGTATATTTAAAGGAAATTTTTTTAGAAAGTAAAAACCCGGTTTACCGGTTTTTCACTTTCTAAAAAACCGAAAACCGGTTTTTGATATTTTCCGGATTTTTGGATACCCTTTCTATATATACTAAAAAAGGCCTGAGTTAAATGCATTTTTGTCAATTATCAGTAATAAAAATGAATAATTATATTTTAGACGTTATAGCAAATAGAAATTTTTATCAAGTAATTACTTCGAGATTTACTCAATTCATATTTATCCACTTTTCATGTAGCGCCGCTCAAAGTAATTCCCTAAAAGGAATTCCATGAAAAGCAAAAAGTAGCGCCGCATAAATTGTCGTTTCAAAAGCAAAAACTAGCGCCGCCTAAAGTAATTTGCTAAAAGGAATGCCATGATTTTTAGACCTTTTAAAGTAATCGCATTAAAAGCCAAAAGTAGTTCGATAAAAGGAATGCCATGCAAAGCAAAAAGTAATCACATTAAAAGCCAAAAGTAGTTCCCTAAAAGTAATGCCATGATCTTTAGACGTTTAAAAGTAATCGCATTAAAAGCCAAAAGTAGCTCGCTAAAAGTAATGCCATGATTTTTAGACGTTTAAAAGTAATCGCATTAAAAGCCAAAAGTAGTTCACTAAAAGGAATGCCATGCAAAGCCAAAAGTAGCGCCGCTTAAAGTAATGCATGCGTATCTGTATCATTTCATCGATGCATAAAATTCTCGAAACTTTAGAAAAAGCGATAAAAATTAAGTAAATTCAGATTATTCTGTAGCAGAAAAAATAAAGTTGCGCTTCAGGCTAAAATTATTTAGATTTCTCTAAGAATTGTTTCATTGCAATAAATTGCTATAAAATCGATTTAATGATCTGCAAAAGATTTTTTATCATTAAACATTTTTTATTATCGTTATTTGATTCAAATGACCTCAGGTATTTTTTAAGGTTTATGGAAAAATTATCGTAGAAAATCCACCATGAAAAAAATCAACAGAGAAAATTCATCGCAAGAAAATTCATAGCAGGGAAAATTTATTAGATAGAAAATTTATCACAGGAAAATCTAAAGCAGGAAGAAAAATTCATCTCAGAAAATTGAATGCAGGACAAATTCGTCGCAAGAAAATTCATATTCGAGAAAAATTCATTGCAGAAAATTAATCATTATTAAAAATTCATATGCAAGAAAAAATTCGCAACCGAGGAAAAATCATAGCAGAAAATTAATCGTTGGCAAAATTCATTCAAGCAAATTTCATCGCTGAAAATTAATAGCTAGGGAAATTTATCCCTAGAAAATCCTTCGCAAGGAAACTTTATGTTTATAAAAAATTAATCGCAGAAAATTAATAGCTAGGAAAATTCATCACAAGAAAATCTATTGCAAGGAGAATCAAATTCATTAAATAGTATGAAGCTCGGATTATAAATGCGATAATAACATAATTTGAAGTGCGATGGCGAGAATATAAAAAAAAATATTCGACTTTGCACATAAAGTATTATATAATTTGCTTCATTGAACAACAAACAATTTTATAAAGAAGTATCGATAAGTTTAAGAAAAATATAAAATTTGCTTTATACAGACTCATAAATCTGTTGAAAGTGTTAATTTAAGATCAACAGATATATCGCATAACTAATTTTGGTATCGAATTTAATTGAAAACGGGTACAACTTGCTTTAAATGATTTTTTGAACTTATAACATTTTCCTATGAAATTGCAGAATGATCCCGCTGCAGTTTTCTAAATAAAAATATTATACTTTGAGGATTCAGATTTATATTTTAATTTTTGGATTCGTATATGCAGACCATCGAAATCGTCAATGAAATAATGTATTATGCTTAATAATTAATAATAATTATTGAATTGAATTTAAAGAAGTAGAAAAATTAAACTTGAACTTAAGTAAAAATATTTCTAATTTTCATGAATACTTGACAATTTGCCGCTAAAATTCGCAAAACTTTCCAACTAATCAATAGCTAAAATAAATTAGTTGTATGGTTTATAAGCGCTAAATTTAAAAGTGAGAAAAACAATATATAAGACTTCAATTCAATTTATTTATTGAAATCTCGATATAATACTATTGACAAATGCAAAAGTATCAGAACATATTCGATAAAAACGCATTTCTGGCAAACTATAAATCATTCTTTAATGGTTTTGGTCTCTCAGCGAGAAATATTTTTAATCGAAAGTTAATGCGGATATAAATTTCTTATTTTCAATATTTTATGAGAATTAATTTCAATAGTTTATATGAACTGCGTAAAAATGATAATAATTTTTAATAAAATTAATCGAAATTGCAAAATTGACGGAATTTTTAATTATGCAAATATTGATTTAAACAATTAATTATTTCTATTGCATTAAATCAGATAAAAAATTATTTAGCTGGTTATGCTAAATTTTAAACGTGAGAAAAAACAATATTAATTCACACGCATCCGAATCAATTCATTGACCCTTGAAATTCCCAAAAATTTTACAAAAGTAGAAATCAATTTAGATCATATTACATTATTATTTTTGACCAGAACTAGAAAAAAACGGAAATTATAATTAAGTATAAATATTTTTAATTAAATTAAAGCGGTGTCGAATTTCTTTAAGGTGGAAATTACTTAATAATTAATGACTAAAAATGTTTAAAATGCAGCGATCCCCACCACTATAAACTCTGAAATTTTTGATATAAAAGGACCAAATTTTTCTATTTTTATTTAATTATAATTTAAATTTATTAAAATGTTTCTGCAAATTAAGATGATATCAACAGCACATTAAAAAATCTGTTGAATGACATCAGATTTTAAGTCATCGGTAAGTAATTTGGCTAAAAGAAATATTTTTAAAATAATAGTTTTTTTTCAGGTCAATATGTAAACGAATTATTATGTAGGAATGACAACTGTCCGCATGTAGACGTTTACATATTTGATGGTAGTTTATTTCGAGTGTCAAGGATGTTGGAGAAGAAAGGAGTTGAATTCACCATGGAAGAAGATTTCGTCTTCCGGGATGCTTTGACCTATTCCATAACAGCGAAGATAGCGTTTCAGCAAAATGGTGTTCCTTACGAATTCTTTTTTGCTGATTGCATAGCAACTTCTCTAACATCTCTGGAGCATGATTATTTGAAGGTGGCATTAGCTCCGGATAATAATGCGCTCAACAGCTATCGTCTTTATTACTTCGGATACGGCTCACCCCTCTTCCCAAACAGTACGAGGCTGAGCTGGAGCGAGCATTGCCGAAATTTCAATTATTTATTATCAGAAGATTTTACGAGTATTAGAGGACCGCTGGAGGAGTAAGAAGCAGCGTTTTATAAGAAAATGATGTTTATTTATTTTAAGTTATTTTTTAGGTTAATATGTTTTAGATATATATTTTATTAGAGAATAAACTTTATATACAATTTAGTTTTAGCCTTAGTTATATATGTTTTATTAGAAAATAAACTTTATATATTATTGAAGAATTACAAATTAAACGCTCTTAAATTGTAAAAAAAAAATATTGTAAGATGTTTTATTTTTGAATGTTGCATTATATACAAATAATTATATTAGTTGATAATTTGGTCCCAGTCCCAGTGGCGTAACCAATATGACAAATGAACTAAGAGATCTTACTAATATAAATTATGCAGCCTTATTATAAATAATTTTAAGTTCGAGAGAATCACAAATTACATAATTAAATCTTCAGAAGGCCCGCAAATATTTTTTATGTATGCAAATATTGATTTAAATTATAAGTATTTCTATTGCATTAAATCAGATAAAAAATTAATTAGCTGGTTATGCTAAATTTTAAACGTGAGAAAAACAATATTAATGCACCTGCATCCGGATTAATTCATTGACTCTTAAAATTCTCAATACTTTTAGAAAAGTAAATCAATTTAGATCATATAACATTATTATTCTTGACCAGAACCAGAAGTAGAAAAAAATTGAAATTATAATTAATTTTAATATTTTTAATTAAATTAAAGCGGTGTCGAATTTCATTAAGGTAAAAATTACTTAATAATTAATGTGCAAAAATTCTTTAAATACTCATTTATTTGTATGCAGTATAGAATTTATTTTCAATATTTTGCTCATTATTTTTGCTCATTTCCTTTGAGCCAGAACATATATAAATGCACTACTGGTAAACAATGTAAATTACCATCAAATTTAATAAAAACAATACAACCAGTATACAATTATGAAGATTATAGCATCGATTTAAAAAATAAACTACAAATAGTAAGAGATGCGAGAGAAATCTTATGTAAAAAGAAATTAGAGAGAAAAAATAGATTCGACAGGGATTATAAAGTAAAAGATAGTAATTATGAAATAGGCAGTTTAGTTTTACTTAGAAATGAAAATATAAAGAAGTTGGATCCAATATATATTGGTCCATATGAAGTAATAGGCAATGAAGGTGTGAATTGCGAGATTAAATCAGATAAAAAGAAAATGATAGTACATAGAAACACGTAAAAAAAAAAATACTATGTTGATAATAATATTTTATTATTTTAATTTTAAAAGAAAAATTACTTTACTTATTTTTATTACATTATTTACATAAATTTTACATACACTTTATATTCACTTTTATTATTCATTAAGTTTTATATTTACTTTTGTTACATTACTTATATAAATTTTATTACATAATATTAATTATTACATATTGAACATTAAAAAAATAAAATTTAACATTTTAAAAGTTAATTACATTATTTTGATTATTTTACTTGAAGTTAAATTTTTACATTTTTACATTACTTTTGATAAAAATAAGTTGTACTCTAGATATTAAGTTAAAATGTCGTAAACATAATAAATTATAAACTTAAGAAAATTTTGGATAATTATGATAATTTGTAACTTTAAAAAATCTTTCTGAAAATTATAATAATTTTCTAAATTTAGAAATTGACAATATATGTAAGGGAATAATATCTGTTAACGCTAGAAAGCAGGAATTTACTCAGGGTAAGATTCCTCCTTTTCCGCCAGGAGTGGGTGGTGTGGTATATGCCACTAAACACATATGCTTATCCATGTGTTTGGTACCGTAGGTCAGTTTTATTTTGTAAACACTTTGTTTACATAACAAACTACGGTACAGCATACGAAAATACCACACAACGAAAAGGCCAAAATATTGAACCCTAAAATATGTCGCGATAATGTAAATATATATGTGTATATTAATTCATATGCACATATATATATTTACATGTGCAATACTAACTGCATACGAAATACATTAAAGAAATTCTTAAGAAATATTGAATTCTAAAGAATTCAATATTAAAGGATATAAATTGCTAGCGTTAGCAAATATCGCCCAATATTACTAATATGGAATATTGGAAATATTTACAATTAGTATTAAGAAAGTATTTGTAATTAAAATAAGAGTAGGGGTAATTTTAGGGTATAAAAGAAGAGGAATTGAAATAAAGAATTTTACTTTCTTATTTTTTTTCCAAAGTCAAACAGTATTGTTTTATTTAATTTACAGGCTTCTATGCCAAGTAACAAATATAACAATTTAAAATATACCAAACTAAAAGGGCTTGTGCCATTTTAGAAACATCAAGGCATAAACGCCAAGATTATTGGTAAACTATATATGGATTTTGTTTTAATATAGATTTAACATTTCCATCATATGTACAGCGACCTGGTCACCGTTGGACATTAGACGTGCCAACATTAAAGTATGTTATTTATTATTGTTTTCATTTTTCTTTGTGTGGTGATGGTGAGAGAAATCTATTTCTCTCTCGATTTTTTTGTACCACACCACACATTTCTTTTTGATATTTAAAAAAAAAAATTATTTTGTATAAATTTAATATTTCAAAACAATAAATTTTACAAAATCTAAATATTTACGGATTTCCCGAATTTATTCCAAATAATTTTACGATAATATACTTTTACACCTGCTCTTAGCTGCTAACCCAGAACCAACTACGTGGACGTGGCAGGTACTGGTTCCTTATCTGGTCTATTGCAATTTTGGATAGAAATTATTTGTTATTGTTATCTATTGAATTATCTGGTCTATTGCAATTTTGGCTAGAAATTACTTGTTATTGTTATCTATTTTTGAATACTATGTGAAGTAAAAAGATGGAATTGTTTATAAAATGTATAGTTACTGTTTTAAAATAGTATATCTATGGCTTGATGAATCAATGGATTGAGTTTTAACCTTCCATGAGCAATTTTTCTTTAAGAGGACACCATGAAATCTAGAATTAATAATCTGTGATTGATACAAGCATGAGATTTATTAAACCAAAATGGATATTGTTTTTCTGTTTCTTCAATACACTTTTCTACAATAGTTTGTTTAATTTTTTGTATATGTAGATGATTTTCAAAAAAGCATTGATATATTGAAATATGCAGTTTACATATTTCAAAAAATAAATCAGAAGGTGGTTGAAGAGATATTTGATTTACCGAATAATTTTTACTTTCAATTAAATATTCTGATGGTAAATTTAAATAGTCAGTTTGCTTAATCATATCTGATTTACAGGTATCACAGTTAATATTTTTTAAATTTTTTTTAAAAACTGCATATCCAGTAAAGTATCTTTTTGCAGTATCGCTAATGTCAAATTCTTTTCTAATATAACTAACCAATGACTTTTCAAAATTATTTTCATTTTCATTATAATTTTCATTCTTATTGGCAGCATTTTCAGAAACATCATTTGTAGGAAAATCAGAAATACTAGTATTCGGATTGATGCATATATTGTCCCAATCTAAAAAGTTGTCAAAATCATCTTCACAATTTTTTTTTGTAGATTTTGCGCATATTATTTTTGCAGACATTAAACGGGCTATTGTATAAATAAATATAGAGACAGATGGATTTTTATTATTGCCATTTTTGGCACGTATCTGAGCAAATAGATTTTCAATTGGATCTTGATACAAGCGAGAAGTTAGTACATAATAAATATTATAATTTGGTTTGCAAACATCTTCTGTTAGCATAAGAATAGATGTGATAGTGTGAATAATACCATTTAGACAATAATTTATACATTTCATTTTAGGTTTTTTTTTGTTTATTAATGAAATATTCTTTCATATCTTCAAGATACTTCCACACAGTACTATTTTTTCTTAAAGGAGTATGAAACACATTTTTACTTGCAATTAAATTGCTGTTCAGACTATCAAAACATTTATCTATTTTTAAAAAAAATTCCTTTGTACTCTCTGCAATAGTTGAGTCTGTGGGACTAAATTTTTTTAATCTTATACAAGTATCAATACCAGCTGCTACGCTTCTGCTAAATACTTGTGCCATATAACAAACTCTTAATTTATCAAAATCTCCTGGATCTATATGTTTTTTTGTAAGTTTTGGACACATTTTTATGGTGTCCGATGAATCAAAATCATACAGTTGTTTAGATATATCCCAAGATACTTTTCCATCAGGAGTTATAAAATCATGATTAAGCAAAGTATTTCGTATGGATTTCATTAAATGTGGAACATCAAAAAATGCATAAATTTTACATTCCTTAAAGAAAAAAAAGGTTTTTTTGGGCTGACACATAAAACGAAATAATTTTCTATTGCCAGAGCCCTGGTCACATACAATTGCTTTAATGTTAAGTCCGATTTCAAATGCTAATTTAATATTTTCAAACATAATAATTTTGAGATTTTCTCCAGAAATAGCATTTCTGGATACGTAATATGTTAAAACATACTTCCAATTTTGAAAAATACCACGAACCATAACAACGCAAATATAGTCACCGATTTTTAATGCTCTTCTTCCATTTCCCAAATCTTGAAGTCCATCAACTTGATCACTTGAAATATTATATACTAAATCTTTTCTAATTTTTATTTCATCAAATATAATGGTTGAGTGAAGCTCCATTGGTCTCATTTCAGAAATTTGCTGCGAGAGATTTGAAATTAAAGATTTATTTACACCGGGGCTTAAACTTTTTACAGGAGCCCATCGGCTAATAGAACTTTTTGCAGATAATTGAAATTTCAAGGATTCTCTCATAAACGTATATGTTGAACTAGATGCATAATGTAAGGACTGAGCCAGAATTTTTTGAGAATCATCCCATTCAGTGCGACGCGTACGTGCTACCAGAAGCATTTTCGAAAATTCTTTAGCATTTTCTTCTACATTTAAAGAATCAATATGATTTGAAATGTCTTGTAGTTGTTTTTCATATTTTTTTATTTTTGCAATGTATTCTTGGTTAATTTCTTCATTACATTTTCTTAATTTTTCATTTTCTTTTATATAATAAGAATTATTTTTCAGGTTCATTTCACATTTACTACAAACAATATCATCAAGTTCACCAAAAATTAGACGCGTTCTTTTAGACGCGGTGATCTACATAAATTTAATTGTGATATTTCGATATCTTCACTATTCAAAGTATTGACATGATTTAAAATATTATTTTCTATTATGTTTGAAAGTGTCTTTGACTTTTTAACAGAACTATTTTCATCATTCTCTTCAGAATCATATAAAAATGTTGTTTTTAAATTTAAAGACGGTATTGGTTCACTACTTAAATATTTTTTCTTCAAAAACTGTTTATGGAAATGTTTTTCACATATTATTTTACTTTTAGTATTAAATTCGGGACTAATACCACATACTTCTTTCCACTTTTGACAACGTACTAAATCATTAGGAAACCTAAAAATTCTATTTTGTGGGCTTTAACCTGTACACGTTTTAATAATACATTTTTTAGGATACTTTTTTTTCTATTTCTACAACATATTTTGCATCCCAAAAAAATATTGTGGGAACTGCATTTTTTTTAAGTTTTTTTTTTCCTAATAAATTGTTAGAAAAAGGTTTTTCGCATATAACTTTATTTGCTGAAATTTGGTCAGAATTTAATTTACAATTTTCTGACCATAGTTTGCGCATTTTAAAATTTTTCGGAAATCTAAAAAACCTTACATTACCATCACCATTTTTGCAATTTACTATGCAACATGATTTCAACATTTTGTTTTGGTTTTTTTTTTTTATATTTTTCGATATTTTTACTCATCTTTCTTCTTTTAAATTTGAAAACCAAAAGCTACCAAAAAAAATATACAAAAATAAATTTTCTGCCGCTTGCTGCTTGCCCTTGCATAAATAATAAATAAATAAAAAATTAAATATTGAGAACCGAGAGAACAACGAAGAAAGAAAAACATAAAAACGCAATTCGCAAAGCAGTATAATAAACAACAACAAATAACATCCAAAAAATTTCTATATATCCCAATGTTACTAGACCAGAGCTATAGAAAATAAATTGAAATTTTTTTAAGTAGGATATCTTATTAATAGTTCTATAATCTTTGTTTTAAGTGAAATAACTATGTGAAAAAATCATTTGACCAAATGTATACAGTTACATTCAATTTGAACTGGAAAACATTTTTTTCTTGGAAATTTGTGCAGTGATTTTATGTTGACATAAAATAAAGTCAAATAACGAATTTGGATGTATAAAGGAAGGGGAACAAAATCTATATTTTCAAAATCTCCATAGATGGCATAATTTCACTAGTTCAAAATCTTCGTAAACAAAATCTCCAAAATAAAGGGTGTTCAAAATTGAAGTATCATTTTAATTTGAATAAAAAAAGACTTTTTTTAAAAAATATTAAATATATTTTTATTTTAATTTATTACAAATAGGTTCCGGTTAATAATGAAAAATTATGTCAGCCAAGTGGCCCCCCCTACTGGCTATGTAGGCTCCCAATCTTTTACCAAAATTCTGAATCACGTTGTTGAAAAAACTGTTGTCAATGGTTGAAATCTGCTCGATAATGTTGTTTTTAAGCTCTTGAATTATTGTGGGATTATTGCTGTACACTTTCGATTTCAGAAAACCCCACAAAAAAAAAATCCAATAGTGTCAAATCGCACGATCTTGGTGGCCAATTCACTCCTCCTCTACGAGAAATAATGCGATCTTCGAACTTTTCCTTCAAAAGATACATTGTTTCTCTTCCTGTGTGGTACCTTAGCAGCATTTCTTTTGACAGCACCGTCCTGTTGAAACCACATATTCTCTACGTCCAAATCATCAACTTCCCGCCACAAAAAGCTTCGGATCATCTCCCTGTTGCTGCGAACGATGACGAATGGAAGTTTTGGGATCTTTTTCAACACTTCTGCTCACAGCTGCTACATTCTCGGTTGAACGGCCACTACGTTGATTAATTTTGCTTCTATTATCATTAACAGATCCAGTTTCTAGAAATTTAATAATCATCAGCTTGATGGCACGATTTGTTGGAGCATTTTCTCTACCAAATTTTGTTCGAAATTTCCTAATTACATCTTGAAAACTTTTACCATTATCAAAAAATGTTTTAATAGCGTTCCATATTAACTAACCGGAATATATTTAGAATATACCTGAAGTACCCTTGTATAAAGATTCCTGGTAGAAAAAAAATGGCGGCAAAATCAAAATGATACCTCAATTTTGAACACCCTTTACAAAATCTTCAACGTACAAATATCCCAATGAAAAATAGCAATTTCCAAAATCTCCAAATATTTTTAAAAGCGACATCTCTGATTTAGAAACTCATTTTTGATTATTTACTGCGGGATTTTCCTAAAACATTTTAAGTAGGTATTCGCAAAAGACAGTTGAACTTGAATACATACATAATTTCTGGATTTTCGTCACTAACACAAAGAACTAAATTACTAAAATAAATTATATATTAGTTATTTCTGCTTAAGAAACGAAATAACTCATATATTAGTTATTTCGGGTTCAAATCGCAATAACTTATATAGGAATTATTACGATTCGAACCCGAAATAACTTATATATGAGTTATTTCGTTTTTTGAACCGAAATAACTCATATGTAAGTTATTTCGGGTTCAAATCGCAATCACTTATATATAAGTTATTACGATTTGAACCCGAAATAACTTACATATGAGTGATTTCGTTTCTTAAACCGAAATAACTCATACATAAGTTATTTCGGGTTCAAATCGCAATAACTTATATATAAAATATTACGATTTGAAATCGAAATAATTCATATATAAGTTATTTCGGTTTTAAAAACGAAATAACCTTTATATAAGTTATTTCGGGTTCGAATCGTAACAACTCATATGACTATATAAGTTATTTCGTTTTGAAAACGAAATAACTTATGTAGTGTATTTTGGCCATATAAGTAATTTGGTTTTCTCATATAAATTATTTCGATATAAATTATTTCGGTGCCCCAATAAGGTTAGTAGAAATTTAAGTAATTATGTTAATAATAATCAAAATATGGATTATTCGTATACTCATAATACCAGAACAAGTAGGCAATGTTATGACATCCAGAATTCGTTCTGGTAATGTACAAAAATATTCAAACTTTACACAAGGTGAAACTTTTATGGTTAATGGTACTCAACAAACTACTGTTCGTGCTAATAATAATTACAATAACAACACAAAAAATAATACTAATATTGATAATATTCCTTCTCCATTACCTATTAATAATAATAATAATATTAACAATAATTCTAGCCCTACTAATCTAACAAATTTTGTTTCACCCCTAAATCCTAACAGCACGTCCCCAAACTTCGTAAACCCATTCATTCCACCAGTGGTTAGACTTACCCAGAATTCAGTGAAAAATGGGGAAAACTTGTACGTGATGGGTCTTTTAAATGATCCTAGAATATATGATAATGTTAGATTATTTTTGGCATAATTACATGATCAACCTGGTACTGTTTGCGTAAATGGTAAAACTAAAACTAATATTAAAATTTTAATACATCAACAGGGTCTTCCATGTGACTACGCTGAGCTTTATAAACTTTTTATAAAATATCATGAAGATATAGGTTTCTCGAATGACATGGGTACAGCTGATTTAAAGACATTTTGAAGCCACGATTCGACTAAAAGAATGGAAGACATGCAAAGAGCCAGAGAAACTAATGACAAGTACTTTCGTCAGTTACCCTAATAATTTAAATAATTTAAAAGATCTTTCTTTTAGATCTTGTTCAAATAGTTCGTCCAGCAACTCATCATTTTATTATCAGAATGTTAGCGGTTTCCGAACTTAAACTTCAAAAGTTTTATATAACTCTAAAGTTCTATTTTAATATTTATGCTTTAATTGAAACCTGGTTGCCGCATTCCATAAATTCATTAGAACTAGATATACTTAGATTTGGAGAATGGTAAATTGACTGTACTTAAAGGGGGTGGGGTGCTTATTGCGGTTAAGAATAATTTTAATATTACTGAAATATCTTTACCGGAATTTTTAGACCTGGAGCTTATTACAGTAAAAATCGATCTTACAAATAAATCATTTTTTGTAATATGTTGTTACATTCCGCCAAATTCAAATGTTAGCATTTATTCAGTTTTTAATGAAGCTATTGACGCCATTTCAATCCACCTGATGAAATGTTAGTTTGTGGAGATTTTAATTTGCCAAATATATCTTGGTATGTACATGACGAAGAATCTTTCATGATTCCGAACCGTGTAGTCTCAAGTTCTGAATATACTTTTAAGATGGCTATAATTCAAATTACCTTCAACAGGTATCCACTATAAAAAAATTTCAAGGAAAACAGCTTAATCTAATTTTTACGTCGGATTGGATGAATTTGACTAATATTCAGAATAATTTGCCTTTGGTTAATATTGATAATTTTCATCCTCCTATTTGCTTTTCTTATTGCCATATTAGTCCTTTTAGATACATTGCCAATTATATCTTATCGATATAATTTCAAAAAAACCGACTTTATATCTTTAAATTATTATTTATTATCTGTGGATGTTGAATCATTAATGTATGATTTAAGTATTGACGAAGCAGTAAGTAAATTCTATTAGGTTTTATTACATGGTTTCAATATGTATGTACCTTCAATCAAATTTCCAAAAATTTCAGGACTTGAAAAGACTGAGAAATAAAAAAACAAGTCCTGGAGAAAGTACTTATAAAATAAAAGTGATGAAAATTATCTAGATTTTGTTAACTTATTTAATACTTTTAAATCACTATTAGATATAAAATATAAGATCTATATTAATGATATGACATTACAACTCAAGAATGATCCTAAATCTTTTTGGAAATTTGTGAATTTAAAAAGGAAATCAGATCAATTTCCTAATTTTATGTCATTCAATGGTCAGATTTCAAAAGATTCTGCTATTACAAACAACTTTAAAGAATTTTTTTCTAGCACTTATTCCAGCAGTTCATTTGAGGTAGATGAGGCAAATTTTTCTCATCTAAGTAATCTTCCAGAAATCCCAGTAACATCAATTGATTTCTCAGTCACTCAAACAAATGAATATCTAGATAAACTAAATAATGATGCATTCCCTGGACCAGATGGTGTTCCTGAAGTTATTCTTAAAAATTGTACACAAACAATTGCTTTTCCACTAGCTACTTTATTTAAACAATCGTTAACACTGGGAATTTTTTCTGATTTTAAAGTCATTTATTAGACCAGTATACAAAAAGGATTCGAAAAGTGAAATTTCGTCCAATTGCAAAATTATCTAGTATTCCTAAATTATTTGAATTAATGGTTTATGATGCTATTTACAGTCATTGCTCTGGCTTTTTAACACCTAACCAGCATGGATTTATGAAAGGTAAATCTACTGTAACTAATTCAGTTGAATCATGCTCTATTTTTCTAAATACAATGAAAGCTGGTTCGCAAAGTGATGTTATTTATACAGACTTTAGTAAAGCTTTCGATCTTCTACCACACAGTGTCATAAGTTTCAAACTTAAAAAATTAGGTTTTCCATCATTTTTGATTAACTGGATAAATTCATATCTAACAAACAGAAGTTATTGTGTTTTGTTTAGATCTGCTATATCGAAACCATACTACGCCAATTCCGGGGTTCCACAGGGTAGTCACCTAGGCCCATTAATTTTTATTGCATCTATTAATGATGTGAATTCCATAATTCTAAATAGCAAAGTTGGTATATACGCAGATGATATGAAAATCCACCAAAAAATTATTACAATCAATGACACAATATTGCTTCAAAACGGTTTAAATTCCTTCAAGAATTGGTGTAAAGCAACAATCTTATGTTAAATATCGATAAGTGTGCTTTAATTACTTACGGGAGCGGTATGTTAGACATCATCACAAAAAATTTCAGTAACAAAATCTTGCATTTTTTTATTAATCTTGCAACATTAAAATCTTGCAATAATAAAATCTAGCACAAGAAAATCTTGCGATAACAAAATTGAAGAATAATATTCTGAGCAATCCGCTTCAAAAACTCAATTTTGATAAGGATGTCCCTTTTCCAGTTTAATTATATGCCATATATTATTTCGTCGAACAAAATTCTATCTTGAAAATTAAACAAAATCTTGCAAATTGCGCGCGTAATTTGTATGCAAGATTGTGTTTAATTTTAATGATAGAATTTGTAATGCAAGATTTTCTAATGCAGGATTTTGTATGCAAGATTTTGTAATGCAAGATTTTGTAATGTAAGCTTCCATACCCAACCCATTACTTACACCCGTCGCAGTTCACCTTTAATTAAGGAATATAAGTTTGGCGATTATAATATTAAAAGAGTTATGCAATTCAAAGACTTAGGTGTTCTCTTTGATAACAAATTATCATTCAAACAGCATTTAGAATCTATCATAAACAAAGCAAATTCTATGTTGGGCTTCATTAGTAGATGGTCTAAGGAGTTTGATGATCCGTACATCCTAAAGTCCTTATTCACTTCACTTGTTCGTCCAATCTTAGAATATGCTAGCCAAGTGTGGTCGCCTCACACCGGGATTATATTGATAGAATCGAAGCTATTCAAAAAAAAATTATCAGGTTTGCTTTGCGTAACTTACCATGGTCGAATCCAATAATATTACCACCTTAAAGGAATCGCCTACAACTTTTAGGACTAAAATCTTTAGAATCTAGAAGAATAGTTGCTGATATTGTTTTTATTTCAATGGCCCATAGTGGTAAAATTAATTCTATTTATTTAAGAGATTATGTAACAACTCATATCAATGTAAGTACACGTTTTAGGCATGAGAACATATTTAATATTGCTTATCATCGTACTAATTATGGGAAATTATTATTATTATTATTATAAGCTTTATTTACCCTTTTTTTTTTTTTTTTTTTTTATATAATTTTACTATGTATACAAATTTCAATTTTATGTAACTAATTATAAATGATAATGTTCTTCAAAATTTAAATTCAAATATATACATAAGTATATTAAACGTAAGTTATGTTACTTTAATTTCATTTAGTTCAATTCAATTTTAAGTTTTTATTATATTAATTTTAATTAGTTCTAATTTAAATCAATTTATTTTTATTCGATTTAAGTATAATTTAATTCAGTTCTAATTCAATTTAGTTTAATTCAATTTAGTTTTTACTGGGTGTAAGCCTCCCCCATAGATTTCCAAATAGTTTTATCTCTGGCAGCTTGTTGCCAAGTTGCACATAATTTATCTAAGTCATCTCTCCAACGTTTTGGTTGTCTTCCAACTTTTCTTTTTCCTTCTCGTGGTATCCATTCCGTACATTTTGATGTCCACCGATTATCAGCTAGTCTCGCAACGTGTCCAGCCCAATTCCATTTTGACTGTTTCGCTCTTTTAATAACATCTGTAAATTTAGTTTTTTCTCTTATTGTGGAGTTTCGTATTCTGTTTAATCTCGTTACTTTTAAAAGAGATCTTTCCATCGATCTTTGCGTAATTTCCAATTGTTTAATATGTTTTGAAGTCATATTCCATGTTTGCGCTCCATACGTAAGTACTGGTAGGATAGTTGCATCAAATAAGTATTTCCTTGATTCTTGACTAAGGTTGGACTGGAATATCTCTTTATGGCTCCAAAATTGTCGCCAACCATTAGTTATTCTTCTCTCTATTTGTTTTTGTTGTCTTTTTTCGAAGGACATAATTTGACCCAAATATACATAATCTTCCACGTATTCTATAATATTATTTTTTGCTCGAATTATGTTTTTTGGACCATTCGAAATTAGTTTTGTTTTATCTGTGTTCATTTCTAGACCAATATTATTACAAGCAATTTCAAGTTCATGTATCATTGTTTGCATTTCTTCGGCTGATGTGGTTATCAATGTAATGTCGTCTGCAAATCTCAGATTATTTAAATTCTCTCCATTAATGTTCAATCCTAGATCTGACCAATTGAGTTCTTTAAAAATTTCTTCTAGGACCGCACAGAATAACGCTGGGGAGAGGGGGTCGCCCTGCCTCACGCCTCTTTCTAGTTTAAACGATGATCCTTTTGATTCCAGAGAGATATTCGCCGTGCAGTTATGATATAATTTAATTAGGATTCTTATAAGTTTTATTGGTATATTTTGATTTTTCATAGCGGTCCAAATTTTCACATGTTCAATAGTATCAAATGCTTTTTTAAAATCTATGAAAGCAATATAAATCTCTTTTTGGAATTCAATTGATTTTTCTATTATTTGGTTGATTGATTGTAGGTGATCTGTGGTTGAGAATCCAGATCTAAAACCAGCTTGTTCTCTCGGTTGATGTTCATTTAGTGGTGACTTCATTCTTCGGAGGATACATTTCGAAAATAGTTTATACATTGTTGATATAATGCTAATTGGCCGGTAATTGTTTACATCGCTTTTGTTTCCTTTTTTGTGTATTAAGATGATGGTTGATTCTTTCCATTGTAAAGGTATATTTTCAGATTCCAATATTTCGTTAAATATTTTTGTAATTGAATTCCTCAGCTTTAGTTTTCCATATTTTAGCATTTCACTTTTGATACCATCATTTCCAAAACTTTTACCTGTTGCAAGTTCGTCAATGGATTTATCTATTTCTGAAGGTAGAAACGGAAGTACTTCAAATTCTTCATCTAACTCTGTTATTTCGTTATTGGTTTCTTGTGTAAGTAATTGTGAGGTATATAAATCTTTAAAAAAAATTGTCGCTGTTTCATTAATGCTTTTTCTATCATATATTTCTTTATTATTTTTTGAAAGTTTTATTACCCAATCTTTATCTGTTTTTAATATTTTTTTTACGTTACGAACTGATTTTGAATCTTCGATTATATGTTTTATCATTTTATTGTTATAGTTTGAAATATCTTTTTGTGTTTCTTTTTTACATACTTTTCTCAATTCTTTTAATTCTAGCTTTTCGAAATCGGATAGATGTTTTTGTAATCGTAGACTTTCTCTTTGTTTAATTAAATCTTTTGTAGCTTGAGTAAGCTTATCTATTTTTTGCTGACTATTTTTGAGAATTGTGTTATTAGCTGACATTATTATACCTTTTTCTAGTGCTGTGTATTTATCTTGTGTAGATTGATATGAGTTTATTAACGTCCAATTACAATTTATAGACAAGTTTTCTAGATAATTCTGAATTTCATTATCGTTCAGTACTTTTGGTATATCTTTTTTAATTTCTTGTTTATGATGTTTTTTAGTTTTGTGGTTAATATTTATATGTGCTCTAACTAATCTATGGTCACTGTCAAAATCAAATCTATTAAGAACAGATACATCTTGTAAAATAGATTTTTTACTTGTAATAATGTAATCAATTTCATTTTTAACTTTTCCATTCGGACTTTTCCATGTCCATTTTTTGTTTTTGTTTTTATTGAATAAACTATTACCTACATATAAACAATGTTGCCATAACCAATCGATAAGTCGTTTGCCTCTATCATTTCTATTACCTAAACAATATTCGCCCATAATTATTTCTTCTCCCACATTTCTTTGACCTATTTTTGCATTGAAATCGCCCATTATGCATATGAATTCAGATTTGAATTCACAATATGCTTCTTCAAGATCATCATAAAATTTATCAATTATTTTTTCATCAGCCACTTCTGTTGGAGCATATACTTGTATGATAGAAAGTTTTGACTTATTTATATTTATTTGTAGAGCTGCAATTCTTTCGTTATACAATTTTATTTTAACAATATCTTTTTTTAGGTTTTTCTTTATTAGAAAAGCTACTCCATGTAAACCTTTAGTTTCTCCTTTGTATGCAAATAAATCACCATTAAGCTTTTCTGTAATTCTTTCACCATAAATACGTGTTTCTGCAATTCCTAAAATATCCCATTTAATTTTTGATAGAGCTATGTCAAGTTCTATTTGCTTGCTTTCAGTCGATAATGTTCTTGTGTTGAAAGTGCATAAGTGTATACCTTTTTTATTGCTTTTTGTATCACCTTTTTCTTTGATTGAGTAAGGTTTTGGGGGGATTTGACCAGTAATCCTCACGGTGGTCGGCCGGGTTGAGGACGTATTAATTTTTCTTATATTTTTATCTTTAATTTTTGTATTATTTTCGTTAATCATATTCATATTCATATTCATTGCCAAGTTGTTTGCTGAAGTTTGGATAGAGGTAACTGTTTTTTGTTGCTACTTATTATTCATGGTGGAACTATTAGAAGCTTGATTAAAATTTACCGGAGTGGAAGGTGCGAAAAATTTTGCTATTGTAGTAGGAGTTGATGGTGTTTTAGTTTCAGTTGAATTTTTATTACCTGACTTTACTAATATAGTTTTAGGTTTTTTCTCATTTTGTGTACTTTCAACCGAATTTTGTGTGATATTCTCTTCATCTCCGTTTGATCTTTTTCTTTTATTAATATCAGAATTATCAAATTCTAGTATGATTTGTTTTATTTGTTCATCGGTATATGATATATCATTTGAAATTAAATTCCCTTTAAAAATTTTTGCTTCTATCTTTTTTTGCTTTAGGCAATATAGTGCTTTTCTTAGAAATTTAATTCTTTCTGAAACTTCTTTTGTTACATCGTTTACAATATAAATTTTCATTCCTTGTATATTCCTTAATCTTTGTTTATTTTCCATGATATTTTGTTTAATTCTAACTGATGTTAAACCTAAGACAATAGATCTGGTTTTATCTTTTTCAATTTTACCTAACCGATATATAAAATCTATATCGTTCAGAGAGAAGTCAACATTTAACATTTCATTCATAATACGTATTATGGTTATTTCGAGATCTTTTCTGTTAACTTCTATTTCTGGTAAATTATGTATAATTATGTTTCTCTTCCTTCTATCTGCTTCTAATTGAGCAGTTCTTTTTTCAATTTGATTAATTTTTTCATCAACTCTTTTTATCTCTGTTGCTACTACTTCAAATTTTTCATCAATTTTATTATTTGTTTGTTCAAACTTATCAGCCATATCTTTACTCATATTATTAAGTTTTTCCATAATTTTATCAAGATCGCCCATTTTAAATTTTGTTATTCAATTCTTAAATTTTCAATTAAATGTAACTCCTATAATTATGCAATATATGATCTCTTAGGTTACCTGCAATGGATCAGATCTTAGCTAATTGTTTTTTCAACCGATTTGTATAGACTAGAATTTTATAAACAGCGCCTGATAGTATGCAAATTAATATAGTTTATCTGTATTACGTTTGGATAAGTTTCATTTAATTGAAGTAAAGTTTTTAATACTAATATTGATAAGAAAGCTTTGTTGGATTTATGTTTTTTCTTATCAAATATCTTTATTGAATTGTATATTTATATAATTTTTTCTAGACCAATTTTTCTGTCAATTTCTTGTACTATTGAACTTTGGACTTTTGAATTTTATTTTCACTAATTTTTATATCTTTAAATTTTTAATATTGTAGATCATCTACTTACTTATCTTCAATGTACAATCATCAAAGTACTTCAATGTATGATTTTTCACAATTTTTAAATTTTTTACTTATCTTTTTAATCTTTTATAGTCTTAATCAACTTCGCAATTCTCAATCTCACTTGTCACTTCAACACTTCAACACAATTTGTATATAATTAGTAATTACAAATAATTTTCTTATGGTAAACTGGAAATTTACAGTCTCAATGTCGCCACCACAATTAACTCTTGGTGTAACAATTATGGGAAATATGAACCTTTAAATAGGATGTTGATGGCTGCCAATCAATATAAAGATTTTATTAACCTTTCTTTAACAAAAGGTCAACTAAAGAATGTGCTTTTCTTAGAAATGACATAACATTGAATGGAACTAATAGTTATTAAATTGGAAAAATATAAACAAAAATAGTTCCTTTAAAATTTAAATTGATCTAATTTCAGTTATATGTACATATGTTTGTCTATGCATTTTAAATGTTAAAAATAATTAATTAAATTAATTTGTATAATTGTCTTTATAAATGTTTTTAATTTATTTTAATTTAATTTAGAGTTGTATTTTTTAAAGTAATTAAGTTATTATTGTATTGTGTTTGTTAATATAAATGTAAATGTTTGATTTAAACAATAAATAAATAAAAATAAATAATGAGATTATGTGCAGGTTCTGCAATTTATGCAGCTAAAGTGTATTGTTTTGATCTCTGTACAATCGAGTATTGTGATCGTGTTCGGGAATTTTGCAAAACATGAAGGCAAGCTTTGACGATTTTCTTCCCTAGATTGCCAATAAATAGCGGGTTTCAATGCTTTTGTTAATAATTGAACACAATCCTTGAAGTAAAAACTTGTAGTTTTTTGTGCTAAGTTGAACAAAATCGCCAATAATCCAATGATTATTGGAGATATGAATGCACGTACAGGTAATGTAAACATATATGTTGGATGAGATTGTAAATGTAAGAATTTTGAACATACGGAAATCAGAAGATGATAAACTGGAAAGGAGTGGTAAAGTAAGCCGACCAGGCGTCCTCTTTTATGGAGGACAGTCCTCTATTTCTACGCTCTGTCATCTTTAAAATTATTGTCATCTTTTTGTCCTCTTTTTTAATTTCTGTCCTCTTTTTTCCTCTTTTTCATATAAAATGTATACATATATTATTTTTCTAGTACAATTTGTGAAATTTTTAGTACAATTTATGAAATTTTTCGATATTTTAGGTTGGTAATTAATATTTTTGGTTGTCAAAAACAATTTTTTGTTATTACTTTAAAATTTCAAATTAAACTGTCATATTCTGAATTCTGAGTTTGGTTGATGTTATTTGGAATTGTAATTCTAATTCGTAGAAGTTCCTATTAAAGTATTATTTATGGTTGATGTTATTTGGTATCGTGATTCGTGGAAGTTTCAATTAAAGTATTAATAAAGTAATTATCTAAAACTATTATATATAGATCTGTTATGTATTTAATTTATTAACCTTTAAAATTTTATAAAAATAATTTATTTTATAACCATAAGAATGAGCAACGGAAAGAAAAGAAAAGTGTCTTTAAACAACAAGCACAAAGAAGAGTTTCCACACATAATTGCTGTAGATGTAGATGACAATCCTAATTTAGACAATTCAATAGTAAAATGTAAAATTTGTGGACAACAATTTTCTATTGGAAACAAATTTTCTATATAATTAATTATCATTTTGTTCGCTTTAAAATAAGCTATTGAATTTAAAAAAAAGGCTTTTAGTTATTTTTTTATATACATATATAGTATATTTAAACATTTTTGTTATTAATGAACTAAAATAAAGTTTTTTGTTATATTTTTTACGATAAATTTGATTTTATAGATTTTTTGTTGTAAAAACTTCTAAAATTTGGTAGTACTTAATAATACACGCTGTTTTTTTAATGTCCTCTTTTTTCTTGTCAAAGATCTGGTCGGCTTAGGTAAAGAAGTAATAAATTTCTGCTATGAACATGGACTTTAAATATTGAATCTGAATGGCTGTACTTATGGTGATGAAAATGGTGAATTGACATATATTGGATCGAATGGATCGTCTTTAATATATCTATGCACTATAAGAAGGAATTAGCTAAAAACTGTTGAAAAACTTGAAGTATTAGAGAAATCATATACGTCACATTTGCCTAAATATAAAATAAATGGGAATTAACAAATGTAGATGAAATAAATGAAACCTATTATCAAAATTAAAATGTAACGACAGATATCGTGTCCCTTTTTTAAAAAAGTTTAGCAAATTTATGTCGGTAAGAAGCCTTAATTTCATTCCGGTTTTATGTTTTAACATAGCGTTCCGCGAAAGACCTGTAGCTATGTAATAATGACACGGATCTAACTCATAATTTTCTAGACAGGTGCGCTTGAAACATTCGAAAATATTGGTTCATATAAGTGCATCGCTTTTAAAATATGTCATCATATATTCTCTAATATTTCTAGAATATAATTTTTCCCAAACGCATTGAGCTATTGCATATTCTTCACAAGTACATGATTTGCCATTTAATTTGTTATTAAACGCATTAATAGATGGCAATTGTCATTTAACATTTCAAAAGAGGTAAGGTACTCGTACGGGAATTGTATTTTTTTGCTCAGCAAATTAATTTTTCCGCATCTTTTATAACCGATTTTGTTGTTATAAAGTCCGAGTCAGATAACTCTTTTGACAGAGTGTCTAGGCTTTCAGGCATAAAACGCGTTGAATCTAAAAATCTTATAACATAGCTATGATGGCTATCCAAGTGAATTCTTACCGAAAATGATATATACCTTTTTTTAGTTTGAGGGACAATATCTATTCTAGAAGTTTGTTAGCTAAGAGCCACGATGAACAAGTGAGCGTCATATCCTGATAGATTATGAAAGAAAACCGGAAAGAAGTTTTGTACCCGATATGATAAATTACATGAGTTATGCGCAGGACCTTTAAATTTTCCCGAAAAATCACAATGATCTCTTACCTTATCACTAGAACTTAAAATTACATGCTTACATAATGGCAAATATTATTAATTGAAAAATTATTTTGTTCTTCAGCTGTTGGAGGGCACATTTTCTTCGGGTTTTGATAAAGCTTTTGATAAATTGCTTTAGTGTATTTTATAAATCTAATACAAATTTGTCACCACAATCTTCACCTAATAAGAAAAAATATAAATTTAGCATTCGATATAAAAACATTAGTATAATTTTTGCATGCAATGCACCTGTATATGAAATAAATTTATTTTCATTCTCATCAAAAGAACTTTTCCGATAAAATCAGTATGCACATGGTTTGTGTAAATTAATATTTGTTGTTGACGAATTTTCAGGATTCAGGCCACACGTAGATATTGGTTTTAGCACTGATTCAAAACCTGCATAATATGCGAAAGGTGCAATTTGGACTCTTTAATAATTTTTAACCTCGATAAATGCATTTTCCGATTTAGGTAATTTTGATATCACTTTTGCGCATTCTTCTTTTTTAGGAATTATACAAAGCACGTTCGTTATTAAAATGATAAAGGCAAGCGTTACAGAAAAAAAGTGTTGTAGTAAAATAAGTTAATTGACTTCGCAAAAGTCTTGATAAACTTTTTATCCATACGAAATGAGAGCGTCCATCTTTTTCTATAATCAGAAGATTGACATGAAATTGTACAATAAAACGGTCATGTTATATCAAATTTATTGTCGGGTTTTTTCTCATATCCGAAAACATTCACAATTATTAATAGATTTAATTTTTCAAATATTTTTATGTCCTGAAGTTTAATGGGGAAACAAATATCACCAAAATTCAATAATTCTTTTAGCAATACATTTTCTTATTCAATTTTCATATTTTTTTAGATATTTGTTCGGTACATCTATAAGAAATTTTTGTATATAGCTATGATTTGCATTTTTTAGCATCTTTAAGTTTTTTTCAACTGTTTCACCAACAGCTGCCTTATGCACGTAAATGTTGAATCCATTTTTTGACATCAGCTTCAACATTAAATTTTTCGCAACCGGAAATTTCACATTGTAAAGCTCTTTGCTCTTTAACGATGTCAGAAACTGCTGTACTATTTTCTCGCAACTAAATTGGCAGAATTCAGTGAAAATATTAGCTGTGAAAACCAGACCGTGGAAGAATTAAATGCTAAATTCATTAACGGCATCTATGAAGTGTCAGAAAAGAACCAGCAATAAAGAATTATATTTAAAAAAAAATGGTTTGACTGGAGTCGCTGGACAGTCCGGAAAAATCGTTTAAATCACTCAAGCTATACAAACAGGAAAAATCAAACGAAAATAGGAGAGTATATGTAGAATATAAATAAAACATATAAAGATATTTATAAAAACAAAATTCAATTATATAATATGCAGTTGGCTAAAAAAATAATAAATGATAGAGACACAAAAAGTTTTTGGAACATAATAAAAAAAATTAAAGGTATAATTAGAATAGAAACATTGAGTCTTATACATCACTACAATGTGTACATAATTTCTCAATACAATTAAATCCATCACAAAAT
Organism: Rhamphomyia laevipes; assembly: GCA_963920725.1. Classification (NCBI taxonomy): domain Eukaryota; kingdom Metazoa; phylum Arthropoda; class Insecta; order Diptera; family Empididae; genus Rhamphomyia; species Rhamphomyia laevipes. The sequence continues at coordinate 56,954,168 of OY987255.1, read as the reverse complement.
ACACCAACAATTCAATTTGCTGAAAATTATGTTGTTAATGAAACACTAGATGAAGCATTCACCATAGCTGAACTCGAAATGGTACTAAAGAAAACTAAAAGCAATAAAGATCATGGCAAAGATCGAATAAGTTATGAATTTTTCAAAACTGCCCCTCTGCTATTTGAGGAAAAATTAATAGAATACTATAATAAAATTTATGATACAGGCACAGTTCCGTTTTCATTTCAATCCGCGGTTATTGCACCAATATAGAAAAATGGAGATATTAATTGTGCAGCTAATTATATCTATCAATTGCATTTACAAATTCATTGCAAAAATCTTTGCTAGTTTGTTATTACATCGTGTTCACGGCAATATTAATTAGAAATAATAGCTGTGGATATCTTCGATAGCTTAGAATATTGAAATAAAAATCAACTACTATTTAACTTCGTTATAATATTTATTTTAAATAAAAGAAGAAAAAAATATCTTAATAATATAAGTAATACTTTAATAAAATCGCAACTGCTCTTAAAAGAATTCAAAATTAGAATAAAATTAACATGACTAATTACAATATAATTTACCTATTATATACTTATAATTATTATGTACTTATATCTAAAGGTCAATGCCTTTAATTATTTTAATTATATATATATTAAAAGAATAGAATATACATGAAATAAAAAAGACGGCACTACATCGAACATCTAATTACAGCACTACATCGAACATCTAGTTACAGCACTAATGGCATCTAAAGCGCTGTAAGCGGTAGGCGCCGCAACCAATGTTCATATCGCTGCAACCGCTGTGCATGTATAGTAAATGTTAAAATGTTGACATTTTAGTTTTAGTATAAAAATTTAAAGATGGTCGGTACTCGAACATTCTCCCCCCTTTGGATTGATAAATCCAAACGTGTACATAAGAGAGGAATAAATAATAAATAATATAATAATAATTAATGTGTTTAATGTGAATATAATATGTTTTAAAATTTCAAAGTTGACTTAAGTGTATAATGTTGTGTGTTGTGTATATATAATTTCTTCCATTTATCATGTTGCGGATCTTATAATGTAGTGTTGTTATTGTTATTCGATTGATCATCAACATGAAATAAATTTGTAAATAAATGTTTTTAGTGATGTGATAAAAAAAATTCATAATAATTATAATAATATAGTTTATATAATGTAAATTCCGACTTGTGATATAAATGATAAAACAATAACAATTGATCATATTCGTCACTGTTTACATTGTTGTTGAAATGTGTTCTGCAATGTTTACAATGTGTGTATGATGAATTTGTTGATCATCATAATAGAAATATAGGATGACTTTAGTTCATCTGGATCTTGCGCATAGATTACTCAAGTAAATGTTACATAAAATGATAAATTTTATGTTTTTAAATAAATGATATATGTAAATGTAGAATAATATTTTATGTATATTTTTTTTTGTATAGTAAAATGTATGTAGTTCAATTTTGTATAAAATTAAGTTTAATATAAATGAATGTGTATATGTGTGTATTAGCTGCGACACGCAAGTTAGTGCAAATGTGCAAATGTGATTTAATAACAAAATGTATAAATATTATAATTGAGATTTGAGTTTTTTTTTTATTTATGATTAATTTTTTTTAATAATTATATTATTATTGTATATATATTAAAATTTAATTCATATTTAAAGTGAGTTCATTTTAAAATTTAAATTCGATAAAGTTTATGCAATGTTTATTATTATATATTGTCTTCAATTGGTAATACACATAGTTTTTAAATTGGCCTTTTAAAAATACCATTCGCGGTTTTGACGGTTACGACGCGGACCAATTTATCATCACCGGGATGAGTCGCGGTAACGCGCGCGATTTGCCAATGTGTCGGTTGCATTCTTTCATCTTTGATTATAACTATGTCACCAATTTTAATGTCATTGTGCGGTGACTTCCATTTCGGACGTTTTTGTAATTGATTTAAATATGTTTGGCTCCATTTGTCCCAAAATGTTTGATATAAATGTTGTACATATTTCCAGCGATCTAAATTATTTAATTTTATGTCTTGTAGATCTGTTTCTGGTGGTGTATTTAAGGTATCCATTATTAAAAAATGACCTGGAGTTAATACTGACAAGTCATCAGGATCAGGCGATTTTGGACACAAAGGTCTAGAATTCAAACACGCTTCAATTTGCGATAAAAGTGTAGCATATTCTTCAAAGGTAAGTCTTGCATTACCAATTCTTCATTTTAAATGGAATTTAATCAATTTCACTGCAGATTCCCATAGACCACCCATATGAGGAGCGAATGGCGGATTGAAGTGCCACTGCGTGCCCAACGTACTTAATTTGTTGGCTATTTCATCTGACCATTGCTTTTGAATTAATTTATATTCTTTTTTGAGCATATTATCTTCGCCTACGAAATTCGTACCGCAATCGCTGTAGATATTTTTGCAGATTCCTCGTCGAGCTATTAAGCGATGAAAAGCGGCTATGAATGCTACTGTGCTGAGATCGCTGACCAACTCGATATGAATAGCTTTGGTGCTTAAACAAATAAAAATAGCTATGTAGCATTTTAAAATTTTGTTGCATCTACCTTTCCATGCTTTGATTTCCATGGGACCAGCATAATCAACACCAACATTGTAAAAGGGTCGAGCCATTTGTACTCGAACGGCTAGTAAGTTTCCCATTAATTGTCTGTTGCTGAAAAGCGAAAACAAATCACACATTTTTTTATATTAATTTTTATATTATTTTTTAAATTGATAATCCAAAATTTGTTTTGTAGATATTCTGACGTTATTGTTTGACCACCATGAGAAGTTGCCATATGTGCGTCAAAAATTAATAATTCTGTAAAATGTGATTTTTTCGGAATTATAATCGGATGACGTCTGTCATATTTAAGATTAGAATTCTGCAATCGACCGCCGAGACGAAGTATTCCATTTTCATCAAGGAATGGATTTAATGTTAGCATACTACTTTGCTTTGAAATTGTTGAATTCATTGTTAGCATACTACTTTGCTTTGAAATTGTTGAATTCATTGTTAGCACCACATAATTCTAAACGTGGCACTGAAATACGTTTTAATGGAGCAACTTTAGTTTTTGATGCTATTAATTGTATTTGCATTTGATTATTTTCATCGATAAAACGCAAGTATGTTACTGCAGAATAAGCTTTTTCTGAAGCATCACTAAAACCATGTAATTCTATATTTTTAGATTTTTTTGTAAGATGAATCCATCGAGGAAATTCTATTGTTTCAAGTATCTTGAGTTCATTGCGAAATATTAACCATTTTGATTTCAATGCTTCTGAAACTGGCTCATCCCAGCCACATTGCTGTAGCCATAAATCCTGCATTATGATTTTTGCATACACAAAACACAATGCATGGTGAAATCCAGCCTAGTGGATCAATTAATCTGGCTATATCGGATAATATGGTTCGTTTTGAAAATTTTGTAATTTCTGGAAATTTTATTTTAAATTTAAAAATATCTTTTGCAGGATGCCATTGAATACCAAGAGCTTTGATTGATTCGTTGGATGCGATTGGATACTTTTCAATTTCATCATCTGCAAGCTGATGCAATGTTCTAATCGCTAAATAAAGAGCAGATGCAGTGCCAAAGGTAACCGTATTTAAAGTATATGTTTTAATACTTGTATCAAAATTGTCTCTCCAACAGATTAATTGATACTTTGCATCATCTGGGTTAATCCAAATCAGACGATACATTTTGGTGATGTCAGCAGTGTACGCCATTTTATCATTATACTGGTAATTTCGTTTTGTAGTTTTGGACCAGTAAGTAAACAATCATTTAATGATTTACCATTGGCTGCTTTACACGATGCGTCGAATACAACACGAAGTTTGGTCGTAGTTGACTCTTTAAAAACTGCATGATGTGGTAAGAAAAAACAAATCCATTCTCACATGTATTAATTTCGGTCATATGTTTTAATGTTAAATAATCTATAATATTTTCGTTATACATTTTTTCTAATTTGATATTATTCTGAAAGCGTTTTTCTAATTGTAGAAATCTAACAATAGCAGCTTGGCGAGAATTATCGAATGCTAGTCTGATGTTATCTCTGAATGGTAATGACACTTGATATCTACCATCAGGATTTCGTTTATGTGTCAATTCATAGTGACGTTGACAATTATTTTCTTCATCAGTAAAACTTCTGGGTGCTGACACTTCTTAAATCTCCCAAAAACGTTTTAGCTGTTGGTCCAAATCGATCACATGATGATATGCAACGATAGTTTTTTCTGTTGTATTAAGTATATTTCCGGAAACTATCCAACCTAGTTCTGATAATTGAGCTATTGGTGCTCCTGGAATTCCTTTAATCAAACCATACATGATTATTGTTGAATAAACGTTGGCTCCAAGTAAAACATCAATTTTACCAGGAATGTTAAAGTATGGATCAGCTAATTTTATATTTTTTAAATGATCCCAATTGACTATTTCAATTTTTTTAGATGGCAAAATACGAGTTATGTTAGTGAACACTAAAGCATCAACGTCGAATTTGAATTTAGAATTATGAATTGATGAAACTGCAAGTACTACTTTATGTTTAGCTACTCCCGAACTAGATTGCCCTAAACCGGTTATGTTTGTTAATGTTTTTTCTCTTTTTAGCCGTAACTTCTGGACAACCTCTTCCGTAACAAAAGTTGCTTCAGAGCCAGGATCAATCAATGCTCTGAATGTATGACTGTCACCGTTGGATGAGCTAATAATAACTTGAAATTTTCAATTTTCTGAGTGAAATATGTTTGTACGTTATTTGTTGTTTGTACTGGTTGTGAAATAGGTACGTTTTGAAATTGTAAATTTGATTGATTTTGTTGCCAATTTGTAGTATTTTGTGTATGATTTTGATTGTGATTCAATGAATCAAACAACTGTGTAGTTTGAGCAGTTGGATTTATTAACACTAGAACTACCAATCCGTCATTTTGACGGATTTGTATATTTAGACATACATTTTATTATTGTTGTTGTAAATATTTTTTTGAAAATTTATGATGACTTTTAAAGATTTGTTATTCCTTATATAATTTAACTGAATGTTTACATTTTTTATTTTAAATTACAATAAAAAATGAATTTTATTTATTCACAATTTTTTTATTAATTCCATTTTTCATACATCCGTCAAATTGACGGATTGGTACAACTATGTATACATAAAATGTTGGTAGTTCTAGTGTTAAATTATGTTGTGAAATTCTGGTATTATAATCTGTTCTTGTGTCTTGTGAATTTGTATGTTGTTGTGTTGTACTAAAATGTAATAACGAATTGTGTCGTTTATTGCAATGCATGCAATTTTTTGTACTGGGGCAGTGTGTTTTCAAATGATTGTATGCCAAGCCATTTGTGCATGCTAAAATTTTCTTAATAATTTCAAAACGTTCTTTTATATTCATTTTTAAAAATTTATCACATTTTCTAATTATGTGATTACCTTTACAGATACGACAGGATTGCTGTGATCCAGAATTATGATTGAAATTATTTATGGTTTGAACCACGTGAAAAGATCTGCTAAATTTATTGTGACTTAATGCAGCTGGAGGGACAAACCTTTTGACAAATGGTTTAGATTGTTCTACTGACTCAAGAGTGCGGAAACGAGTTTCCAAAAATTTTGTAAAGGTTGACATATCCGCACAATTTTTTACACAGCCTAAATGCTCTTCCCATAATTCTTGGGTACTTGACGGTAACTTTGAGCAAATTATATAGATTAAAATGACGTCCCAGGTATCAACTGGAATTTCTAAATTTTGTAAAGCATGCATACACTCAGTTGTTGTGTCTAACAGTTCTTTAATAGCCGCAGCTGTCTCTATTGTAAGATTTTTTTGATTAAACAATATTCTTAATTGCATATTTACTAAAACTCTTTTATTTTCGTAGCGTTCTGTTAAAATAGACCACGCCGACTCATAGTTTTTCTCTTCAAGTGCTACATGTTGTAACAATCTTGCTGCTTCGCCATGAATTGAGGATTTTAAATAATGTAACTTTTGAATAGGAGGAATCGATTTATTGGAATGAACTAGCGACAGAAAAAGGTCGTGAAATGGTTTCCAACTTTCGTAACCACCTGAAAACGCTGGTAATTGTATTGGTTTTAACCTAATGTCACAAGAATTTTCGGCCGCGATCGTTGAGTTGGCTGTACTATTGGCGTTTTCAGCTTCAAGAACTTCGTTCATTTCCCCCTGGTAATCAAAATATAATGTTTTTATTTTATTGTAGATTCCTGATTCTAAATATTCAGCTTTCAATTTTGGTATATCATCTGCTGTGCAAATCAGCTTCATATGTAGATCTTTTGCTTCTTTGAACGTCGCTTCTAAATTCCTCATTCTTGTTCGAATATGTGTTTCGCGCCGTTTTAATTTGTCAATTGTTTTGAATGTATCAGCGTCATTTTGCATTTGGTGATACAAATTTGTAACATATTCAACAACGGCTTGTGCTTGAGGTGCCATTTCGACAAATTTTTTCATTTATTTATTATAATTTTTTTTTTTTTTAAATTAGTTAAATTAGATTATTAAATGGAATAAATAAATAAAACTATATTATGTTTTTTTTTTTTTTAACAAAAAATATTTATTGTACAGTGACGATAATAAAAAAATGTATTGTCTGTTTCTATTTAAAAAAAAAATATTATATGTTTCTATTAAAAAAAAATATTGTATGTTTGTTGAATAATTTATATATTTGTATAATATAGTTAATATAGTTAATATATTTAATATAGTTTAATATAATTCATATGTAATATATAAAATTTTATTCTGATCCTGTAATAAATTTAGCACTATTGTAATACTAAATAAAAAACAAACCTAAAAAAATATTTATGGAATAATTCGCGTAATATGATTGTTGGAAAACCTTACTATAATTTTTAAATGTTAAATACAAAACCATAAAAAAAAATTTGTATTAATATCGAAATGTTAATAAAAAAGTTTTTAATTAAAACCGAAATTATTGTTTTATTAACTTTTCTTATTACAGGTTTCCACTATTGTACAGTTTTGCACTTTTATATATAAAAAAAACTGTATCCGCGCAAAATTATTTACGGGATTCGCCCAAAGTTTCACTCTTGAGGATATAAAAAAAAAACTTCCACTTTATTTAATTTTATATAAAACCTTTATATTTTATATATGCGTCTTCCCGCATAAATTAACTTAGTTTTATTTCTAATTTTACAGGTATCATATATATATATTTTTTAAATTCACTTTTTAGGATCGTATTGATGGCTCATAAATTATAAAAAAATCACAATTTGCACTAACCTTTGCGTATGATGATTTCCTCTCGATGAATTTTCCTGATGAATCTTCCTTATCTTGATGACTCACACCACTATTCACTTTTAATATATTTTAGTTAAAAATTTAGTTTAATGTTTCTGTTTTTTTTTTAAATTGTATTTTTAATTTAAAATTGTATATGTCTTTTATTAAAAAAATTTTTTTAAACACACTGTTCCTTTAATTGCACTTAATACGTTAATAAATTTATTAACTTTTATCTATTAAACCGATTAACTTTTTTTTAGCGAAGGACCAAATGTTCACGGCAATATTAATTAGAAATAATAGCTGTGGATATCTTCGATAGCTTAGAATATTGAAATAAAAATCAACTACTATTTAACTTCGTTATAATATTTATTTTAAATAAAAGAAGAAAAAAATATCTTAATAATATAAGTAATACTTTAATAAAATCGCAACTACTCTTAAAAGAATTCAAAATTAGAATAAAATTAACATGACTAATTACAATATAATTTACCTATTATATACTTATAATTATTATGTACTTATATCTAAAGGTCAATGCCTTTAATTATTTTAATTATATATATATTAAAAGAATAGAATATACATGAAATAAAAAAGACGGCACTACATCGAACATCTAATTACAGCACTACATCGAACATCTAGTTACAGCACTAATGGCATCTAAAGCGCTGTAAGCGGTAGGCGCCGCAACCAATGTTCATATCGCTGCAACCGCTGTGCATGTATAGTAAATGTTGAAATGTTGACATTTTAGTTTTAGTATAAAAATTTAAAGATGGTCGGTACTCGAACACATCGGCTAAAAATATTTTCGGAAGATAATATTCTTCCGGAATATTTTCGGAAGAGTTACAGGCAGGCTTTAGGGAAACCTACTGAACTAACGATAATATTTTTATTCTAACTAATACAATAGGTAAAACTATTAAATAAGAAAAAGATATATGTTATGTTCGTTGATTTTAAAACGGCTTTTGACCATATAGATTGTAGAACATTATTATATAAACTTAGTAATTTGTGGTTTCATATAAATTTACGACAATTATTAAAACATTGTATACAAATACAAAGGCATCAGTGTGGAATGGGGCATATATATCTGATAAATTTATGATAGCGCTAGGTATTGAACAGGGATGCATATTAAGCCCACGCACATATTTATTACATTCCTGAATGATATCGTGGAGTGCTTACTGAGTGGAGTAAACGTTCTAAATATACTAATTAAAATATTATTGTATGCCGACGATATAGTTATTTTAGCTGAAATACCAGAGACGCTACAGTTAACGATTAAGAAGCTGAAACAATATTGCGAAAAATAGAATTTGCAAATAAATTTGGCTAAAACATAAATAATGTTCAATTAATGGGATCAAGGCTCATTTAATGGGATCAAATTAATTTAGATCCCATCAGATGACGAATCATATTACATTGCATCTAATGTGATATGAATTATTTAAACATCTTTTATTGACAACTTATCTGATGGCGGCCTATTTCAAATCAGTAACATCAAAAATAATTTAAATAGGCAACTTGATTTAATTTTTTCTTCTGATGCTGCAAACTGTACTGCTGTTGAATGCTCTCAATATCTATCTATCATTGATGTTTACCACCCTACTTTATTATTAACTTTTTCTTTCCAAAATGGTAACTCGAACTTCCTACCTGAAAGTTTCTACTCCTTTAATTTCCATAAAACGGGTTTGAACAAACTTAATATTCTTTTATTAACCCTTCTTAAAAGAATATTAAGTTTGTTCAAACCCGTTTTACGGAAATTAAAGGAGTAAGAATATTCAGGTAGGAAGTTCGAGAATACATTTTTTCCTTAAATTCCAACTTAACTCTATTATTTTATACTCCTTAATTATTGAATTCTTTCAACAATCAATTGCGGTCAGAATTCTAAAAAATAATACTTCATCATCACTTCCTTGCTACAACAATGAACTTCGGTCACTAAGAAATAATCGTAATAAATTATGGCAAACATTTTTAAATTCTAAATTAGACACTGATTATGCGTCTTACTCATATATACCCAATGCATTTTTGGAATTATCTTCTATCTTATATACAGATTACATCAATCAAATGCAGTTCGATATTATTTCCGATCCTAAAATCTTTTGGAATTTTATCAATGTAAAGAATAGATTTCATGGTTATCCCTGTACACTTAAGTACTTAAATGTCAATTCTAATGAAGCACAAACATTCTCAAACTTATTTGCTAAATACTTTAGCAAATCATATACGCGGATAATAACGTTGTGTTTGACTTTAATTACTTTTCATACTTAAATAATGCGTCCAACCATATTTTGCTTCAATTAATTTGAATTATGATACTGTTATTGACAAAATCAATAAACTAAAAGACTATTCTTCAGGACCGGACGGTCTACCAACTATAATAATTAAGAGGTATCGGACGGAGTACCTAGCATTGCCTATTACCAAAATTTTTCAAAAATCTTTATCTGAAGGGATTTTTCCAAATTTTTAGAAAGACAGTTTTATTATTCCTGTTCATAAAAAAGGCAGTAAATCTGGTGTTGGTAATTATAAGCCAATTGCGAAACTTTCATGTACTTCTAAACTTTTTGAACGTATTGTTCAACGTATCTTACAAGAAAGCGATTCAAATATATTTGCCGATGATATGAAAATTTCAAGAACTATTTCTAACACATCAGATGTTTTAGCACTATAACAGGATTTGAATATATTCTCAGTCTGGTGTTCAAAAAATTGTCTGGAACTAAGTGTTGAAAAATGCTAAAGCATTACGTTCTCACGTAAACGTGTTCATCTACTTGAGCGGAATTACAATCTTCACGGTATTCTAATTCCAAGGGTTACGTTCATTCGAGACTTTCGAATCGGGGCACCGAAATAACTTATATCGAAATAATTTATATGAGAAAACGAAATTACTTATATGGCCAAAATACACTACATAAGTTATTTCGTTTTCAAAACGAAATAACTTATATAGTCATATGAGTTGTTACGATTCGAACCCGAAATAACTTATATATAGGTTATTTCGTTTTTAAAACCGAAATAACTTATATATGAATTATTTCGGTTTCAAATCGTAATATTTTATATATAAGTTATTGCGATTTGAACCCGAAATAACTTATATATGAGGTATTTCGGTTTAAGAAACGAAATAACTCATATGTAAGTTATTTCGGGTTCAAATCGTAATAACTTATATATAAGTTATTGCGATTTGAACCCGAAATAACTTACATATGAGTTATTTCGGTTCAAAAAACGAAATAACTCATACATAAGTTATTTCGGGTTCGAATCGTAATAATTCCTATATAAGTTATTGCGATTTGAACCCGAAATAACTTATATATGAGTTATTTCGTTTCTTAAGCAGAAATAACTAATATATAAGTTATTTTAGTAATTTAGTTCTTTGTGTTAGTGACGAAAATCCAGAAATTATGTATGTATTCAAGTTCAACTGTCTTTTGCGAATACCTACTTAAAATGTTTTAGGAAAATCCCGCAGTAAATAATCAAAAATGAGTTTCTAAATCAGAGATGTCGCTTTTAAAAATATTTGGAGATTTTGGAAATTGCTATTTTTCATTGGGATATTTGTACGTTGAAGATTTTGTAAAGGGTGTTCAAAATTGAGGTATCATTTTGATTTTGCCGCCATTTTTTTCTACCAGGAATTTTTATACAAGGGTTCTTCAGGTATATTTTAAATATATTCCGGTTAGTTAATATGGAACGCTACACGAAGGAACAACGTGTTTTTGTTATTAAAACATTTTTTGAAAATGGTAAAAGTTTTCAAGATGTAATTAGGAAATTTCGAACAAAATTTGGTAGAGAAAATGCTCCAACAAATCGTGCCATCAAGCTGATGATTAATAAATTTCTAGAAACTGGATCTGTTAATGATAATAGAAGCAAAATTAATCAACGTAGTGGCCGTTCAACCGAGAATGTAGCAGCTGTGAGCAGAAGTGTTGAAAAAGATCCCAAAACTTCCATTCGTCATCGTTCGCAGCAACAGGGAGATGATCCGAAGCTTTTTGTGGCGGGAAGTTGATGATTTGGACGTAGAGAATATGTGGTTTCAACAGGACGGTGCTGTCAAAAGAAACGCTGCTAAGGTATCACACAGGAAGAGAAACAATGTATCTTTTGAAGGAAAAGTTCGAAGATCGCATTATTTCTCGTAGAGGAGGAGTGAATTGGCCACCAAGATCGTGCGATTTGACACTATTGGATTTTTTTTTGTGGGGTTTTCTGAAATCGAAAGTGTACAGCAATAATCCCACAACAATTCAAGAGCTTAAAAACAACATTATCGAGCAGATTTCAACCATTGACAACAGTTTTTTCAACAACGTGATTCAGAATTTTGGTAAAAGATTGGGAGCCTACATAGCCAGTAGGGGGGCCACTTGGCTGACATAATTTTTCATTATTAACCGGAACCTATTTGTAATAAATTAAAATAAAAATATATTTAATATTTTTTAAAAAAAGTCTTTTTTTATTAAAATTAAAATGATACTTCAATTTTGAACACCCTTTATTTTGGAGATTTTGTTTACGAAGATTTTGAACTAGTGAAATTATGCCATATATGGAGATTTTGAAAATAGAGATTTTGTTCCCCTTCCTTTATACATCCAAATTCGTTATTTGACTTTATTTTATGTCAACATAAAATCACTGCACAAATTTCCAAGAAAAAAATGTTTTCCAGTTCAAATTGAATGTAACTGTATACATTTGGTCAAATGATTTTTTCACATAGTTATTTCACTTAAAGCAAAGATTATAGAACTATTAATAAGATATCCTACTTAAAAAAAATTCAATTTATTTTCTATAGCTCTGGTCTAGTAACATTGGGATATATAGAAATTTGTTGGATGTTATTTGTTGTTGTTTATTATACTGCTTTGCGAATTGCGTTTTTATGTTTTTCTTTCTTCGTTGTTCTCTCGGTTCTCAATATTTAATTTTTTATTAATTTATTATTTATGCAAGGGCAAGCAGCAAGCGGCAGAAAATTTATTTTTGTATATTTTTTTTGGTAGCTTTTGGTTTTCAAATTTAAAAGAAGAAAGATGAGTAAAAATATCGAAAAATATAAAAAAAAAAACCAAAACAAAATGTTGAAATCATGTTGCATAGTAAATTGCAAAAATGGTGATGGTAATGTAAGGTTTTTTAGATTTCCGAAAAATTTTAAAATGCGCAAACTATGGTCAAAAAATTGTAAATTAAATTCTGACCAAATTTCAGCAAATAAAGTTATATGCGAAAAACATTTTTCTAACAATTTATTAGGAAAAAAAACTTAAAAAAATGCAGTTCCCACAATATTTTTTTGGGATGCAAAATATGTTGTAGAAATAGAAAAAAAAAATATCCTAAAAAATGTATTATTAAAACGTGTACAGGTCAAAGCCCACAAAATAGAATTTTTAGGTTTCCTAATGATTTAGTACGTTGTCAAAAGTGGAAAGAAGTATGTGGTATTAGTCCCGAATTTAATACTAAAAATAAAAGAATATGTGAAAAACATTTCCATAAACAGTTTTTGAAGAAAAAATATTTAAGTAGTGAACCAATACCGTCTTTAAATTTAAAAACAACATTTTTATATGATTCTGAAGAGAATGATAAAAATAGTTCTGTTAAAAAGTCAAAGACACTTTCAAACATAATAGAAAATAATATTTTAAATCATGTCAATACTTTGAATAGTGAAGATATTGAAATATCACAATTAAATTTATGTAGATCACCAGCGCGAAAAAGAACGCGTCTAATTTTTGGTGAACTTGATGATATTGTTTGTAGTAAATGTGAAATGAACCTGAAAAATAATTCTTATTATATAAAAGAAAATGAAAAATTAAGAAAATGTAATGAAGAAATTAACAAAGAACTACAAGAATACATTGCAAAAATAAAAAAATATGAAAAACAACTACAAGACATTTCAATTCATATTGATTCTTTAAATGTAGAAGAAAATGCTAAAGAATTTTCGAAAATGCTTCTGGTAGCACGTACGCGTCGCACTGAATGGGATGATTCTCAAAAAATTCTGGCTCAGTGCATCTAGTTCAACATATACGTTTATGAGAGAATCCTTGAAATTTCAATTATCTGCAAAAAGTTCTATTAGCCGATGGGCTCCTGTAAAAAGTTTAAGCCCCGGTGTAAATAAATCTTTAATTTCAAATCTCTCGCAGCAAATTTCTGAAATGAGACCAATGGAGCTTCACTCAACCATTATATTTGATGAAATAAAAATTAGAAAAGATTTAGTATATAATATTTCAAGTGATCAAGTTGATGGACTTCAAGATTTGGGAAATGGAAGAAGAGCATTAAAAATCGGTGACTATATTTGCGTTGTTATGGTTCGTGGTATTTTTCAAAATTGGAAGTATGTTTTAACATATTACGTATCCAGAAATGCTATTTCTGGAGAAAATCTCAAAATTATTATGTTTGAAAATATTAAATTAGCATTTGAAATCGGACTTAACATTAAAGCAATTGTATGTGACCAGGGCTCTGGCAATAGAAAATTATTTCGTTTATTATGTGTCAGCCCAGAAAAACCTTTTTTTTCTTTAAGGAATGTAAAATTTATGCATTTTTTGGTGTTCCACATTTAATGAAATCCATACGAAATACTTTGCTTAATCATGATTTTATAACTCCTGATGGAAAAGTATCTTGGGATATATCTAAACAACTGTATGATTTTGATTCATCGGACACCATAAAAATGTGTCCAAAACTTACAAAAAAACATATAGATCCAGGAGATTTTGATAAATTAAGAGTTTGTTATATGGCACAAGTATTTAGCAGAAGCGTAGCAGCTGGTATTGATACTCAACTATTGCACAGACTCAACTATTGCAGAGAGTACACAGGAATTTGTTTTAAAAATAGATAAATGTTTTGATAGTCTGAACAGCAATTTAATTGCAAGTAAAAATGTGTTTCATACTCCTTTAAGAAAAAATAGTACTGTGTGGAAGTATCTTGAAGATATGAAAGAATATTTCATTAATAAACAAAAAAAAACTTAAAATGAAATGTATAAATTATTGTCTAAATGGTATTATTCACACTATCACATCTATTCTTATGCTAACAGAAGATGTTTGCAAACCAAATTATAATATTTATTATGTACTAACTTCTCGCTTGAATCAAGATCCAATTGAAAATCTATTTGCTCACATACGTGCCAAAAATGGCAATAATAAAAATCCATCTGTCTCTATATTTAATTATACAATATTCTTTAGAATTCAATATTTCTTAAGAATTTCTTTAATGTATTTCGTATGCAGTTAGTATTGCACATGTAAATATATATATGTGCATATGAATTAATATACACATATATATTTACATTATCGCGACATATTTTAGGGTTCAATATTTTGGCCTTTTCGTTGTGTGGTATTTTCGTATGCTATACCGTAGTTTGTTATGTAAACAAAGTGTTTACAAAATAAAACTGACCTACGGTACCAAACACATGGATAAGCATATGTGTTTAGTGGCATACACCACACCACCCACTCCTGGTGGAAAAGGAGGAATCTTACCCTGAGTAAATTCCTGCTTTCTAGCGTTAACAGATATTATTCCCTTACATATATTGTCAATTTCTAAATTTACAAAATTATTATAATTTTCAGAAAGATTTTTTAAAGTTACAAATTATCATAATTATCCAAAATTTTCTTAAGTTTATAATTTATTATGTTTACGACATTTTAACTTAATATTTAGAGTACAACTTATTTTTATCAAAAGTAATGTAAAAATGTAAAAATTTAACTTCAAGTAAAATAATCAAAATAATGTAATTAACTTTTAAAATGTTAAATTTTTTTTTTTAATGTTCAATATGTAATAATTAATATTATGTAATAAAATTTATATAAGTAATGTAACAAAAGTAAATATAAAACTTAATGAAAAATAAAAGTGAATATAAAGTGTATGTAAAATTTATGTAAATAATGTAATAAAAATAAGTAAAGTAATTTTTCTTTTAAAATTAAAATAATAAAACATTATTATCAACATAGTATTTTTTTTTTACGTGTTTCTATGTACTATCATTTTCTTTTTATCTGATTTAATCTCGCAATTCACACCTTCATTGCCTATTACTTCATATGGATCAATATATATTGGATCCAACTTCTTTCTATTTTCATTTCTAAGTAAAACTAAACTGCCTATTTCATAATTACTATCTTTTACTTTATAATCCCTGTCGAATCTATTTTTTCTCTCTAATTTCTTTTTACATAAGATTTCTCTCGCATCTCTTACTATTTGTAGTTTATTTTTTAAATCGATGCTATAATCTTCATAATTGTATACTGGTTGTATTGTTTTTATTAAATTTGATGGTAGTTTACATTGTTTACCAGTAGTGCATTTATATATGTTCTGGCTCTAAGGAAATGAGCAAAAATAATGAGCAAAATATTGAAAATAAATTCTATACTGCATACAAATAAATGAGTATTTAAAGAATTTTTGCACATTAATTATTAATTAATTTTTACCTTAATGAAATTCGACACCGCTTTAATTTAATTAAAAATATTAAAATTAATTATAATTTCAATTTTTTTTCTACTTCTGGTCAAGAATAATAATGTAATATGATCTAAATTGATTTACTTTTCCAAAAGTATTGAGAATTTTAAGGGTCAATGAATTAATCCGGATGCAGGTGCATTAATATTGTTTTTCTCACGTTTAAAATTTAGCATAACCAGCTAATTAATTTTTTATCTGATTTAATGCAATAGAAATAATTATAATTTAAATCAATATTTGCATACATAAAAAATATTTGCGGGCCTTCTGAAGATTTAATTATGTAATTTGTGATTCTCTCGAACTTAAAATTATTTATAATAAGGCTGCATAATTTATATTAGTAAGATCTCTTAGTTCATTTGTCATATTGGTTACGCCACTGGGACTGGGACCAAATTATCAACTAATATAATTATTTGTATATAATGCAACATTTAAAAATAAAACATCTTACAATATTTTTTTTTTTACAATTTAAGAGCGTTTAATTTGTAATTCTTCAATAATATATAAAGTTTATTTTCTAATAAAACATAAGGCTAAAACTAAATTAAAATATATAAAGTTTATTTTCTAATAAAATATATATCTAAAACATATTAACCTAAAAACTAACTTAAAATAAATAAACATCATTTTCTTATAAAACGCTGCTTCTTACTCCTCGAGCGGTCCTCTAATACTCGTAAAATCTTCTGATAATAAATAATTAAAATTTCGGCGATGCTCGCTCCAGCTCAGCCTCGTACTGTTTGGGAAGAGGGGTGAGCCGTATCCGAAATAATAAAGACGGTAGCTGTTGAGCGCATTATTATCCGGAGCTAATGCCACCTTCAAATAATCATGCTCCAGAGATGTTAGAGAAGTTGCTATGCAATCAGCAAAAAAGAATTCGTAAGGAACACCATTTTGCTGAAACGCTATCTTCGCTGTTATGGAATAGGTCAAATCATCCCGGAAGACGAAATCTTCTTCCATGGTGAATTCAACTCCTTTCTTCTCCAACATCCTTGACACTCGAAATAAACTACCATCAAATATGTAAACGTCTACATGCGGACAGTTGTCATTCCCACATAATAATTCGTTTACATATTGACCTGCAAAAAAACTATTATTTTAAAAATATTTCTTTTAGCCAAATTACTTACCGATGACTAAAAATCTGATATCATTCAACAGATTTTTTAATGTGCTGTTGATATCATCTTAATTTGCAGAAACATTTTAATAAATTTAAATTATAATTAAATAAAAATAGAAAAATTGGGGATCGCTGCATTTTAAACATTTTTAGTCATTAATTATTAAGTAATTTCCACCTTAAAGAAATTAGACACCGCTTTAATTTAATTAAAAATATTTATACTTAATTATAATTTCCGTTTTTTTCTAGTTCCGGTCAACAATAATAATGTAATATAATCTAAATTGATTTCTACTTTTGTAAAACTTTTGGGAATTTCAAGGGTCAATGAATTAATTCGGATGCGTGTGAATTAATATTGTTTTTTCTCATGCTTGAGTTACATTATCGCTTTCATTACGCTCTCTAAACGCGTTCGAACGCGGTCTACAAAAAGAGTAGACACAATACAAAACGTAGATGTGTAAATGACAACTGTTTGTTTACATTTTTTTGACACAAAAATATTATTTCTGAATGTAATACCGCGATAATTTTGTAAATTCTTAAGTGAAAAACGGAAAACACAATAATAATATAATAATGGATGACGAAGTTGAGATATTTAGTAGCTTTATGTTAATCGTTATGGCTTATATAAAACTAAAAAATAAAAAAGCAAGAAATAAGAGACGCTGGTGGGTTAGAGAAGTAAATCAATTACGGCATATAAATGGATATTATGTAGCATCATTTCTTAAGATAAAATGTAAAGATCCTGAAGATTTTTTTAAACATACCAGGATGTCTCTTAACCTATATAATGTTTTGCTGAATTTACTTAAACCATTCCTAGAAAAGTGTTCTATCAGAGAGGCTATAAGTCCAGAATGTAGACTTGCACTTACTTTAACGTAAGTATACAATTTAAATTTTGATGAATATTAATATTAATAATGTCTTAAAATTGTAGCTATCTTTCACAAGGAGTAACACACCAATATTTGGGTTGGAGTTGGAAAATGGGACGCTCAACTATAAGAAAAATAGTGTTAGAAACTTGTGAAGTGATTTGGAAACGTTTATCAGAAGGATATGTCGGTGTACCCAATGAAGATGACTATAATCTTATAGCAAAAGATTTTGAAGATATTTGGGATTTACCGAATTGTGTTGGTGCCATCGACGGTAAACACATTGCAATTCAGCAACCCCCCAGAAGTGGATCAAATTATTACAATTATAAAAAACATTTTAGTATTGTACTTATGGCAACTTGTGATGCTCGATATATGTTTACTGCTGTGGATATTGGAGCATATGGCAGCCAAAGTGATGGAGGTAAGTCCTTAATTAATAATAATTAATAATTTATATATAAATATATATATTTATTTATTATTATATTTTTAGGAATTTTGTCCAATTCTGAATTTGGAAAGCAACTTTTTTCTCAAAAGCTTCCACTTCCTCAAGACAAAAATCTTCCAAAGACAAATATAAAATATCCACATTATTTTATTGGTGATCCTGCATTTCCTTTAAGGACAAATATTTTAAGAGCATATCCTGGTAAAGAATTGTCTTTGGAAAAGAAAATTTTCAACTATAGAATTTCAAGAGCACGAGTAACAATTGAAAATACTTTTGGGATTTTAGTAGCTCGTTGGAGAATATTGAAAAATACGCTAACATGTTTCCCAGATAATGCTGAGAAAATAGTTTTGGCCACCATAGCTATGCACAACTTCATTAAAATGAATGAAAAAACCAACCAAATGTATTGCCCTCCATCGTATGTTGATAGGGAAGATGAAAATGGTAATTATATACCAGGTGGATGGAGAGAAGATAATGATGGAAGATCTATTTTCTGTTCTGCAAGAACGGGATCAAATAATGCAACTAGAAATGCTTTTCAACAGCGGGATATTTTAAAGGAGTATTTTATGAAAGAGGGTAAAATAGCAAAACAAAACAAAATAAAATAATATAAATTTTTAATAAAAAAATGTTTATGTTTTGGCAATTTTCCACAATTTGTAATGTTGTATATACCATTTTGAGATTAAATTAAAAATTTTTCAAAATATTTTAAAAATTTTTCAAAATATTTTAAATATTTTTCAAACAAAATTAAACATTTTTCAATATTAAAATATATTGAAAAATGTTTAATTTTATTTGAAAAATGTTTAAAATATTTTGAAAAAAGTTTAAAATATTTTGAAAAATGTTTAATTTAATCTGAAAATGGTTGTATATAATTCATTTTCATACAAAAAATATTATAAAAAATTTAATTTTAATTAATTTTAAATAAAAAAAAAAAAAATTAAGTCTAATTTTAATTATTTAACGGCAATTATATACCAGGAACTAAAAACAAATATTAATATCATAATTTTTTATATATTTACATAAGTTATAATTAAAGTTCTAATGAAATTAAACGATGAAATGAAT
This sequence comes from Rhamphomyia laevipes, assembly GCA_963920725.1. Classification (NCBI taxonomy): domain Eukaryota; kingdom Metazoa; phylum Arthropoda; class Insecta; order Diptera; family Empididae; genus Rhamphomyia; species Rhamphomyia laevipes. Next base: position 56,934,484 of record OY987255.1, on the reverse strand, counting down.
TTAACTATGTAACTAAAATTAATCGTTTGTATCATTAGTTTTAGTTAAATAGATAAATTCATTTCATCATTTAATTGTAATCTTGGCTACTACTTTCAATACTATTATTGTATTCAAACAATTGTGCATCTGTAAGGCACTGCAATATGTTTGCTTTCGCCATCATCTGTGTTTGTGGTTGTAACATATCCAATATGTTGGACACAGATTTTGCAAAAAGAGCTGATGTTGTTGTTGGTTCTTCTGCTTCTACATTTTCCTTTTTTTTTTTTAAATAACTGTTAAAATTATCCAATGTTTTATCAAATTTTGCTTCAAATTCATTTGCTTTATTTTTTTTGGTGCAGAAGGATTTGAATTTCTTGAAGATGATGTCAAAAGACTTTCGTCATGTTCAATTATTTCATCAAAAACTTCACCAGCATCATTTGTTAGTTGTACTGGGAAAGGATCTATTTCGTAATCAGCAGGTGTATCTGATGACTCTGCTCCTGCAGTTTTTAGTAATTTAAAATTACCGCTTGTACTGTAATTAAATTATTTATTAATTAAAATATTAATTTTATAAACATAAACTTTAGTTTACCTTCTTGGTTTTATATGGTCTTTTAAAAAACCCATTGCATCCCAATATTCCCATGTAATCGGTGGTGGTGCTGCTGAACCGGATGGATTATGCATTTTTTTATATTCACGGCAATACCTGTCCCGTAGAGTTTTCCATGTTTTTTGGCAAATTTCATCTTTTAAAGAAATATAATTTTAAATAAATAATGATTTATCATTTTAATTCCTAACAATTTTTTTTACTTACAATTTGATGATAATTTTTTGCCAATATCAGTCCAAACTTGAAATTTTGCCGCTACATTTTTGTAGGTACCTACATTTTAAAATAATCAAAATTAATTAAATTTTATCTCTAAATTTTAAATTTAATTAAAAATCATTATATTTTATAAGGATATTAATTACCTGATGATTTTTTATACAAAATTTCATGTTTTTTCACCTCTTCAATTAATTTTTCCTCGAACGACATTTTAAATAATAATAATAACAGTAACGATAATAATATAAATAAAATATTTAGAAAAAAAAACTTAAAGAAACAAAAAAATAAGCAGACCGCTATATCAAGTCAATGTTAAATATTGTATTTTACCTTTTGAAATTTTGAATTCAATTGAAATTTTTTTTTTTAATTTTTAAATTTTTCTATATTTTGACACTTCAAAGCGCGATGAAAGCGAAAAAATTAAAAGTTGGCCAACTTTTACGTAGGCTACGTTTAGACTGCGTGCATTGTAACTACTTTCATACAACTCCATACATTTCAACTTTATTTTGACAAATGCTATGTCTAGAATGCGTCTAGAAAGCGTCAATTGTAATCGCGGTATCACGTTTAAAATTTAGCATAACCAGCTAAATAATTTTTTATCTGATTTAATGCAATATAAATAATTAATTTTTTAAATCAATATTTGCATAATTAAAAATTCCGTCAATTTTGCAATTTCGATTAATTTTATTAAAAATTATTATCATTTTTACGCAGTTCATATAAACTATTGAAATTAATTCTCATAAAATATTGAAAATAAGAAATTTATATCCGCATTAACTTTCGATTAAAAATATTTCTCGCTGAGAGACCAAAACCATTAAAGAATGATTTATAGTTTGCCAGAAATGCGTTTTTATCGAATATGTTCTGATACTTTTGCATTTGTCAATAGTATTATATCGAGATTTCAATAAATAAATTGAATTGGAGTCTTATATATTGTTTTTCTCACTTTAAAATTTAGCGCTTATAAACCATACAACTAATTTATTTTAGCTATTGATTAGTTGGAAAGTTTTGCGAATTTTAGCGGCAAATTGTCAAGTATTCATGAAAATTAGAAATATTTTTACTTAAGTTCAAGTTTAATTTTTCTACTTCTTTAAATTCAATTCAATAATTATTATTAATTATTAAGCATAATACATTATTTCATTGACGATTTCGATGGTCTGCATATACGAATACAAAAATTAAAATATAAATCTGAATCCTCAAAGTATAATATTTTTATTTAGAAAACTGCAGCGGGATCATTCTGCAATTTCATAGGAAAATGTTATAAGTTCAAAAAATCATTTAAAGCAAGTTGTACCCGTTTTCAATTAAATTCGATACCAAAATTAGTTATGCGATATATCTGTTGATCTTAAATTAACACTTTCAACAGATTTATGAGTCTGTATAAAGCAAATTTTATATTTTTCTTAAACTTATCGATACTTCTTTATAAAATTGTTTGTTGTTCAATGAAGCAAATTATATAATACTTTATGTGCAAAGTCGAATATTATTTTTTATATTCTCGCCATCACACTTCAAATTATGTTATTAATTTTCTAGCTATTAATTTTCTGCGATTAATTTTTTATAGACATAAAGTTTCCTTGCGAAGGATTTTCTAGGGATAAATTTCCCTAGCTATTAATTTTCAGCGATGAAATTTGCTTGAATGAATGTTGCCAACGATTAATTTTCTGCTATGATTTTTCCTCGGTTGCGAATTTTTTCTTGCATATGAATTTTTAATAATGATTAATTTTCTGCAATGAATTTTTCTCGAATATGAATTTTCTTGCGACGAATTTGCCCTGCATTCAATTTTCTGAGATGAATTTTTCTTCCTGCTTTAGATTTTCCTGTGATAAATTTTCTATCTAATAAATTTTCCCTGCTATGAATTTTCTTGCGATGAATTTTCTCTGTTGATTTTTTTCATGGTGGATTTTCTACGATAATTTTTCCATAAACCTTAAAAAATACCTGAGTTCATTTGAATCAAATAACGATAATAAAAAATGTTTAATGATAAAAAATCTTTTGCAGATCATAAAATCGATTTTATAGCAATTTATTGCAATGAAACAATTCTTAGAGAAATCTAAATAATTTTAGCCTGAAGCGCAACTTTATTTTTTTTGCTACAGAATAATCTGAATTTACTTAATTTTTATCGCTTTTTCTAAAGTTTCGAGAATTTTATGCATCGATGAAATGATACAGATACGCATGCATTATATATAATTTGCTTCTCGCACTTAAAATTTTGCGTAAACAATTATTTTTTTTTGCTTTAGGCTTTTAACGAGATTGCTTACGTCTATCACTTAAAAATCGAACCATTACTTTTAGTGAATTAAGCGGCGCTACTGTCGACTTTGAATGCGATTACTTTTAAACGTCTAACATAACAATCATGGGATTGCATTTAGTGAATTACTTTAAGCGGCGCTACTTTTGGCTTTGCTTGGCATTCCCTTTAGTGAACTACTTTTGGCTTTTAATGCGATTACTTTTAAACGTCTAAAAATCATGGCATTACTTTTAGCGAGCTACTTTTGGCTTTTAATGCGATTACTTTTAAACGTCTAAAGATCATGGCATTACTTTTAGGGAACTATTTTTGGCTTTTAATGCGATTACTTTTTGCTTTGCATGGCATTCCTTTTATCGAACTACTTTTGGCTTTTAATGCGATTACTTTAAAAGATCTAAAAATCATGGCATTCCTTTTAGCAAATTACTTTAGGCGGCGCTAGTTTTTGCTTTTGAAACAACAATTTATGCGGCGCTACTTTTTGCTTTTCATGGAATTCCTTTTAGGGAATTACTTTGAGCGGCGCTACATGAAAAGTGGATAAATATGAATTGAGTAAATCTCGAAGTAATTACTTGATAAAAAATTCTATTTGCTATAACGTCTAAAATATAATTATTCATTTTTATTACTGATAATTGACAAAAATGCATTTAACTCAGTCCTTTTTTAGTACATATATATAGATATTATTGTAAATATATAGAAAATATAATGTAATACTCAATTAAAATATACTACTGAAAATAAATAATAAGACATTACTTAATTTTATATTTATTTCAAACTCGAATACAATATTTTTTTTGTTTTTTTTTTATAATTTCATAATTTTAATAATTATAATCAAACATAACAACTTCAAATAACATCAAATTTTTAATTGTCAATTTTTTAGATGGTAAATTTTAAAAAATTTTAAGAAGTGCCAGCAACATTGTTCTGATCAATTCTCGACCATAACCCAAAATTAAAACAATTGCTGATCAGATTACAATTCAAATTAATTTTATATTTATTTCGAACTCAAATACAATATTTTTTTTGTTTTTTTTTATAATTTCATAATTTTAATCAAACATAACAACTTAAAATAACATCAAATTTTTAATTGTCAATTTTTTAGATGGTGAATTTTAAAAAAATTTAAGAAGTGCCAGCAACATTGTTCTGATCAATTCTTGACCATAACACAAAATTAAAACAATTGCTGATCAGATTACAATTCAAATACAATAAATCATGGGAAAATAATCCCGAAATAATTCTCAATAAATAATTCTAAATAATTAAATAAAACCCTAAATATTGTAATTTAAGCTAATTAAGCATATTTTTTTCGGTTAAATGGCTGTTTTAGAAGATGATGTATTTCGCTTTTTTTCTTTTTATGAAGTGTCGGCACCAAATTATTCTGAAAAAATAAAAATAAAATAAGATTAAATGTTATAAAAAATGGATATTTATTTTTTACCATCGACTTATTAGGACGACCCTTTTATGTCCAGTCTCCGCATAGTGGGCTCGGCGGCTTTCATCGCAACAAAAGAATTGATCGCAAAGATCGCAGTTATATCCTCGGAGTATAGCCCTTTTATGGCCAGTCTCCTCATAGTGGACCCTCAGACTTTCCACGCAGCAAAAGACTTGTGAGCAAAGATCGCAGTTGTATCTGCGACCGATGTGCACACTTCGGCCTTGTGAAAAATGATTGATGTCGACAATAATAGTTTCCATGGCTAGTTATAATCGAATGATAATTTATTTGAATTTCCACTGTATTTATAGGAAATTTTGTCTGCATAAATCAATTACAATTCATAATTAAAACTATACATAAAAAATATAAAACCTTAAAACTATATAAAAAAAATATGCTTAATTAGCTAAAATTACAATATTTAGGGTTTTATTTAATTATTTAGAATTATTTATTGAGAATTATTTCGGGATTATTTTCCCATGATTTATTGTATTTGAATTGCAATCTGATCAGCAATTGTTTTAATTTTGTGTTATGGTCAAGAATTGATCAGAACAATGTTGCTGGCACTTCTTAAAATTTTTTAAAATTCACCATCTAAAAAATTGACAATTAAAAATTTGATGTTATTTTAAGTTGTTATGTTTGATTAAAATTATTAAAATTATGAAATTATAAAAAAAAAAAACAAAAAAAATATTGTATTCGAGTTTGAAATAAATATAAAATTAAGTAATGTCTTATTATTTATTTTCAGTAGTATATTTTAATTGGGTATTACATTATATTTTCTAAATATTTACAATAATATCTATATATACTAAAAAAGGCCTGAGTTAAATGCATTTTTGTCAATTATCAGTAATAAAAATGAATAATTATATTTTAGACGTTATAGCAAATAGAAATTTTTATCAAGTAATTACTTCGAGATTTACTCAATTCATATTTATCCACTTTTCATGTAGCGCCGCTCAAAGTAATTCCCTAAAAGGAATTCCATGAAAAGCAAAAAGTAGCGCCGCATAAATTGTTGTTTCAAAAGCAAAAACTAGCGCCGCCTAAAGTAATTTGCTAAAAGGAATGCCATGATTTTTAGACCTTTTAAAGTAATCGCATTAAAAGCCAAAAGTAGTTCGATAAAAGGAATGCCATGCAAAGCAAAAAGTAATCGCATTAAAAGCCAAAAGTAGTTCCCTAAAAGTAATGCCATGATCTTTAGACGTTTAAAAGTAATCGCATTAAAAGCCAAAAGTAGCTCGCTAAAAGTAATGCCATGATTTTAAACGTTTAAAAGTAATCGCATTAAAAGCCAAAAGTAGTTCACTAAAAGGAATGCCATGCAAAGCCAAAAGTAGCGCCGCTTAAAGTAATGCATGCGTATCTGTATCATTTCATCGATGCATAAAATTCTCGAAACTTTAGAAAAAGCGATAAATATTAAGTAAATTCAGATTACTCTGTAGCAGAAAAAATAAAGTTGCGCTTCAGGCTAAAATTATTTAGATTTCTCTAAGAATTGTTTCATTGCAATAAATTGCTATAAAATCGATTTTATGATCTGCAAAAGATTTTTTATCATTAAACATTTTTTATTATCGTTATTTGATTCAAATGAACTCAGGTATTTTTTAAGGTTTATGGAAAAATTATCGTAGAAAATCCACCATGAAAAAAATCAACAGAGAAAATTCATCGCAAGAAAATTCATAGCAGGGAAAATTTATTAGATAGAAAATTTATCACAGGAAAATCTAAAGCAGGAAGAAAAATTCATCTCAGAAAATTGAATGCAGGGCAAATTCGTCGCAAGAAAATTCATATTCGAGAAAAATTCATTGCAGAAAATTAATCATTATTAAAAATTCATATGCAAGAAAAAATTCGCAACCGAGGAAAAATCATAGCAGAAAATTAATCGTTGGCAACATTCATTCAAGCAAATTTCATCGCTGAAAATTAATAGCTAGGGAAATTTATCCCTAGAAAATCCTTCGCAAGGAAACTTTATGTCTATAAAAAATTAATCGCAGAAAATTAATAGCTAGAAAATTAATAACATAATTTGAAGTGTGATGGCGAGAATATAAAAAAAAATATTCGACTTTGCACATAAAGTATTATATAATTTGCTTCATTGAACAACAAACAATTTTATAAAGAAGTATCGATAAGTTTAAGAAAAATATAAAATTTGCTTTATACAGACTCATAAATCTGTTGAAAGTGTTAATTTAAGATCAACAGATATATCGCATAACTAATTTTGGTATCGAATTTAATTGAAAACGGGTACAACTTGCTTTAAATGATTTTTTGAACTTAACATTTTCCTATGAAATTGCAGAATGATCCCGCTGCAGTTTTCTAAATAAAAATATTATACTTTGAGGATTCAGATTTATATTTTAATTTTTGGATTCGTATATGCAGACCATCGAAATCGTCAATGAAATAATGTATTATGCTTAATAATTAATAATAATTATTGAATTGAATTTAAAGAAGTAGAAAAATTAAACTTGAACTTAAGTAAAAATATTTCTAATTTTCATGAATACTTGACAATTTGCCGCTAAAATTCGCAAAACTTTCCAACTAATCAATAGCTAAAATAAATTAGTTGTATGGTTTATAAGCGCTAAATTTAAAAGTGAGAAAAACAATATATAAGACTCCAATTCAATTTATTTATTGAAATCTCGATATAATACTATTGACAAATGCAAAAGTATCAGAAAATATTCGATAAAAACGCATTTCTGGCAAACTATAAATCATTCCTTAATGGTTTTGGTCTCTCAGCGAGAAATATTTTTAATCGAAAGTTAATGCGGATATAAATTTCTTATTTTCAATATTTTATGAGAATTAATTTCAATAGTTTATATGAACTCCGTAAAAATGATAATAATTTTTAATAAAATTAATCGAAATTGCAAAATTGACGGAATTTTTAATTATGCAAATATTGATTTAAAAAATTAATTATTTATATTCCATTAAATCAGATAAAAAATTAATTAGCTGGTTATGCTAAATTTTAAACGTGAGAAAAACAATATTAATGCACCTGCATCCGGATTAATTCATTGACCCTTAAAATTCTCAATACTTTTGGAAAAATAAATCAATTTAGATCATATTACATTATTATTCTTGACCAGAAGTAGAAAAAAAATTGAAATTATAATTAATTTTAATATTTTTAATTAAATTAAAGCGGTGTCGAATTTCATTAAGGTAAAAATTACTTAATAATTAATGTGCAAAAATTCTTTAAATATTCATTTATTTGTATGCAGTATAGAATTTATTTTCAATATTTTGCTCATTATTTTTGCTCATTTCCTTTGAGCCAGAACATATATAAATGCACTACTTTTACCATATACAAGTTCGTAAGGTGTATATTCCGTTTCTGAATGTACCGATGTATTATAACAAAATGTATAATATGGTATCCATTTATTCCAATCTGAATGATTTTCTGCAGCATATGTTCTTAGATATGCTCCTAAAACTTTATGTGAGTTTTCTAAAGATCCTATACTCTCATGGTGATATGCTGTAGCGAACAGTTGTTCTATTTTTAGCATTTTACACACATCCTTAAAAACATTACTCATAAATTCTGTTCCTTGATCCGAAGCAATTCTTTTTGGCACTCCGTATTTTAATATATAATATTCTACGAGTCCTTCAGCTACGGTATTTGCTTCTTTGTTTTTAAGTGGTATATTTTCTACAAATTTTGTCAGCTCATCTTGTATTGTTAAAATGTATTTATATCCATCTGATGTTTCTTCTAATGGACCTACAAGATCTATGTAGATTCTCAATTAAGAATATTTTTAAGAACATTTTAAAAATTTTAGAATACATAAAATAATTAGAATGGTAATTAATAAAATAGATAATGTTAAGTATTTTAGATGTCAAATTAAGTAATTTACAAAGTATAATTAAAAATTTTAAGAAAACACCTAATAGACAATATAGTTCAAGGTATATATTAAGGAAATTAAAGAAACTTTCTCTAAAACTTGGCAGGCATTATATACGTTAAATAAGGATTTTGTGTTACAATACAAAGAAAAATTTGAAAGAACATATGGAGAAGTAAAAAGCATATTAGATTCAAAATCAGTTGAATTTTTAAATACAACAATAAGAGAATACAACGAAAGCGACGAAGAAGATTATAAAGAAGCAGAAACAACTGATAGTATTGAATCTGCAAATACTGAAGAAATAAAAAGAGATATTCCAATACCAACAACTGAAATTGATAATATTGAGGAAACAAAACCAGATAATAATATTCCAATAACCACAATTTCAACAACAGAAATGACTAGTTTTGATTTTAATGTAGCTCTATAGTTACCAACTTTAACTTTTGATAAGGATGAAACTCGTGAAGAAAAAATTCGAGATTTTGTGAACAGCATAGAATTTTATCACGATATTTTAAAAACAGAAGATAAAGCTATTTTAGTAAAATTTCTGATCAAATGCAAAATACAGGGAAAAGCATTGACAGAATTATGAAATACCGAACCAACAAATTTTGCGGAATTAAAGCAATTATTAAAAGCAAAATGCGGAAGTAAAGATTCCATAGAGATAATTCAAACAAAACTAAGTAACATCAAACAAGGAAATAGACCATTAAGGGAATTTACCAATGATGTGGAAAATTTAATTGCACGAATGACAGATCTAGAAGTCAGTGCACAAAGCGAAACAGAAAGAGCTGCTTTAACAACAGCCAACAATCGTAGAGGATTGGCATTTTTGAAGAAAGGAGTGAATGCGAGATATAGAATTATCTTGGATAGTCACAAGGATTTTAAGGACACAATTCAACATTTATTAGAATTAGATCCAGGAACAACAGAAATAGTGAGATATATTGGAAATAATAATCGGCCAAATAACAAAAACAATAATAACAGGTTTAATCAAAATAATAACAGATTTAACAATTTTAATCGGAATAATTATAATTATAACAATAATATAAGAAGAAATAATAATTATAATAACAATAATAATTATAATAATAATAATAAATTCAACAATAATAGAAACAATAATAATATTAATAACAACTATAATAATAACAACAATAGAACTTTGGGAAATAATACCAATAATAATTTTAACAGTAATAATAACAGAAATTACAACAATAATAACACAAATTTTAATAGGAATAATAATAACAATTTTAATAGAAATTACAATAACAATACCAATAATAATAATAATTATAACAATAATTATAACAGGAACAGAAATTATTCTGGAAATAGACCTCAAAATGAACATAATAATTCAAATAATACAAATAATATCAATCCACCAAATCCAAGCATTTTGGCGATTACAGAAAAGGGAAACGAGCAACCCACCGAGGGGGAAGCCAACCAATCGGTAGAGGAATACAACATGTAGGCGAAGAAAATGAAATTGTTTTGACATTAAATATTTCAAACGGACTGTACGTAGACATAAATATAAATAACATTAAAGCAACATTTCTAGTAGACACAGGAGCATCAATTTGGGCGATTAAAGAAAAAAATTTAAAAAACAGTACTTTAAATACAAATAACGTAACTATAATTCATGGTATTTCAGGACATTTGGAAACATTAGGAACTGCTATTAACCAATTAGACTTTCGATCAATAAATATTGATTACGAATTCCACGTAGTTAAAGATGATTTTCCCGTACCTGTAGATGGTATTTTGGGAGCAAATTTCTTAAAAACCTATCAAGCTAAAATAAATTTGGAAAAATTTATCTTAGAACTTACAATAAATAATAAACAAATTATTTTACCTATATTAAGTAAAGACAATATTAATACAATCACAATCGCACCGCGATGTGAATCAACATACTGGTTAAGTACAGAATTAAAAGACGAACGCATATTTTATCAAACCGAATTATGCGAGGGGGTTTTCATGGCTGGATCAATATCCAAAGCCATAAATGGTAAAATACCTGTTAAAATACTAAATACAAGAGACAGTGACGTAAAATTAAACTGGGTTGAACCAGAATCATTTAGTCTTAACGACCATTATATTTTAAACTACGAAAAATCAGACTTAAAACTACAAAATAGAGTAGAAAAACTATTAAAAGAAATTAATTACAATACATTAAACAAAGACGAGAAAGATTGTGTACAGAAAATTTGTACTAAATTTAACGACATATTTCATTTAGATGGAGATCAACTGACAATTACCAATATTGGTAGTGCAAAAATTCAAATAAAGGAAGGAGTAACACCTTCGTATACAAAACCATACAGAGTACCACACTCACAGAAAAATGACATACAGGACGAAATCCAGAAAATGGTAAAGGATAAAATAGCAGAACCATCAGTTTCAGCATGGAACTTACCAGTGTTAATCGTACCAAAGAAAAAAGATCCAGTTACAGGTGTACAAAAATTCCGGATGGTAATAGATTACCGAAAAGTTAACGACGTAATCGAAGATGATAAATTTCCACTACCAAATATCACCGATATATATGATATGGTAGGAGGTGCTAAATATTTTTCATGTGTAGATCTTAGTCAAGGTTATTATCAGATGGAATTGGACAAAGACAGTAGACCATGTACGGCATTTTCCACGGAAAATGGACATTATCAATTGACAAGGTTACCAATGGGTTTAAAAATTTCACCCAGCGCATTTTCACGCATGATGTCAATAGCGATGTCAGGGTTAACGTATTCTAGATGTTTTGTTTACTTAGATGACTTAATAATATTCGGGAATAGTTTAGAATCCCATAATAAAAATTTAATTGAAGTATTTCAAAGGCTCAGGGAAGTAAATTTAAAAATTCACCCTGGTAAATGTAATTTTCTGAAGAAAGAAGTTTTGTATTTGGGTCATATAATTTCGGAGAAAGGCATTTGGGCTGATCCTTCAAAATCTGATGCAATTAAAAAGTTTCCACAACCACAAAATGCAGATGAAGTACGGAGATTCGTTGCATTTGCAAACTATTATAAAAAATTCATTCCGAATTTCGCTTCTATAACAATTCCACTAAATAAATTATTGAAAAAAGATGTTAAATTTAATTTTACCAAAGACTGTATCGAAGCTTTCGAGATAATTAAAGAATTTTTAATTAGCCCAAAAATTTTGCAATTTCCAAATTTTGAACAAGAATTCATACTAAGAACAGACGCATCGGGTTTTGATCTTGGAGCAGTACTTTCTAATAATGACGACAGACCAATCGCATACGCTAGTAAGACATTAAACAGTGCAGAGAAAAATTATAGTACCATAGAGAAAGAATTATTAGCTATAGTATGGGGTATTAAACATTATAGACCATATTTATTCGGGAGACGTTTTAAAATTTTGACAGACCATAGACCGTTAGTTTATTTTCTCTAAAGGAACCGTCTTCAAGATTGACGAAATTTCGGTTATTACTAGAAGAATACAATTTTTATGTTAAATATTCACCGGGAAAAGAAAATTGTACGGCAGATGCACTGAGTAGAATAAAAATATCGTCAGACGAATTAAAAATTTTATTTATTGGTATAACAACACGATCGAAATCAAAAACGGATGAAGAAAAGGAACAGGTAACAGGAAAAGACGACGAAGTTATACAAACATTGTTAAAACCACTACCAGCAGGATTAAAAATCATTGAGTTAAAAATAGTAAATAGTTTTGAGGAGGAAATTAAGAAGTTAAAGGGGCAGAATGATATTGTTTTAGGTCCAAACAAAGTTTTGGCTTACATTCCAAAAAGGAATTGTATTGTAATGGTTAAACCAAAAGATAGCACTACATACCCAACCACAGCATTCGGCAGATTGTTGGGGGGGGATGTGCAGAAAATCATGGTTCCATTAAAATTAGATAAAATTTATATAACGAAAGGAGAATTATTAAAATTAGCAGACGGCCGTCAAAAAAATAATTTAAATAATTTAAAGAAATTAATAAATGAGATGTTTAAGGATATTCAAGTGCACATGATAAAGGATTTAATTAGAGTTACCGACCCCGTGATGAAAAAACCGAACCCGTGATGATATATTACCAACTAGTGGACATGCTGGAATCAATAGAATGATGAAGAATATAAAATGCAAATGTTTCTGGACAGGAATGCAGGAGGATATAACAGCATTTGTAAAACACTGCGAATCATGTCAAAGGAATAAACATATGAATCAGAAAAAACATCCTATGATAGTAACTTCAACGAGTGAAACAAGTTTCGAAAAAATCTACATAGATCTTGTAGGTCCATTGGAAGAAACATCAGATGGATATAAATACATTTTAACAATACAAGATGAGCTGACAAAATTTGTAGAAAATATACCACTTAAAAACAAAGAAGCAAATACCGTAGCTGAAGGACTCGTAGAATATTATATATTAAAATATGGAGTGCCAAAAAGAATTGCTTCGGATCAAGGAACAGAATTTATGAGTAATGTTTTTAAGGATGTGTGTAAAATGCTAAAAATAGAACAACTGTTCGCTACAGCATATCACCATGAGAGTATAGGATCTTTAGAAAACTCACATAAAGTTTTACGAGCATATCTAAGAACATATGCTGCAGAAAATCATTCAGATTGGAATAAATGGATACCATATTATACATTTTGTTATAATACATCGGTACATTCGGAAACGGAATATACACCTTACGAACTTGTATATGGTAAACAATGTAAACTACCATCAAATTTAATAAAAAAAAATACAACCAGTATACAATTATGAAGATTATAGCATCGATTTAAAAAATAAACCACAAATAGTACATAGAGATGCGAGAGAAATCTTATGTAAAAAGAAATTAGAGAGAAAAAATAGATTCGACAGTGTTATACTTACGGTTATAACGTAAACCATATAAATCTTCTAATTATAAATAAAACACCTCAAATAATTAATTTAAAACCAGTAACAATTTATTTATATATCTTATTTAAGTTATTTTTAAATATTCTTTTATTAATTCAAAATCTAGACCGACTTTACTTCAACGCGACTACGAATCAACTCAACTCTATTAATCAAATTATAAAATCCAAGTCAACCCTTTTTGGTAAAACGTGGCCTTGATTTTTATTCTCACAAATAATAATCAAGGTCTTATTACCGTGGTTCAATCACCTGAGCATTCAACTTTGCTTAATTAGCAAAAGTGCTAATTAAGCAAGTCGATTTCCGCTACAGTTATTAATTGCTAATATTAATTTTGGGAATTAATATTAGTGCGTTTATTGCACAAGTAATTTAAAGACAGGGTGACTTGTATTTTATACAACACCTCCCAATCCCCGAAGAAAAAGACCAATTTGTAAAATTGGACTTTTTCCTGGAAACTGGTGTATAGTTGGTCCGTGTTTCGTTATGGTACATTACATGTATATAAAATTATTGATACAAAAAAATATATTTGATAAAAAATCTTTTTTCATATATATAAAAAATTAATAATGATAATTATAAAAGAAATTATAAACAAAATTAATTATCTCTTTAACATATTATTACAAAAAGTTTAATAGGAAATTTAATCATCTTACTTAATGAATTTATCAAAACTAATATGCATGTATAAAATTTAAATTATTAACAGAAATATAAAAATGAGTTTAATGACAAAAATGTATTAACAAAATTATAAAAATCAATTAACTAATATGAATATGTGAAATTTAAATTATTAACAAAATTATAAAAATGGATGACAAAAATGTATTAATTACTTATTACAAAAGAATGCGGTTTTGTAATCCAAAGGAAACACACGCGTTCGTTTGCTTTCCTCATAAAAAATCGTAATTATTACAGTAATTGATAGTGTAAGATAAGAAAATAGATATAAAACTATTTATATAAATTTAAAATGAGTGAAAACTCTAGTGGTTTAGTGCAAGATACAGGCCAAACAAAACTTAAAAGAAAAAATAATAATATCAATAATAATTCTGACGATGAAAACAATAAAAAATTTCTAAAAATGATGCCAAAAAAAAAATATGGTGTAGTGAAACAAAAAACAAAAACAAATAAAGAATTAAAAGAGGAGAATACTTTTCTAAAAAGTGAATTAAATTCTCTAAAACAATTAGTAGAAAATTTAACGAAAAAATCAAATCCAATTCCATCAACTTCGGCGGTATTATTGACAAATGATGGTTTGGATTGTAGTAATAGATTTATTACTCTTGAAAGAGATAATGAAGATATGGTTTTATGCAATAATAACTCCGAAGAAGAGAAAAATAAAAATGATAAGAGTGAAAATAATATTAATTCAAATAATAGTATTAATAATGAAGACAATAATAAAAATAATTCTCAAATTATTACAGATACTAATTTACACCAAAAGAATATTTTGCTCAATTTGATTGAACAAAATCAAATACAAAATTCTGAAATACTAAATAAAATGAACAATAAAAATAACACAAATAAAATAGAAAACAAAAACACAAATATTAAGGAAAAAGTACCCCCAATTTATATTTACAATAATCAAATTGAAAATATTAAACAAGGTATTGTAGAACATTTAGAAATTAATGATTTTCAGATAAAAAAAATCAACTCTTCAAAATATTCAGTTATGTGTCAAAAACTTGAAGATTACAAAAACATTAAAAATATGTTACAGAAAACAAAAACACAATATTATACTTTTACGCCAGTGCAAGAAAAATTTAAATCCTTATTACTAAAAGGCTTAGAGCCAGAAGATAATCCAGACCAAATATTGCTAAATCTAAAAGCAATAGGTAATGACAAAATAAAATTTTGTAATGTTACAAGGTTTAAGACTAAATTTTCTATAAAAAATAACAAAAATACACCATTCTTTGTAGTACAAGTATCTCCTGATACTAACATTAACGATGTATATAAAATAAAAAGTATTGATCATCGTATGATCAAATGGGACAAAATATATAAAAGCGATATAGTTTGTCAATGTACAAAATGTCAAAGGCCAGGGCACACGGCTAGTAATTGTACACTAATATATAGATGTGTTAAATGTGGTCAAAGTCATGGACCAAAAAACTGTACTATAACTGATATAGTTCCATCGGCAAAATTATTCTGCGTCATATGCAAAGAAACAGGACATCCAGCGTCGTATAAAGGTTGTCCACAATACCTTATATTGGTTGAAAAACTTAAAAAAAAAAGGATGAACTTAAAAATAAAAAAAAAAAAACAAATAGTTATAAAGCAAATGAATACATCAATCCATTAGTAAGTTTTTCTAATATGTTAAGAAATGAAAATAATAATAACGATAGCAACAATAATTATAAGAACATTAACAATAATAATAATAATAATACGAATGTTAGTATAGAGAAATCTTTACAAGATATACTAGCATCTATAAAAAAATTTAACGTAAGACTTACAAATTTAGAACAAAATATAAATGTAAATTCAAAAAGAATTGATTTTTTATACAATACCTTTAATGATTAATTTAGACACAATTAAAATTATATCAATTAATGTAAATTCTTTAGTTTCACATGACAAAAGAATTTATCTTTCAAATTTTTTAGAAACTAACAAACCAGATTTTGTATTTGTAAGTGAGACAAAATTAAATAATAAACATAAGATTCATTTGGATAAATATATTATAATTAGAACTGATAGAAAGAGTGAAATAAACGGTGGAGGTACAGCAATGTTAGTAAGAGATGATATAAAATTTGAAGTTATTTCAAATAAAAATGTCATAATGCCTAGAAATAACAATAATAGCTATTAAAATTCAAAATAATAAAAAATTGTATCTTATATCAGCATACGCATCTGAAAATTTTAAAGAAAAATTTGCAGAAGAATTTCATGCACTTTTTAAAAAATGAGAACTGCACAAATTAGATAATTATTATATTTTAGCTGGCGATCTTAATGCAAAACATGCTACTTGGGGGAATTCGCAAAATAACGCAAGGGGTCTTTTTTTATATAACTGGTTAGACAGAAACGAATTTGAATTTAAATGTAGGTTATATTCATCAAAATGTCCCACTTTTAAATCAGGATCTTATTTAGATATTTGTATAACGGATCATAGATTAAATATAATCACTGAAACAAATTCAAAAAAGCTAGAAATAATAACATACGATAGTGACCATTCAGGGCTAATTATAAGAGTTAAAAATGAATTTGAAGAAAATTTTTTGATAGAAAAAAAAGAATATACTTATAGATACAATTATGCTAAGACAAATTGGTATAAATTTAAACAAAATATAGAAAAACTTTATAAAAATAGATGTATACTTAATAACGAAATTGTCCCAAGTAACTTAACACTTACTAACGAAGAAATAGAAAATTATGCTTTAGAGTTAGAAAATATTATACTAAAATCAATAGAAAAAACGGTACCTAAATACAAAAATATTAATATATCAAATAATTATAGAACGCCATTAATAGATAAATTACAAAAGACAAAAACATCACTGATATCTAAAATGAATAAATTAAAACGACAAAATTTTAACAACATAAACGATATACAAATATATAGAACACAGTCAATCCTAAACAATTTAAAAAAAATCACTAAAGATAATATAAAATTGGAAATAAATAAATGTTGGATAAAACGATTATTAAAAATAAATCCCCAAAATGGGAATATGTATAAAGAAATTAATAAACTGTTCCGGAGGAATAATGATATATATATAGAAAACTTAAAAATAAATGATAGCCAGTTATTACATGATGCAAATATATTATTAGAGGATGTAGAAATAGATCAGGATAACAATTATATAATTAAAAACACGTCTCATAAATTAGATATATTAGGAAATCACTATGAAAAAGTTCATATGCTTGACGTAGACAATAATAATCCAGAATTAAATAGAGATGTGGAAAATATAGTAAAACAAATTAACACTGAAATGACACAACAAAAGATACATAAACTTACAGATTTTAGCAATATTAATCGATCATGTAATCAGAATTTAAACCAAGAACATTTTACTAATATAAAGGAAGTAGAATTAATCTTTAAACAGTTAAATAATAAGAAATCGTCAGGAATAGATAATTTACCCAACATTATACTAAAAAATCTTCCATTAGTTTTATTTAAAGAATATTGTAAAATTTTCAATAATATAATTAATAATAATTATGTTCCAAAACGGTGGAAAATAGCTAAAATAATACCTATACGAAAACCTGGTAAAGATTCTACAAAAGTCGAAAGTTATAGGCCGATCAACTTACTACCAAATCTTAGTAAAATTTTTGAAAAAATAGTTCTTTCAAAATTAACAAAATATATAGATTCAAATAAAATTTTACCAGATACACAATTTGGCTTTCGTAAAAAACATTCAACTATTCACGCAATAAATAAAATAACATCGGATATATGTTGGGAATTAAATGAAAATAAATGTGTAGGGGCTTGCCTCATAGATACCAGAACGGCATTCGATACAATGTGGATTCACGGTTTAATTTATAAAATGGTAAAAAAAAATATACCAAAGCAAATTATTTATTTAGTTTATGAACTAATTACAAAAAAACAATTTATAGTGACAAGTCAAGATAGTGTATCTAGTAGATTTTATGAAGTAAAAAACGGACTACAACAAGGAACAATTCTTGCTCCCATATGTTTTAATTTATACATACATGATATTTTCGAACACCCAATTTATCTAAAACCTAAAAATAAGGGTATAACCTATGCTGATGATATTACTATATACACGAGTAATAGAAATTCAACAAAAATTACTGAAGAATTACAAAAATTATTTAATGAATCACTTAGTTATCTTCATACTTGGAAACTAAGTATAAATGAAAACAAAAGTGAATCAATTTTATTTAGGCCAGGGTTAGAAAAATGTAGTAGAGATGTTAAGAAAAATTGGAGGAGTTTCCAAATTAAAACACCGAATGGTGTTAATATTACAAATAAAAATAATGTTCGTTACCTAGGAGTTAATCTAAATAATAGATTAAATTTTAGTAAACATTTAAACATTCAAATAAATAAAGCTAAAATATCATTTTTGTTATGCAAAAAACTTTTTTATAACAAAACAATTACTAAAGAAGTTAAAGTTATAGCTTACAAATCATTGATAAGACCAATTCTAACATATGGTGCACCCATCTGGTACAATATTGGCAGCACAAGTATGGAAGATTTAAGAATATTTGAAAGAAAATGCTATAAGTCGTTGGAGAAATCCAAGGCATGATTACAAATATTTCTATTCAAATAAATTCATCTATAATGAAGCTAAGATAGGTCGTATTGATAATTTCATTATAAAAATTATTCGAAATCATTTTAATAAAATATTTGATGTAGAAGAAAATCCGTTTATCTCACAATTGTACTATCCAAATGAATTTTATTTTAAAAAATGTATGAAAAATGGTTATGTGTCACCAGAAACTTTTATATATCTTGATATGAATAATTATATTCAAAATTCAGATGGTTTACCAATACTTTATCATATTAATAGACGCAAAACAGATCTAAAAATTGAATTTGATACTAATAATATTGAAATATATAACCTAAAATTTGATTTAAATATTCCTAAGGCTGACACCGATCAGTACAATAAATACATAAAACACATTTGGTGGAAAAAATAATTACATATTAATTAATGAAATTAAATTCTTTTTTTTTCTCAGTTTGTTGTTTTTAGGTTTAGGATTAACAGTAGTATTAAGTTAGGAATAAGTCTAGTATTAAGGAAGTTAGATTAGGTTTTTATTTAATAAAAAAATAAAAATAATTTGGGTTTTTGTAAAAATTTTGACAAAATAAAAAAATAAATAAAAAATATTAATATGTAAATATATAATATATAAATAAATTTGATATAAAAAACAAATATAATAATAATATCATAAGATCTAGAGTGCCCCAGTGATGGGCCAGTAGAAAAATAAGGCTATATATAATTTCTACCTTTATTAGAATTAAGTATATATTGTAATTAAAAAAAAAGAAATAAAGAACGAACTTAAACTTATTACAAAACCATAAAAATGAATCAAATAACGAAAATTTATTAATTACTAATAACAGAATTATAAAAAAGAATTAAATAACAAAAATTTATTAATTACTTATTACTAAACTATGAAAATGAATTGAAACCATAAAAATGAATCAAATAACGAAAGTTTAATAATGACTAATAACAAAATTATAAAAATGAATTAAATAACAAAAATTTATTAATTACAGTATATACTTATTTTTTATTTAAACAAATTTATGAAATGAATAAAAAATATTAACTTTACTAAGACAATTATGAAAATAAATTTATATATATATTCTATATATGAAATGGATCAATTTAACTTTAAAAAAAAAGAATTTACTGTACTTCCCTTGAAAATCCTTTTTGTAACTTACTATGTACTACATTTCGATTAACCCTATTCATATGAAATATTAAATATTTAAACTAAGAGGAAATTGAAAATAATAAAGAATTAAACAATTCATTCCCTAAGGGATAGTAAGAAAATAAAATAAGATAGCAGAAGAGTAAAATAAGATAACAATAAAAAAATTAACTATAGTGTATTTAGTTAAGTCAGTCCCTAAAAGATCGCACATGAGGGTCTACGTGTTCGTCCGACAGTTTAGTTCGTACTTGTCGTGGTGGCGTTTTTGGTAACGTTTTTAGTTTTGGTCTGTAAACCGTCTTATCCGTAGTTTTTGGCGTTCGTTCCGAACTCCCTGTCACCGATTGGTCAGTCGAGCTTCTTCGTCTTTCCACTACCGAATTCCTTCCCCTTTCAACTATAGGCTCCGCCTTTCTTCATTTTTTTTTATCACACAATAAAGAGAATATACCTGTTAGGAACTATTATTATTATGTGTCGAAAGAGTAATATATAAAATAAATGGCGAATGACTAATTTACTGTTTGAAAATATAAGATGAGTTTTAGGGAATGATGAATTTCCTGCTTAATTTTTCCGTCAGACCATAATTTTAATCTATTGTTATGTACCTTACGCAATTTCCCTTTAATTTTTATTATAGTGTTTAAATTGTTCGGTACTTCTACTACTTCAAATGGACCTAGCCAATTTAAACTGAGTTTGTGGTCCTTACACGGATTCATTAACAAAATCTTATCGCCGATTTTATAACTACTCAAATTAGATCTTTTGTCATAGTGGAATTTTGATCTTAATTTGCTGGTTTTAAGATTCTCACGAGCTATTTTACGAATTGTTTGCAGCTTGTATTTCACTACATTGCCTATATTTTTATTATTGTATAGAGGTTCTACAGATCGTTTCAAGTTGCTGGGTAGAGGATCACAGAAACCGTACAACACAAACAGTGGCGATTACTTTGTTCCATCGTGAGGTGTATGATTATGTGTAAAAACTGCCTAAGCAAGCCACTCGTCCCAAGTTTGTACGTTTTTCTCCACAATCATCTTCAAATATTGCACTAAAGGTCCATGGCGGCGTTCTAATGATCCATTGGACTGAGGATGATATGCTGTTGTTTCTATTTTTCTAATTTTTAGTATTTTGCACAATCCTTTGAATATTTGGCTTGTAAAATTTGTTCCGTGATCTGTAATTAATCGTTTCGGAATTATCGAATAACGCAAAATAATAGTTTTATAGAATGCTTGTGCCACAGTAGTTGCCTCCATATTGGGTAAAGCGATACAGTCCAACATTTTTGATAAATCGTCCTGAAAACTGAGAATGTATTTGTTTCCTTGATTAGTAACGGGGAAAGGTCCCACGATGTCCAAATACACTTTGTCAAACGGCCTATTAGCCGTATCAGTAATAGCCATTGGTAATTTTGTCACTTTACCACGTTTTGTTATTTGGCACTTAGGGCATTTTACAATATATTTTCTTTTTGTACTCAACATATTTTTCCAGAAATAATATCGTCTTTGTCTTTTGTACGTCTTTATTATCCCTAAATGTCCTCCTATGGGTGTATCATGATTTTGTCTTATTACCTCCCCAATTTCATTCCAGTCTACTAATTCTATCTTTTTTGTCCATTGCTCTTTTGGCACAGTTTTATCGTTCTCGTCATCACTGTCAGTTGATTCTTCGTCTGATGTCAAAATTTGTGTGTCATTCAGTTGGTTGTCCTGTTTTAATTTTGCTGTCTGTCCTCTGGTTAAAATATTTATTTTGAAACCGTATTTATCTGATATTTTGATATTTTTCTCATCAATATTATTTAACTTTTTGTTTTTTATTTGATCAGTTAATTTAGTTTTTATTATTTTATTATTTTCCTCTGATTCTATATCAATAACCTCGTTATATGGAATCCTACTGAGCGCATCGGCGTTACCATTCTTTTTACCTGGTTTATATTTTATTTGAAAAGTGTATTCTGCCAATCGAATTTTCCATCTATTGATCCTGCCCTCTGGGTTTTTCTTATTATACTCACATATGAGGGGCTTATGGTCCGTGAACACTGTAAAATTTCTTCCAAGTATATATGTGCGAAAATTTCGTATTGCCCAATAGATGGCTAACATCTCTTTCTCGATTGTAGCATAATTCCTTTCTGCTTTCCCCAATACTCTACTAGCATAAGCTATTGGTCTATCCATTCCCTCTTAGCCTTGCGATAAAACTGCACCTACAGCATAATTGCAAGCATCCGTTGTTATATTAAAAGGTTTGGTAAAATCAGGATATGCAAGGAGGGGAGGATTAACCAATAACAGCTTTACCTTTTCAAATGCTTTCTGATGATCTTCTGTCCATTTGAAAATTTGCGACTTAGTTGCCATTTTGTAAAGTATCGTACCAGCTTCTGCTAAGTTTGGCATACACGGACGGTAATAGTTAACTAATCCGAAAAAAGATCGTAATTCTTTTGTTGTTTGAAGTGCAGGATGATCCTGGACACACCTTGTTTTTTCGGGATCAGGCTTAACTCCTTCGGACGTAATCTTATGTCCGAGGTACACCACTTCTTTCCTCAGAAACTTACACTTTTCTGGCTGAAGTTTTAAATTGTGTTCCCTAAGTCGCTGAAACACCATTCTCAGTTTTTCGTCATGATCTACCAGATTTTTTCCATAAACCACTATGTCGTCTAGGTACACAAAACATTTGAAACCTTGAAGGCCCGCCAGTACGCAATTCATAACTCTTTGAAAAGTTGCTGGAGCACCAGTCAGACCGAATGGCATTCGTTTAAATTCGAAGTGGCCGTACGAGGTGCTGAAGGCTGTTTTTTCTTGGTCTGCTGGTTCCATTTGGACTTGGTGGTAACCACTGGCTAAATCTAAGGTTGTAAAATACCGGGATCCTCCTAATTGGTCCAAAATTTCCTCTATGCGGGGTAGCGGGAAAGCATCGCCTATGGTAATTTCGTTCAATTTTCTAAAATCTATTACAACTCTATATTTTTTTTACCATCAGCACCAGCTTTTTTAGGTACAACTAATAATGGGGCATTCCAAGGACTCTTACTTGGTTGGATTATGTCCTCGGATAACAACTTTTCGACCTCTTCATTAATCACCTGTTTGTGACATTCAGCCAATCTGTACTGTTTGCTGTTTATTGGTATCGCATCAGTTTTAATGGGTATTGAATGCGTAATTCCCTGAACACAACTTAACTTGTCACCTGATAAATGGAAAATTTCGTGGCATTCCTCACAAATTTTCTCCAATGCTTTCCTCTGCTCCCAATTTAATGTGTCATCATCAGAACATAATGATTTCTTTAATGTTTGTATTCTTTGTTCTACTTCGGTATTTTGCTCAGCACTATCATAATTAAATAAGTGGCGAATATGTGCTATTGGTTCGTCCATTTTATTTTTATTTTTTCTCAATTTTACTTTATTATTTATTGTAGACCATTCTCCCAATTCCTGTACTGTATACTCCTGCAGTGGTAACAAATCTGGTTTAAATTCAGGTAATTCTATATCTTTTTCAGTTAAATTCATTAATGCAACTATTAATTTACCATTATGTATTGATCCTATACTATTAGCCATAAATAATCCATTTCCAAAATCCTTTTTTAAACAAACAACATCACCAGTTGTTTCAACATTTAATTCAATTATTTTTTCAGTACGAGCTGATATAATTATAGGTTGCAAATTTTCTGTGAAATCGATAAGATTTGGTGTCTCCTCAAAATTCCTAATATTTTCAATTTCGGCTGGATTATTACCAGCACTTGAAACATTTTTCTCGAATTGTTGGTTTTCATCATAACCCAAGAAATCAATGAGCTCGAGTGTCCCGTTATTAGTCTGGATTTCGTCAAGATTGACTGTTTTGTTTTCAGCTCCTGCACAAAATACCGATGACTCGTTAACTTCACCCTTTCTCCAGAAAATATTTTCCTCACCCCTGAATTCAGAATTGGTTTTACATTCTAAAACTCCCAAATTCGAATCGTTTAATGTATTACGATTGGGCATTTCAATAATTTCCGAAATTGATTTCTTAATTATAATGGGATTTTCCATTTCCAGATTGGCTCTACTATTTAGAGCTCCGGGAATGACAATTCCAGAATAATTTTCTCCTACTACACCATCCTCTATTTCGTCTCGAACACCTGAAAATTTTGTACCTAAATTTGAATTCCCTAAATTTATTTCCAACATTTTTTCTCCTTTCTTCTACTTCGGCACCTGAAAAACCTGTTTTAAAATTCCTACACATAGAAATATTTAGTTTCGAATTCTTATTAAAATTTGTATCTAGTTTTTTATTATACATAATTAATTGTTTTATTATTATTATTGAAATTTATTTTACTTTTATCAACTATAGGTAACTTAAATTCTATTTTATTTCTGTCCGTTTTTGGCAAATGTAGCGTCCGGTCCGGTCCAAGTATATTACAATGCTCAGCCAAAAAGTCATTCCCTAGAATTCCATCAGCCGGTAACTACTTGAAAATCACAATTTAAATTTTCCGGTGTTAAAAACTTTCCATGGCATTCCCTAACGTTTCACTCTGATCCTGAACAGTTCGTATTACCGTCTTTTCGTCCGTCTTAATTAGTGTGTCCTTGTCCAATGTGTCCCTTTTTAACAAACTGATTTGAGCTCCAGTATCCAGTAATAAAGTTACGGATTGTTTTTTCGCGATATCGAGTGGAATCTTTACTAGAGGCTCAAATCTATTACTTCCAACTTCAGCTACACTTCCACCCTCCTCCACACTACCAAGGGACGAGTTTAGGGATTTTGACTCATCCCTGAGCCGTTTCCCTGTCTAGATTGGTATCGTTGTCGAGCGGGGCATGTCAATTCGGTGTGACCCTGTCGTTCACACCAATCACAAATCGTTTGTTCCGTCACGTCTCGAATCGTATTAACCTGAGCGGGAATAGAAGCTGATACCTGTTGCTGTCTGTTGAATGGACAATTAGTGGCAATATGCCCCGTATTTTTACATAAACGACACTCAATTTTAGGTGACACTTTCCGAGGTGCTCTGCAGTCCCTACTAAGGTGGCCAGGCTGTCCACAATTGAAACAAGTCACCCTAGGCCCGTCTCTGTTAGGTGTTATGGATCGATTCCATTGATGGTTGATACGAGGTATACCTGCTGGTCTATTTTGTTGCTGTACTGGTCTATTTAATCTATTGTCTACTGGTCCCAAATATTCACTGTCAATTTTTGTCCTCTGTAAATTTTGTATAAGATCCATTAGAATTTTTGTTGCATCCAAATTTGTCGGATTCGAATCTGTTAAACCGTGTCTCGATGGTTTTAATAGCTCCAGGGATTCTCTAGCAAATCTACATGAGTGATTCACAGTTTCCCGGAAGTTTAATGGATTTTGACCGACGATATATTGTTTGATCGTTTCCGATTGGAGTCCTCGAATAAAAGTCCGTCTAGCTGTCTCTTCAGCGTCTTGAATAATTCCCTCGTGACCGGTCGGTAATTTATACCTCGCCGCAGCCTTGAAGCAACCTAACTTTCTTTCCACCCGATCGCCGAATTGTTCCACTGATTCGTCCGGTATTTGTACACATTCCTCGATCTCAGTCCTAAGCAGTGGTAAGTCTTTGTACGGTATAAACGCATTTTCTAGAACTATTTTAAAATCACGAAAACTTTGTACAACACGGTCCATGAAAATATCCGCTGCTTTCCCTCGTAGTTTTCCTCTTATAATTTGGTTTAAAACTACTGGTCTGTCAAGTTCGTCGGTTCGAAAGTATGCGTCATGTGCAAGAGAAACAAAATTTTGGAGGTCCAGTATCGTCCGGTCACCCTCACCCGTAAAAATAGGTACGCCCTGAAAAAAAGTTCGATATGCCGGTTCTAATGGTATGGGCGTGTTGTTCTGATTGTTACTGTTTACCGTCACACCTAGATCATATGTGTGGTCTCTGGATAAAATATTTGAATTTCGTCTACTGTTATTGTTATTAGCATGTATATTACCTAAATCAACATTATTTAATCTATTAGTATTACCCGTTCTTAAAGGATTTTCAAGAGGTTCCCTATTATTTTCCTGCGAATTATCATTGTTATTTCCTATTAAATTGTTATTTAAAGTACGGGGTACAGCCCCTTGTTTTTTAAACTGATCCATTTCGTAATCCTTTAAATTCGATTCTATCTCTATTAACTTAGACCTATTTTTTATGTTACTATTATTAATGAAACTTAAATTATGCTGATTTTTGTCTAAATTTTCAAAATTTGTATTAACGTAATTTGTACCTGTGTGACCCTGCTCCTATTGGCTCGTACTCTTCGTCACTAAATGATGATGTTTCTTGTTGATTATCTTCAGCAAAAGTAACAGATCTTCCTCTGTAATTTTCACTGAGCGTTGGTACTGGAATAGATGCTCTCGGAGTTGATTCAATTAGTGACGAATTTCCAAAGCTGATGTCTTCTTCACCCAATTCTTTGCTTTTACTATTGTTATTGAAAATAGTATTATTTAGCCACGCAGCAACACTGACTGGTTTCTTCTCTTTATTTTTGTTGCTGCGGGTAACTGGAGCCATAAATTTATTAAAAATATTTTATTATGTATAAATTTAATTAAATTGTTATTATTTATATTCTTTTTATATTTGTTTAATTATTTATATATATGAATTGTTATTATTTATTTATTTTTATTTGTTTAATTATTTATTTTTGTTTATTTATTTATATTTTATTATAATTTTTTTTTATCGAAATTTTAAACCACGAACTCTATTTATTTATTTATTTACAAAAAAAATTATAACTTATTATTTATCATTTATTTATTACTACACTTCTTTTACAATATCTGAAATTTTTATTATTGTATTTAAATAATTACTTTACTTTCTCAAGAAAAAAAATCACAACTAGTTTAATCTTTTCAATAAAAATACACTTAAATTTCTTTATTTTAAATAACTTTAAAAAAACAATTTTTTTTTTCACTGTTTCTCCAATAATATTTTAAAATTTTAATTCATTCATTACACATAACACGAACTACAATTTTATTCAATTTTCTAATCATTAATTTATTCTAATATTTTATTTAATAAACCCGGTAATTTTTTCTATTTTACTTTACTATTTAACAAAAAATATTATTATCACAAATAATTTTTATATTTAACAACATTAATACTAGTTATATATTTTAAAATTTCTATTAAATTTTCAATCACTATCACTTTATTAGTTTTCTATATAAAAATTTCACTGTTTATCTTATGTTTGATATCATATATAAAATTATCCAACTATAAATCTTATTTAATCATTCAATTTTTTTTTTACCACTTCAAACCTTTTTTAAACATATTAATCAAACTTATTTTTTTAAAATGTACTCATCAAACATGTTGTATTTACTTCTCAATATAATTAATCACACATCTACACTTACACGCAAAGTTTATATTTGAATATAGGTTACACAAAAAAAATCAAAACATTCCAGCACATTAATAATTGTTCTATTATAATATACACGTATTATATTACCGAGTTATTACAGTTCAATGTCAATTTTTCTTATATACAATTATATGATACACTTAAATTAACTTAACTTATTATTATAAATGTTTATGTATTTATTTATTTTAAGTTATTGTTGCACCATTTATATTACACTATTTTATTTTGTATTATTTTAATGTAAATTGTTCGTGTTTTATTATATATAACTTTAATGTAAATTCCAGAATTTTTCCCGACGGCAAAACGTATTTTATATATAATTTTTTAAATTTCGAACGAAAGTTCTTACATAAAAACGTAGTTTTATATTAACCGGCTGCGCCAATGTTATACTTACGGTTATAACATAAACCATATAAATCTAGAAATCTTCTAATTATAAATAAAACACCTCAAATAATTAATTTAAAACCAGTAACAATTTATTTATATATCTTATTTAAGTTATTTTTAAATATTCTTTTATTAATTCAAAATCCAGACCGACTTTACTTCAACGCGACTACGAATCAACTCAACTCTATTAATCAAATTATAAAATCCAAGTCAACCCTTTTTGGTAAAACGTGGCCTTGATTTTTATTCTCACAAATAATAATCAAGGTCTCATTACCGTCGTTCAATCACCTGAGCATTCAACTTTGCTTAATTAGCAAAAGTGCTAATTAAGCAAGTCGATTTCCGCTACAGTTATTAATTGCTAATATTAATTTTGGGAATTAATATTAGTGCGTTTATTGCACAAGTAATTGAAAGACAGGGTGACTTGTATTTTATACAACAACAGGGATTATAAAGTAAAAGATAGTAATTATGGAATAGGCAGTTAAGTTTTACTTAGAAATGAAAATAGAAAGAAGTTGGATCCAATATATATTGGTCCATATGAAGTAATAGGCAATGAAGGTGTGAATTGCGAGATTAAATCAGATAAAAAGAAAATGATAGTACATAGAAATAGGATTAAACCATATTACGCGTATTTAATGATAATAACAGAAAATTAAATGTTTTTTTAAAAAAAAAATATTTTTAGGGGGAAGGGGACGCCTGGAAACCTATAGATTTTAAGTTTTAATAGTATAAATAATAAGTAGAATAGTATATTTTAGGTTAAACAAGAGTGAAAAGAGGAGAGGTAAAGATTTATAATTTTGTAATGATGATATTTGCGAAAATTTTTCCCAAAATATATTAACAAAAAAAATGTTTATGATTTCTTTTTTTTTTTTTTTTTGTAGAGTACTTGTTTTTGATAAATTTTATTTTAATAATATATATATATACATACATGAAATTATTATATATGATTATATATGCAGAAACATTATTAAATTTAAAAAAAAAATTAAATTATTATTATTAAAAAGAAAATTATTAAATTTCAAAGAGTTTATTGACTTTTGTTGCTGTATGCAACTTCCAAAGTATTGAAGCATGTATTAAACATATTGTCTAATTTAGTTTTCGCTTCAATTTTGTTGCTTCTTTTCCTCTCGATTTCCTGTTTCTCCAGTACTGCTCGTTGTCTTTTGAATTTTTCGCGTTCCTCCTGGGTGATGGCTATCTTTTGAAGTCGTTTCAGCTCCTTCACCGCGTTTCTAAATTTTACTGCCGCTCCTCCTCTCGGCTTCTTGGTGTTCTGTTGTGGTGCCTGTTGTTTTAGGTGGCTACCTTTGGTTCGCTGCCTATATTCCTCTATGCTCAAAGGTCGTGGCCTGCTCTTTGGATTTTCTAATGCCTTGGTGAACTCCGCTTGGATCTTCTTATTTTAAGCTTCTCGATTTTGATACTTCAATTCTTTTAAAAGCTTGACAGCAGCTACTGGCAGGATCGCCATGTAATGTTGGCACGTCTAATGTCCAACGGTGACCAGGTCGCTGTACATATGATGGAAATGTTAAATCTATATTAAAACAAAATCCATATATAGTTTACCAATAATCTTGGCGTTTATGCCTTGATGTTTCTAAAATGGCACAAGCCCTTTTAGTTTGGTATATTTAAATTGTTATATTTGTTACTTGGCATAGAAGCCTGTAAATTAAATAAAACAATACTGTTTGACTTTGAAAGTAAATTAGAAAGTAAAATTCTTTATTTCAATTCTTCTTCTTTTATACCCTAAAATTACCCCTACTCTTATTTTAATTACAAATACTTTCTTATTACTAATTGTAAATATTTCCAATATTCCATATTAGTAATATTGGGCGATATTTGCTAACGCTAGCAATTTATATCCTTTAATATTGAATTCTTTAGAATTCAATATTTCTTAAGAATTTCTTTAATGTATTTCGTATGCAGTTAGTATTGCACATGTAAATATATATATGTGCATATGAATTAATATACATATATATATTTAAATTATCGCGACATATTTTAGGGTTCAATATTTTGGCCTTTTCGTTGTGTGGTATTTTCGTATGCTATACCGTAGTTTGTTATGTAAACAAAGTGTTTACAAAATAAAACTGACCTACGGTACCAAACACATGGATAAGCATATGTGTTTAGTGGCATACACCACAATACAACAAATAACATCCAAAAAATTTCTATATATCCCAATGTTACTAGACCAGAGCTATAGAAAATAAATTGAAATTTTTTTAAGTAGGATATCTTATTAAAGTTCTATAATCTTTGCTTAAAGGCAATTTTTCTTTGTGCTGTGTTCAATATTGAATTTTGTTATCACTTTTAGTTTCATATTCGAATTCATAAGAAGTGTTGAAAAAAAATGGCAACAGCAATTAATTCAATTGAAAATAATTTTATTTTAGAAGATAATATTAGTGTGTGATGTATACACACAAAACATATAATGAATTAATCATCATATGTTTTGTGTAGGTCAGGGTTATATTTAATTTCCAAAAATATAATTATAGATGACTAACCTAAGCATACAAATATTTCATACATGCACTGACTGCATGTATATTCTTATTAAATATTATGCATATTTTTATGTATGCATATATTACTATATGCATATATGGTAAATGCAATGACCGAAAATAGATGGGTCAATTTACAATATAGAATATTTACGAAATTCCTAAGAATTCCAATAAGGGATCAATACACTAGCGTTAGCAAATAATTATTCTAATAATTATTTATGTAGTAGTTAAATTTTAGGGTATATAAGAAGCAAAATCAAATTAATAAAGTTACTTTTACTTTCGAGTTCAAAGTCAGTGTTTTATTTAAATTATACGCTATTCGCTTAAATTGAAATAAAACTCTCCTTCCTTCCAACCAAATAAACTAAGCTATTTAGCCAATTCATTTTAAACCAGCGGCTTTATTGCTAAGGTTTTTGGTTGAGGACATATTTATATATATCGCTATAGGAGCGTATATATATATCAACAGATTAGGTTGCACCTGGACATCGTTGGATGGAACCTTCAAGCAATTCTCCAGCCAACATTACATGGCGATCCTGCCAGGAGAAGCCACAACAACATCAACAACAGCAACACCAATTGAAGGACGAGTTAACACAAATTTTAAAAGAAGACAATAAAGCCGGTCCAAGACCAATATCGATAGCAGAGTATCGACAAAGGCACCAACAGACCACCACCATCAGCCAAATCGATAAACCTACGATAAAAGTAAATAAAAGAGGAGGAGTGCAGGCCAGGGCAAGACGAGAAATTGGCGAACTAAAAAGGTTACAGCGGTTGGCAGTAAAACCAGAAGAACGGGAATACTTCAGAAAGCAGAAAGAAGAAAAACAACGGGCAGAGAAACTCCGAATGAAGAACGCCAAGAAGAACGCCAAGAAGAACGCCAAAAGTAAACTTGATGAACTATTCCAGAAATGTTTCGATAATATACCATCAGATATATATAATCGAAATTATAAAAAATAAAAATAATAAATCATTATATATATATATGAATAATCATAAAAATAAATTTAATAATAATAAAATAGATATAATATATTTCAACTACATTTTAAATAAAGAAACAAAACATATATATATATACAAAAAATTTTTGTTTTCAAATAATTAATATATATGTACAAGTAAAATATATCATATATATATCATGAAAAAAAAAATAAAACATTTCATAATAAACACATAAAAATATGAAATATAAATTTTATTTTGTTGTTTTTTAAAAAAAAAAAAAAGAACCCAAACATTAATTGTATGCTATAATATAAACAAAAAAAAAATATATATACACCACTTTAACACATTTGTTTAGATGCAATAAATTAAAAAGATCGATTGTACTTTCTTGGTATTTGGTTAGTTGGACCACACTTTAGCTGTAGGATAATATCCACCTTCTATATATATTCATATACATACATATGAGCAAATCGCCATATGTTGTAAAAAAAAAAAAGGTCGCTATTTGCACTTGAGAAAAATAAAGGAAGAATTTGTTTAAGGTTTAATAATTAGAATTGCTTAGTTTAAAGGTTTTTTTTTTGTAAGAACATTCAAGAAATATAGATAATATATATATATAAAAAGAAAATTTATCGGTTTACATAGATATTTGTTTTGAAAAAAAAAAAAAAAAAATTCGGTTCATAATAATATAAATATAGATATTTTAAAATCATTGTTAAAAAAATTTTTGTTATTTATTTTTCGATTCATACAAATATTGTTTTGATTTTTAATTTTTCTAAATGGGTGGCACAGCCTCAAAGGAAGAGGAAATCCTTATTAATAATAATACAGGAGTGTCCAACAATACTGACATTACCAGAAGGTCATATAGTGACGTACAGTTAATAATAATAATATTAGCACTGGTAATAGTCATTTATTTCATTATATATAAAGCAAAGCAATATTTGAATGATAAAATTAAACGGCAAATCACAATTGCCGCTGTTTAAAATTTATCCAAAAATATTTTTTTCATAATTATATCATTACTTTTGAGTATACAAACAAAAAATAAAATAATAAATATACTTTAATGGCGGGTTTTGAAAGTTTTGATAGTAAAGATATCAAACTAAAAGTGTTGAACCCAAAAAGGGCAACATTCAATAATAATGAATTAGCTATACCGAGAAACGTTCTAACTTTAGAAGTTCTTGAATTATTCAAGAAAATTGATAAACTATAAGTATAAAAGAACATTTTGCATATAATTTTTCATTTCATATATATTTTTTAGTTTTCGCGTTTTATATAAAGAAAAAAAAATACAAATTTTTTTTTTTTGCTATAAGGTTTCATTAATACACTTGGGAAAAAAATATATATTATATATTTTTTCATGTCGAATATAAATATTATTCATTTCTCTTCTAGTGTAATTTTTTTTTACTGTTTAGGAAATTTGTTAGTAAGAGATAATAATAATAAAGGAAATAATAACATAGGGAAATACTAATATAGGGAAATTTTGGATAGGTTGAAGTA
Organism: Rhamphomyia laevipes; assembly: GCA_963920725.1. Classification (NCBI taxonomy): domain Eukaryota; kingdom Metazoa; phylum Arthropoda; class Insecta; order Diptera; family Empididae; genus Rhamphomyia; species Rhamphomyia laevipes. The sequence goes on along the minus strand of OY987255.1, from coordinate 56,901,299 downwards.
TAGGATAAGGGAATTTAGTAAAGACTCTAGATTAGTAAGGAAATTTAGTAGAGATTCTAAGGTATAATTTTGTAAGGAAATTTAGCATAGATTCTAGAATTTTTTTAGTTTTGTGGAATTAAAAATATTTGTTTACCCAAGATCCTAGGGTAAAATTAACATTCTAAGTTTTATATTTTTGTACTAACATTTTAAGACTATATAATATAGAAAGACATTTTTTTTTTATATACATAATTTTTATACTAGCTTGATAGTAGTTTTTTTTTATATATAGGTTACTTTTCAGAAATTTTTGTAATTTAAGTTACTTTTTCCAGATTTTTTTTATTTTTAAGCTACTTTTCAGAAATTTTTTTATTTATAAGCTACTTTTCAGCAAACATTTATAACAGTTTTCAGGAATATTTTATATGAAGTATGATAAAAATTCTTAATGAGGAGCTTCAAAAATTGCAAGACTTATTAAAGAATTTCAAGAAAACACCCAAAAGGACATACAGTTCGAGATATATCCTTAGCAAACTTGCGTATGTTGCGAAAAATAAGAGGAATTTTTCAAGAGCGTGGAATTTAGTGTATAACGAAGACAAGGATTTGGCACTACACTATAAAGAACGATACGAGGAAGTATATAAAGAAGTGAAAGCAGTGTTAGACAGAAGCTCAACAGAAGCGTTAGCAACTTTACAAGAGGAGGAGGAATCTGAAATAGAAACGGAAAGACAAGAAGATATAGAGGAAAAACAGGATATACAACACATTACAAGCGAAGAAATAACAACAGTCGAAATGTCATTTTTTGATTATGGAGTAGCTCAAAAGCTACCTACATTATTAATAGAGAAAGAAGAAACTCGTGAGGAAAAAATTCGAGATTTTCTTAATAGCGTAGAATTTTACTACGACACCTTGAAATCAGAGGATAAACCCACTCTAATAAAATTTTTAATAAAATGCAAAATTCAAGGTAAAGCATTAACAGAATTGGGCAATATATAAGCCACAACATTTATCGAATTAAAAACCTTATTAAAAACCAAATGTGGTTGTAAGGACACAATAGAAATTATTCAAACAAAATTGAATAACAGTCGACAGGGAAATAAACCAATGAGAGAATTTGTGAATGATATAGAAAGTCTGATTTCACGCATGACTGAACTAGAAGTGCAAGCACAAAACGAAACAGCAAGACCAGCATTGACAGCAGCTAACAACCGTAGAGGTTTAGCATTTATAAAAAAGGAGTGAACGATAGGTATAAAATAATATTAGACAGTGCTCGACACACAGAGTTCAAAACTGCTATACAACATTTACTAGAACTTGATCCTAGTACGAGCGAAGTAGTAAGGTACATGGAACCAAATAGAAATAATAACAATAGAAATATTCCAAATAACCACAGAAATAATAATTATAATAATAACAATAATTACAACAGGAATAATCAAAATTATAACAACAATTATAACAATCGAAATAATAATAATTATAATAATAATTGTAATAATCATAATAATAATAACAATAATCATCGTATGAATAACAATTATAATAATAATAGATATAATAATAACAACAATTCATATAGAAATAATAGAACTAATAATAATAATAACAATAATACGAATTATAGAAATAATAACATAAATAATAATAATAACAGGAATAACAACCAAAATTTTAATAGAAATTTTACAGGACATAACAATAGTAATAGCCAAAATTATAATAACACTAATAATAATTCAAATAATAATAGAAATTACCTAGGAAACAGACGACAAATTACAAACAATAGAACACCAGATACAAACGCATTAAATTCAAGAATTTTAGCTATCACCGAGGGAAACGAACAACCCACCGAGGGGGAAGCCAAATTGGTGATTACACCAATTAGGCGATGAAGTAATTCTTACAGCAAATATTTCAAATGGACTATATGTAGACATTGAAATAAATAACAAAATAGCAACATTTTTAATAGATACGGGCGCATCTATTTGCACCATTAAACAACATATTTTACAAGACAATGACATAAATAAAAATAATGTTACGACAATTCATGGTATTTCAGGACACCTCCAGACGTTAGGCACTTGTAGTAAAAAATTAAATTTTCAATCAATAAACATTGATTATAATTTCCATATTGTTCAAAATGACTTTCCCGTACCGGTAGATGGTATTTTGGGAGCAAACTTTTTAACAGATTATCAAGCCAAAATAAATTTAGAAAAATTTATTCTTGATATTACTATAAATAATGAACAAATAATTTTGCCAATTATGAGTAAACAGAATTTTAATACAATTACAATAGCATCACGATGTGAAGCTACTTATTGGATAAATACAGAAATAAATGATACACGCATATTCCATCAAACGGAATTATGTGAGGGAGTTTTCATGGCTGGATCAATATCCAAGTCCATAAATGGTAAAATACCAATAAAAATTTTAAACACAAGAGACAGTAATGTAAAATTAAACTGGGTTGAACCAGAATCATACAGTCTAAATGAACATTACATATTAAATTATAAAGAATCGACAGAGACTTCGACAAAACGGGTTGACAAATTACTAACAGAAATTAACTATGACACATTGAATTGCGAAGAAAAGAAATGCGTACAACAAATCTGCACAAAGTTCAATGATATATTTCATCTGGATGGAGATGAATTAACAGTAACAAACTCAGCATCAGCAAAAATCGAATTGAAAAAAGGAGTAGCACCTATATATACAAAACCTTATAGGATTCCACATTCGCAGAAACAACCACTACAGGATGAAATACAGAAAATGATTGATCAAAAAATTGCGGAACCATCCGTATCAGCATGGAATTCACCTGTTTTGATAGTACCGAAAAAGAAGGATCCTGTTACTGGACTCCAAAAGTTCAGAATGGTAATAGACTACCGTAAGGTTAATGACGTAATAGAGGATGATAAATTCCCACTACCAAATATTACAGATATTTATGACATGGTAGGAGGTGCGAAATATTTTTCTTGTATAGATTTAAGTCAAGGTTATTATCAGATGGAACTTGATGAAAAAAGTAGACCATGTACTGCGTTTTCAACTGAGACTGGACACTACCAATTGACAAGATTACCAATGGGACTAAAAATTTCTCCAAGCGTTTTTTCACGGATGATGTCCATAGCGATGTCAGGTTTAACTTATTCCAGATGTTTCGTATATTTGGACGATCTAATAATTTTTGGGAATAGTTTAGAATCGCATAATAAAAATTTAATAGAAGTTTTCACCAGGTTAAGGGAGGTAAATTTAAAAATTCATCTTGGTAAATGTCACTTTCTAAGGAAAGAAGTGCTGTACTTAGGGCACATTATTTCAGAAAACGGAATTTTACCTGATCCTTCAAAATCAGAAGCGATAAAATATTTTCCACAACCTACGAACGCGGATGAAGTTAGAAGATTTGTAGCATTTGCAAATTATTACAGAAAATTCATTCTGAATTTTGCATCAATCTGTATACCACTAAACAAATTGCTTAAAAAAGACGTTAAATTTAATTTCACACCAGACTGTGGAGAAGCATTTAATACAGTACGAGAAATTTTAATCAGTCCAAAAATTTTACAATTTCCGAATTTTGACGAAGAATTCATTTTACGAACAGATGCATCAGGTTTTGCTTTAGGAGCAGTATTATCAAATAACGATGATAGACCGATTGCATTCGCAAGTAAAACTTTAAATAGTGCCGAAACAAATTATAGTACTATCGAAAAAGAATTATTGGCCATAGTATGGGCTATTCGACATTACAGACCGTATCTTTTCGGAAGACGTTTTAAAATATTGACAGATCATAGATCGCTAGTTTACTTATTTTCACTGAAAGAACCGTCATCAAGACTTACCAAATTTAGATTATTACTAGAAGAGTATAATTTCTATGTGGAATATTCTCCAGGTAAAGAAAATTGTACTGCAGATGCATTGAGCAGAATCAAAATATCATCAGAAGATTTAAAATTTTTAGTTATAACCAGATCTAAAACAAATCAAGAAAAAAATAAACCAATAGAAGATAAAGATGAAACAGATGAAGAAATAATAAAGGAATTACTACAACCACCATCAACAGGGTTGAAATTAATCGAGTTAAAAATAGTAAATAGTTTCAAAGAGGAGATTGAGAGGTTAAAAAATGAACAAGATATTATTATGGGTCCAAGTAAGGTATTAGGATATATACCAAAGAAAAATTGTATATTAATGGTGAAATCAAACGATAGCACTGAAAGCCAGTCCACAACATTCGGCAGATTGCTGTGGAAGGACGTGCAGAAAATCATGGTTCCATTAAAATTAGAAAAATTATATATCTCAAAAGGAGAATTATTAAAATTAAATGACGGCCGTCGACAAAATAATTTAAATAATATGAAGAAGAAGATAAATGAACTATTTAAAGATATGAATATAGAAATAATTGTTATGAAAGATTTAATAAGGATAACTGACCCAGGGATGAAAAAGCTATTATTAAACGATTATCACATATTACCAACAAGTGGACATGCAGGGATGAATCGAATGATTAAGAACATCAAATGCAAATACTTTTGGACAGGGATGCAGGAAGATATAACAACTTTCGTTAAACATTGCGAAACATGTCAACGAAACAAACACATCAATAGGAAAAGACAACCAATGGTCATAACATCAACCAGTGAGACAAGTTTCGAGAAGATTTATATAGATCTTGTAGGACCATTAGACGAAACAACAGAAGGTTTTAAATATATACTTACCATACAAGACGAATTGACGAAGTTCATAGAAAATGTTCCATTGAAAAACAAGGAAACAAATTCTGTAGCGGAAGGATTGGTAGAACACTTCATTTTAAAATACGGAGTACCAAAGAAAATAGCTTCAGATCAAGGAACAGAATTTATGAGTCATGTTTTCAAGGATATGTGTAAAATGCTAAAAATAGATCACACTGATTGGCATAAATGGTTGCCATATTACACGTTTTGTTACAACACAGCTGTACATTCTGAAACAGAATATACACCATACGAATTAGTTTATGGAAAGCAATGTAGATTACCATCAAATCTCACCAATAAAGTAGAACCACTAAACAATTATGAAGATTATAGTAAGGACTTAAAAAATAAATTACAGGTAGCGCATAGGGACGCTAGGGAATTGTTAGGGAAGAAGAAATTAGAAAGAAAAGATAGATTCGATAAAGATTACAAAGTTAGAAATAGTACATATGAAATAGGTAGTTTAGTACTACTAAAAAATGAAAATAGAAAGAAGTTGGATCCAATATATATTGGTCCATATGAAGTAGTAAATACTGAAGGAGTGAATTGTGAAATTAAAAATAATAGGAAAAAGATAATAGTACATAAGAATAGGTTGAAACCTTATTATGTATATTTAATGATAATATCGGAAAGTTAAGATATTTTTTTAAAAAAAAAATTAGGGGGAAGGGGACGCCTGGAAACCCTATAGGACTAAGTAATATAGGAATAATTAGTATTTTAATAAATAATATTTTAGTATTTTAATAAATAATATTTTAGTATTTTAATAAATAATATTTTAGTATTTCAATAAATAATATTTTAGTATTTAATATTTTAGTATTTAATATTTTAATAAGTAATATACGAAAATTAGAAATAGGACAATTACAAATATTTAGTATAGGAATATGAAAAAAGATATAATATGAAATATGATAAGAATATGAAATGGAAAAATATAAAGTGAAAGGTTTATGGGTATAAAATATGAAAAAATTATAAAAAAAAAAAGTTAATTATAAAAAAAAATTTGAAGTAACAATATGAAGTTCAAAAACTAAATAATGTATGTAATGATAAAATATGTGTACAAAAGAAAACACATATATAGAATAAGAATTATTGAATTATGTTTGAAAAAAAATAATAATAGTAAGAATGAGAAATTTTTTTTGAAAATTATATGAAAATAATTAAAGTAAAAATTTAAAACAAAAGAAAAAAAAATATAGTACGTTAAGTTTTAATAAATTTAAAAAAAAATATATATTACATTTTAATAAGTTGTTAAGAAGATTTATAAAATATATATATAATTAAATAAAATTTTGTAATAGGAAAAATATATGTTAACGCTAGAAAGAAGGAATTTACTTAAGGTACATTCCTCCTTTTCCCGCAGGAAGGGTGGTGTGATGTATGCACACAAAACATATAATGAATTAATCATCATATGTTTTGTGTAGGTCAGGGTTATATTTAATTTCCAAAAATATAATTATAGATGACTAACCTAAGCATACAAATATTTCATACATGCACTGACTGCATGTATATTCTTATTAAATATTATGCATATTTTTATGTATGCATATATTACTATATGCATATATGGTAAATGCAATGACCGAAAATAGATGGGTCAATTCCTAAGAATTCCAATAAGGGATCAATACACTAGCGTTAGCAAATAATTATTCTAATAATTATTTATGTAGTAGTTAAATTTTAGGGTATATAAGAAGCAAAATCAAATTAATAAAGTTACTTTTACTTTCGAGTTCAAAGTCAGTGTTTTATTTAAATTATACGCTACTCGCTTAAATTGAAATAAAACTCTCCTTCCTTCCAACCAAATGAACTAAGCTATTTAGCCAATTCATTTTAAACCAGCGGCTTTATTGCTAAGGTTTTTGGTTGAGGACATATTTATATATATCGCTATAGGAGCGTATATATATATCAACAGATTAGGTTGCACCTGGACATCGTTGGATGGAACCTTCAAGCAATTCTCCAGCCAACATTACAAGTGAAATTTCTGTACAACCTGTTCCTATTACTGAAAATAATTTAACAAGGCAAAATTAATATGTCGAAAGAGATGTAAGTGAAAGCATTTCTTCACAAAATTGTGAAATTAATTCAGTGGCTAATGCAAGTGAGGAATCAACTGTATTTAGTGGATCGCAAAGAGAAAATCGTCGATTATATCAATCTTCGTTCTATTCATTAACTGAAACATTCTTTTGTTGAATATGAAATAGTGACAAAATTCCAAATTATTGTTTTCCAATGATCAATTTTATGTTCTAAACACAAAATGTCGATTGAGTTATTCATATTTGTGTATTAACAAAAATTGTAAAGCACGTTTTTACATTGTTTTTTCAAACCAGTGTATTCGGTTAGCGAAGAGTCCTACACATGAGCATCCAAACAAATCTGAAGAATATAAAAAATTGCGTTGCCTTAACGAAACAAAGCGTCGTTGTGCGGAATTAAATTATCTTCTTACCGGTCAAAAAATAACAGTACGTGATATTCTCAACCAAGTTTTGGCTGAGTAAGTAAATAATATTTTAATGCGAAATTGTTAAACATTATGCTAAATATATTTTTATTTTTTTTATTAGGAATTCAGATGTTAAATTGCATTTTTTTAAATTCCATATTACATATATGGAATATATTAAAAAGAAATGTCAAAAAGAAAAAGAAAACAAAGTGTATTTGGTTGCAAGTAAAAACAGAAATATTAATAATTTAAAGTATCAGAAATTTATAAATAGTGAATAAAAGGAATAATAAAAGTGTGTAGAACATTGGAAATTGAAGATTCATAAATTTGTCGCAATATATGAGAAAAAACTTAAAAATAATTTATACACATTATTATCTGGACTTTGACCCCATAATATTTGGCGATTTGTCATATATGAATTGAATTCAAAATACAATTTATAATTCAAATATATACAAATTAAAGGTTAGTGAATAAGATTACTATAGTAGATTACTAAAGTACATATATACAAAAAAAAAAAAGATAATAAATATTAATTTCTGATACTTTATTAAGATACAATATATATATAAAATAATTTAAAATTTCTTATAATAATATATGAAAAAAAAACCAATAAAACAGCTGATTTGATTTTTATTTCGAATTTAAAAAAAATAATGATAGAACACTACATGCTGGCTACATTATAGATACAAATTATCAACACAAAATTTAATTAAGTTACAAAAATAAAGTTTAATAAAAATTATTAAAGTTATTGCATGAATTTAGGCGTAACTAAAACTTATCATATTACAAATACAAATTTATTAACCCGATATAAGATCATATTATTTTGCATACAGTTAGAAGAAAATCATTTTTAAAGAATAAGTATGACTGAAGAAATATTAAAAGCAATAAATGGTTTAAAAATTGAACTAAAATCTGATATAGAATCTATTAATAAAAATATTGATAACAGATTTGCTGATATTAAAGAACAAGTAGATCATGTGAAAGTAAAGGAATCTGAATTAGAAAAGAGAGTTATAAATGTAGAAAGAGAAATATAATAATACATGGATTACAAGAAACAGAAAAGAATCAGGATGAACTGATAGCCATAATATTAGATATTATAAATTGTTCTGTAGGTGTAACTCTTGAAATAGGGGAAAAAAACGGAGAAAATAAGACCATTGTTATTAGGAATTACAACATATATTAAAAAACAGCGTATAATGGAGAATAAATTCAAACTTAAAAACATTCCTTTCAAAATTTTCTTTAATGATGATCTTCCAAAAGAAATTATTGTAGAAAATAATGAATTAAGAATAGCAATGAGAGAACTGAAAAGTAAAGGAGCTGATGTTAGTATTAAAAAAGGAAAGTTAGTTGTTGAAAATAAAATATTATCTAAACAAACTGTAGAAGAATTAAATATTGCAGCTAATAAGAAAAGACAAAGATCACCAGAGAAAGAAAATATCAACAACCCAGAAAATCAAAATATAAATAATTTACAATTATCAAATTTTATACTACAAGAAAATAAAAAACAGAAACCTACTACATCAAATTAGCAACTACCAACCTTATTTAAATCAGATTCTCAAAATAATGAACATGCGAACGTTAAATGGACTACGATTAACCAAATACACGAAAAAACTTTTCCAGTACGGCTGGCCACCGTGGAAAAGCATGGCCAAAACCCCCCATATCTCAATACTAGAGATGAAAAATTATCATTATCGATAACAAAAGATAATGAAAAAGAATTAGATGGAAAAATTAAAGAATTAAATATATGTACATTTAATGTGCGCACTCTATCAACTGAAAGCAAATTAATTGAATTAGAAAATGCAATACATAATATTAAATGGGACATAATAGGTTTAGCAGAAACAAGATTAGAAGGTTCAAGAATATTAGAAAAAGAAAATGGTAATGTTTTCTCATATATCGGTAATAACAGAGGAATGTATGGTGTTGGAATGCTAATAAATAATAAACTTAAAAAACATATAGTTGAAATTAATTTAATAAATGATAGAATCATATCCTGCGAATTTAAGATTGAAAAAACAAAGTTTGCTGTTATACAAATTTATGCACCAACATCAAATGAAGAAGATATAATTATAGATGAATTTTATGGAAAACTAGATGATGTACTCGGAAAAATAAAAGTTGAAAATATTTATGTTATAGGAGATTTTAATTCGAAAATTGGAAGCAGGAAAGTGGGAGAGGAAGCAAAACTTGGTGAACATGGATATGGTAACAGAAATAGAAATGGTCATAAATTAATAACGTGGTTATGGCAAAATAATATGATAATTGCAAATACGCTTTTTATGAAAAAGGAGAAAAATAGATAGACTTGGAAAGCACCCAACGGAATTACAAAAAATGAAATTGATTTTATTATAACTAATAAGAAAAAAACTATAAAAGATGTATCCGTACTAACTGATATTGCATTTGATAGTGACCACCGAATGGTTAGAGCAAAAATTTTGCTAAACCACAAAACTAAAAATTACCATAACATAGAACAAAAACAAGAAATTTCAAAATACGTGTCAGAGGAGAAAAAACAGAATTATAACAATAAATTACAACGCACTATAAGTGTAAATAAATTGAAAGAGTTGGAAAATATAAAGATAAAATACGATTTTCTTGAAAATGCTATTATAGAAGCTGCCAAAGATACAATAATGGAAAAAGTAAACAAAAAGAAAGACAAACTTTCACCAAATACAAAAATATTAATACAAAAACGCGAAGATATAAGAAAAAAATGCAATTTAATCGAAACAGATAAAAATGAACTTAAACATCTAAGAAAACAAATAAAAGCTTCGCTAAAGAATGATATAAAGCAATATGATGAACAAATTGTAAAGCAAATAGTAGAAGAAGAAAAATCGGTTAAAAAAATAAAGCAACATTTTATTAATCTGAAAAATAATAATAAGAAAACTCAAAACAGAACAAAAATAAATGAACTTGCGACATCATATTTTGAAGAGTTGTATAAATCTGACTCGAAACAAGAAAATATATTAAATAATACAGAAAGATCAAATAATACAGAAGATTTTCCGCTATTTTTAAAAAATGAAATTGAACTAAAAAATTGTATGAAAATTGTACTGCAAAAGTCTCAACAGAATATAAGGGTAAAATATTTAATATTGAAAGAGGTGTTAGACAAGGTGATCCCTTATCACCGTCACTTTTTTGCGCAGTATTAGAAGAGATATTTAGAAAAACAGATTTTGAAGATTTTGGAATAAATATAAATGGCAATCAATTAACCGATTTGAGATTTGCTGACGATATTTCCATGTTCGCGGAAACTGCAAAAGAACTAGAAATAATGATAAATAAACTAGCAACTGAATGCGAAAATGTAGGGCTGAAGATGAACAGAACGAAAACAAAATTATTAACAAACGCAACAAAAGAAATTATAAAACTACAACGAGAAGAGTTAGAATATTGCGATGAATACATCTACTTAGGCCAAACTATAGCATTTCAAAATAAAGAAGAGAAAGAAATTGATCGCAGAATATCAAATAGTTGGAAACAATTTTTCGGAATGAAAAATATATTAAGTTCTAACATCAGTACAAATAGTAGAAAACAATTATTTGATATGACAGTATTATAAGTATTAACATATAGAGCGCAAACGTGGAATATGTCTTCAAGATTGAACCAAAAAATACAGGTTAATCAGCGAGCTATGGAGAAGATCACTACTACAAATATGCAGACGACAAAGAATAAGAAATGATGAAATAAGATGCAGAACAAAATTTATGGACGCAATTGAAAAAGCAAAATCTCTTAAATGGCATTGGGCGCGTCATGCGGCCAGGATGGACGACAACAGATGGACCAAAATTTTAACGGAATGGATTCCAAGGGATGGGTTCAGAAGAGTGGGTCGACAAACAAAGAGATGGAGAGGCGACATAAAAACAGTACATACAAGATGGGAAAGAATAGCTTACGATAGAACAGCATGGAAAGTCTTGGGGGAGGCCTATGTCCTTAACAGCTAAATATGAGAAAGTATTCAATTTGAATTAATATATTGAAATTTTTTAATTATTAAACAAAACTATTTTATTTATTTTTAATTTAATTTTATTTTTTTATTTTTAAAATGGTATATAATATAATATAATTTTTTCTTATTTTTGAAATGTAAATTTATTTTAAGGATGAATAAAAAGCTTATAATAATAATAATAATAAATACGAACGAACATTTCAATTAATTCGTAGCGCATCATTTCCGAAAAATCCAATATCATGCGATGAAATTTCTGATGCTTTTAAAAATTCAAATATTATGGATGCCATCGGCCGATCTCAACATATTGCCAAAGAATCATTTTTCAACGGCATTGCTAAAACGGAAAATTATTCATTCTGTGTTTTTTTTTTTCAAAACATATTATTAATTTGATTGAAAAGCATGTTGAATTGAATAACCGTCGGTATCTTCTCGATGCTACTTTTAAAGTTGTCTCAGTTGGCCCATTCAATCAATTTATCATATTTTATATCAATTATATTGAGAAGGTGAAAAATAATGAAATTTTTTGTATACATTTTTCAATACTTTTTCATCTACCCAATATATAAATTTATAATTTATTATGAAGAAAAAACATAGAATGGATAATCTTATTTAATAGATTATTTATTATCTCTTTAAGTAGGCATATCCATTCATATTTGTTTTAATGTCTCGGAAAACCGAATAGAGTTATGCACATGTTTTAAGATTTATTGAGGAGTCTGTTTTTCAGTTGAAACCATCGACAATCACAACAGATTATGAAATCGCAATGCGAAACGCATTGGAAAAACAGTATCCTCAAGCTAAATTTGTTAAGTGTTGGTTTCATTTTACTCAAGCTGTCAAAAGAAATGCTGCTAAGGTGACTGGTTTTGTAAATTTCATCAGATTAAATGACAATGCTGAGAACATATATTATAAATTAATGAGTTTGCCGTTATTACCGGCCGACCTGATTAAACCAACATTTGATAGATTGAAATCGGAATGCATTTGCTATTGACAGAAGTAAGTTTGTCAGATTCATCAATTATTATCAACGTCAATGGATTGAAAAGGTGAATATGAATTTTTTTAATACTTTTACATCTACTCAATATAATTTTATATAAGTAATTAATTTTTTATTTTTTCTTTAATAGGAAGGGTCATCAAACATTTCAGTTTTTAGGGAAAATATTCGTACAACTGGTTCCTTAGAAGCTTATAATCATCAGTTAGGTGAAATAATGGCTAAAATGGACATTTATATGAGTTATTTCGGTTTCAAAACGCAATAATTCATATATAAAGTATTACGATTTGAACCCGAAATAACTTATATATGAGTTATTTCGTTTTTTGAACCGAAATAACTCATATGTAAGTTATTTCGGGTTCAAATCGTAATAACTTATATATATGTTATTACGATTTGAAACCGAAATAATTCATATATAAATTATTTCGTTTTCAAAACCGAAATAACACTACATGCTGGCTACATTATAGATACAAATTATCAACACAAAATTTAATTAAGTTACAAAAATAAAGTTTAATAAAAATTATTAAAGTTATTGCATGAATTTAGGCGTAACTAAAACTTATCATATTACAAATACAAATTTATTAACCCGACATAAGATTATATTATTTTGCATACAGTTAGAAGAAAATCATTTTTAAAGAATAAGTATGACTGAAGAAATATTAAAAGCAATAAATGGTTTAAAAATTGAACTAAAATCTGATATAGAATCTATTAATAAAAATATTGATAACAGATTTGCTGATATTAAAGAACAAGTAGATCATGTGAAAGTAAAGCAATCTGAATTAGAAAAGAGAGTTATAAATGTAGAAAGAGAAATATAATAATACATGGATTACAAGAAACAGAAAAGAATCAGGATGAACTGATAGCCATAATATTAGATATTATAAATTGTTCTGTAGGTGTAACTCTTGAAATAGGGGAAATTGATTCATTATACCGTCTGGGAAAAAAAACGGAGAAAATAAGACCATTATTATTAGGAATTACAACATATATTAAAAAACAGCGTATAATGGAGAATAAATTCAAACTTAAAAACATTCCTTTCAAAATTTTCTTTAATGATGATCTTCCAAAAGAAATTATTGTAGAAAATAATGAATTAAGAATATCAATGAGAGAACTGAAAAGTAAAGGAGCTGATGTTAGTATTAAAAAAGGAAAGTTAGTTGTTGAAAATAAAATATTATCTAAACAAACTGTAGAAGAATTAAATATTGCAGCTAATAAGAAAAGACAAAGATCACCAGAGAAAGAAAATATCAACAACCCAGAAAATCAAAATATAAATAATTTACAATTATCAGATTTTATACTACAAGAAAATAAAAAACAGAAACCTACTACATCAAATTAGCAACTACCAACCTTATTTAAATCAGATTCTCAAAATAATGAACATGCGAACGTTAAATGGACTACGATTAACCAAATACACGAAAAAAAATTTCCAGTACGGCTGGCCACCGTGGAAAAGCATGGAAAAACCCCCCATATCTCAATACTAGAGATGAAAAATTATCATTATCGATAACAAAAGATAATGAAAAAGAATTAGATGGAAAAATTAAAGAATTAAATATATGTACATTTAATGTGCGCACTCTATCAACTGAAAGCAAATTAATTGAATTAGAAAATGCAATACATAATATTAAATGGGACATAATAGGTTTAGCAGAAACAAGATTAGAAGGTTCAAGAATATTAGAAAAAGAAAATGGTAATGTTTTCTCATATATCGGTAATAACAGAGGAATGTATGGTGTTGGAATGCTAATAAATAATAAACTTAAAAAACATATAGTTGAAATTAATTTAATAAATGATAGAATCATATCCTGCGAATTTAAGATTGAAAAAACAAAGTTTGCTGTTATACAAATTTATGCACCAACATCAAATGAAGAAGATATAATTATAAATGAATTTTATGGAAAACTAGATGATGTACTCGGAAAAATAAAAGTTGAAAATATTTATGTTATAGGAGATTTTAATTCGAAAATTGGAAGCAGGAAAGTGGGAGAGGAAGCAATACTTGGTGAACATGGATATGGTAACAGAAATAGAAATGGTCATAAATTAATAACGTGGTTATGGCAAAATAATATGATAATTGCAAATACGCTTTTTATGAAAAAGGAGAAAAATAGATGGACTTGGAAAGCACCCAACGGAATTACAAAAAATGAAATTGATTTTATTATAACTAATAAGAAAAATACTATAAAAGATGTATCCGTACTAACTAATATTGCATTTGATAGTGACCACCGAATGATTAGAGCAAAAATTTTGCTAAACCACAAAACTAAAAATTACCATAACATAGAACAAAAACAAGAAATTTCAAAATACGTGTCAGAGGAGAAAAAACAGAATTATAACAATAAATTACAACGCACTATAAGTATCAATAAATTGAAAGAGTTGGAAAATATACAGATAAAATACGATTTTATTGAAAATGCTATTATAGAAGCTGCCAAAGATACAATAATGGAAAAAGTAAACAAAAAGAAAGACAAACTTTCACCAAATACAAAATTATTAATACAAAAACGCGAAGATATAAGAAAAAAATGCAATTTAATCGAAACAGATAAAAATGAACTTAAACATCTAAGAAAACAAATAAAAGCTTCGCTAAAGAATGATATAAAGCAATATGATGAACAAATTGTAAAGCAAATAGTAGAAGAAGAAAAATCGGTTAAAAAAATAAAGCAACATTTTATTGAAGGTAAAGATTGGATAATTAATCTGAAAAATAATAATAAGAAAACTCAAAACAGAACAAAAATAAATGAACTTGCGACATCATATTTTGAAGAGTTGTATAAATCTGACTCGAAACAAGAAAATATATTAAATAATACAGAAAGATCAAATAATACAGAAGATTTTCCGCTATTTTTAAAAAATGAAATTGAACTGGCAATTGATGAATTAAAAGTTGGAAAATGTTTAGGTAATGATAAAATAAATTCTGAAATGTTAAAAATTGGTAAAAACGAATTGTCTGAAACATTAACATATATTTTCAATGAAATAATATTATTTGAAGTTATTCCTGAGCCATGGAAAAAATCTACGATTATTTTATTGCATAAGAAAGGTGATAAATCAAATTTGAACAACTACAGGCCAATCAGTATTCTTTCAACAATTTACAAAATATTTGCAAAGTGTTTATTCCGCAGAATGAAGATAAATTTAATTCAAAATCAACCTAGAGAACAAGCAAGATTCCGTTCCGGGTTTTCAACAACTGACCATTGACAAGCTATGAATCAACTTATAGAAAAATCATCAGAGTACCAGAAACAACTTTATATCTGCTTTATTGATTTCTACAAAGCTTTTGATTCAATTGAACACCATAAACTTTACGAAGCCTTACAAAATCAGGGGAGTACGCAAAAATAAATAAATATAATTAAAAAATTGTATGAAAATTGTACTGCAAAAGTCTCAACAGAATATAAGGGTAAAATATTTAATATTGAAAGAGGTGTTAGACAAGGTGATCCCTTATCACCGTCACTTTTTTGCGCAGTATTAGAAGAGATATTTAGAAAAACAGATTTTGGAGATTTTGGAATAAATATAAATGGCAATCAATTAACCGATTTGAGATTTGCTGACGATATTTCCATGTTCGCGGAAACTGCAAAAGAACTAGAAATAATGATAAATAAACTAGCAACTGAATGCGAAAATGTAGGGCTGAAGATGAACAGAACGAAAACAAAATTATTAACAAACGCAACAAAAGAAATTATAAAACTACAACGAGAAGAGTTAGAATATTGCGATGAATACATCTACTTAGGCCAAACTATAGCATTTCAAAATAAAGAAGAGAAAGAAATTGATCGCAGAATATCAAATAGTTGGAAGCAATTTTTCGGAATGAAAAATATATTAAGTTCTAACATCAGTACAAATAGTAGAAAACAATTATTTGATATGACAGTATTACCAGTATTAACATATAGAGCGCAAACGTGGAATATGTCTTCAAGATTGAACCAAAAAATACAGGTTAATCAGCGAGCTATGGAGAGATCACTACTACAAATAAGCAGACGACAAAGAATAAGAAATGATGAAATAAGATGCAGAACAAAATTTATGGACGCAATTGAAAAAGCAAAATCTCTTAAATGGCATTGGGCGGGTCATGTGGCCAGGATGGACGACAACAGATGGACCAAAATTTTAACGGAATGGATTCCAAGGGATGGGTTCAGAAGAGTGGGTCGACAAACAAAAAGATGGAGAGACGACATAAAAACAGTACATACAAGATGGGAAAGAATAGCTTACGATAGAACAGCATGGAAAATCTTGGGGGAGGCTTATGTCCTTAACAGCTAAATATGAGAAAGTATTCAATTTGAATTAATATATTGAAAATTTTTAATTATTAAACAAAACTATTTAATTTATTTTTAATTTTATTTTATTTTTTTATTTTTAAAATGGTATATAATATAATATAATTTTTTCTTATTTTTGAAATATAAATTTATTTTAAGGATGAATAAAAAGCTTATAATAATAATAATAATAAATACGAACGAACATTTCAATTAATTCGTAGCGCATCATTTCCGAAAAATCCAATATCATGCGATGAAATTTCTGATGCTTTTAAAAATTCAAATATTATGGATGCCATCGGCCGATCTCAACATATTGCCAAAGAATCATTTTTCAACGGCATTGCTAAAACGGAAAATTATTCATTCTGTGTTTTTTTTTTCAAAACATATTATTAATTTGATTGAAAAGCATGTTGAATTGAATAACCGTCGGTATCTTCTCGATGCTACTTTTAAAGTTGTCTCAGTTGGCCCATTCAATCAATTTTATATCAATTATATTGAGAAGGTGAAAAATAATGAAATTTTTTGTATACAGTTTTCAATACTTTTTCATCTACCCAATATATAAATTTATAATTTATTATGAAGAAAAAACATAGAATGGATAATCTTATTTAATAAGTAGTAGTGATGGGTCGGTTGTGAACGAACTAGGATAATTAACCTATTCACTTAAGTGAACGATGACCGACAATTCAGCTAAAGAAAGTGTGTGTCGTTCATCGGTCACTAATGCTTAATGCTTGTATGAATTCAATACAGCTACTTTCTATACAAAAAAAAAATTAATTGTATTGGAGCAAAAATCCTTTCTCAACGTAAATCAAAAATATATAAGTAAATAAAGAAAATACAAAATACCGAAATTTGCACACCAAAATTCTATAGAAAAAATTAATATAGGTTTTGTTTTTTGTAAAAAATATTAAATGAACGCTGAACGATAAACGATGAAAGTTAGTTTTGTGTATAGGTGAGTAAAATTGCCTTTTAAAAAAAAGTGCAATGTAAATACCTCATAAAATATTGTTGACCGGTCATTCAAAAAATACCGAGATATATTTGAACGATGTAGATCTTTATCTATATGCAAAGCAGCGCTTTTTTATAACTATAACTAAACTGACCGATTGACCGATGACCGATATTTTTAATACGTTCAATAAAAACGAACGATTCGGTCTGAACGGATCAATAAAACGACCGATTTTGCCCACCACTAATAAGTAGGCATATCCATTCATATTTGTTTTAATGTCTCGGAAAACCGAATAGAGTTATGCACATGTTTTAAGATTTATTGAGGAGTCTGTTTTTCAGTTGAAACCATCGACAATCACAACAGATTATGAAATCGCAATGCGAAACGCATTGGAAAAACAGTATCCTCAAGCTAAATTTGTTAAGTGTTGGTTTCATTTTACTCAAGCTGTCAAAAGAAATGCTGCTAAGGTGACTGGTTTTGTAAATTTCATCAGATTAAATGACAATGCTGAGAACATATATTATAAATTAATGAGTTTGCCGTTATTACCGGCCGACCTGATTAAACCAACATTTGATAGATTGAAATCGGAATGCATTTGCTATTGACAGAAGTAAGTTTGTCAGATTCATCAATTATTATCAACGTCAATGGATTGAAAAGGTGAATATGAATTTTTTTAATACTTTTACATCTACTCAATATAATTTTATATAAGTAATTAATTTTTTATTTTTTCTTTAATATGGAGGGTCATCAAACATTTCAGTTTTTAGGGAAAATATTCGTACAACTGGTTCCTTAGAAGCTTATATTCATCAGTTAGGTGAAATAATGGCTAAAATGGACATTTATATGAGTTATTTCGGTTTCAAAACGCAATAATTCATATATAAAGTATTACGATTTGAACCCGAAATAACTTATATATGAGTTATTTCGTTTTTTGAACCGAAATAACTCATATGTAAGTTATTTCGGGTTCAAATCGTAATAACTTATATATAAGTTATTGCGATTTGAAACCGAAATAATTCATATATAAATTATTTCGTTTTCAAAACCGAAATAACTTATATCATATAAGTTATTTCGTTTGCTCATATAAGTTATTTCGATATATGTTATTTCGTGGTACCACCTTATTATTTATATTTTTTGTTTTAATATTTTTATTTTTCCTATTTACATTATTTTTATTTACATTTTGTTTATTAATATAATTGTTGTTATTGTTATTATTATTGTTGTTACTTCCCATAATATTATAAGGGAACTCATCTTCTGAAACTTTTAATATGAGTTTCTCCTTCAGGACTTATAAATTTTATAAGTCTTGCGGTTCCTGAAAGAACTTCTGATAAAGCTATTTTTAATTTAACTAACTTTAATTTAACTAAAAGTTACAAGAAGGTGATACAGTAATGGTGGACAAAGGGTATGTTAAATTTTTATTTGAATGTTTATAAGTGAATTAACAATTATACATATTATGCATAAATGATTTGTGATAAACTTCCAAAACCCGGAATAGAAATGATTCGTCCTGTGGTGTATGCCACTAAACACATATGCTTAAACATGTGTTTGGTACCGTAGGTCAGTTTTATTTTGTAAACACTTTGTTTACATAACAAACTACGGTATAGCATACGAAAATACCACACAACGAAAAGACTAAAATATTGAACCCTAAAATATGTCGCGATAATGTAAATATATATATGTATATTTATTCATATGCACATATATATATTTACATGTGCAATACTAACTGCATACAAAATATATTAAACAAATTCTAAAGAATTCAATATTAAAGGATATAAATTGCTAGCGTTAGCAAATATCGCCCAATATTACTAATATAGAATATTGGAAATATTTACAATTAGTATTAAGAAAGTATTTGTAATTAAAATAAGACTATTGGTAAACCATATTTAGATTTTGTACAGCGACCTGGTCACCGTTGGACATTAGACGTGCCAACATTACATGGCGATCCTGCCAGGAGCTGCTGTCAAGCCTTTAAAAGAACTAAAGTGTCCAAATCGAGAAGCTGAAAATAAGAAGATCCAAGCGGAGTTCAACAAGGCATTAGAAAATCCAAAGAGCGGGCCACGACCGTTGAGCATAGAGGAATATAGGCAGCGAACGAAAGGTAGCCACTTAAAACAACAGGCACCACAACAGAACACCAAGAAGCCGAGAGGAGGAGCGGCAGTACAATTTAGAAACGCGGTGAAAGAGCTCAAACGACTTCAAAAGATAGCCATCACCCAGGAGGAACGCGAAAAATTCAAGAGACAACGAGCAGAACTGGAGAAACAGGAAATCGAGAGGAAAAGAAGCAACAAAATTGAAGCGAAAACTAAATTAGACAATATGTTTAATGCATGCTTCAATGCTTTGGAGGGTGCATACAGCAACAAAAGTCAGTAAACTCGTCGAAATTTAATAATTTTTAATAATAATAATTTAATTTTTTTAATAATGTTTTTGCATATATAATCATATATAATAATTCCATGTATATATATATATTATTACAATAAAATTTATCAAAAATAAGTAATATAAAAAAAAAAAAAAAAAAAAAAAAATCATAAACATTTTTTTTTTTCATCATTACAAAAAAAAAAAAAAATCAAATATCATCATTACAAAAAAATTATAATTCGATATATATATATATATATATATTTAATTTTTCGGGTCAAAGAAATTTAAAAAAAAAAAAAAGACCACACGAAAAACAAACAAACAAACATTCACTTTATATTAGAAAAAAAAATGTGTTATTTCAAGGAAAAAGAATTGATAGTTAAACCTAGTTTAGTGTTAATTTTAGATGATTTATTAGATATTTTCACTCAAATAGATAATCTTTAGTTTTAAGTACATATGTTTCAAAAAAAAAAAAAAAATTTAAAAAAAAAAAAAAAAAAAAAAAAACAATATTTTAAATATAAAGGTTCACAGATGTTGAAAAATTAGAAAGTCCTTTTTACTTTGAAAATTTTTTTTTAATGCGTATATATATAATATATATATATACATAAATACATTTTGCTATTTCGATATCAAAAATTTTTTGTTTTTCCGTTTTCACTTTCGTTTATCATTTGACTATTTTCAAATATTAATAGTTTAGCTAATAATTTTTTATTTTTAAAATGGGGCAAACCAACTCCGCCACTAAGGAGGAGGAAATCTTCATAAATAATAATGCGGGAGCTTCAAATAATAATATAGAAACAGCTAGAAATAGAGAATACACTGATTTGCAACTAATAATTATTATTTTAGCGTTAGTAATAGTAATATATTTTGTCATTTATAAAGCAAAACAGTATCTAGACAAAACAATAAAACGGCAAATCACAATTGCCGCAGTTTAAAAATTGTTTTTTATATATTAGAAAATCTTTATATTATAATGGCAGGTCCCGTATATAAAGTTATAGATATAATAGAAAAAGCTGAAAATCCCATAATAATTAATATAGATATAAGATTTTTAGCGGTACCTAACCAAATTTTAAACGAAGAAGTTTGGGATATCTTTCAAAGAATCGACGCGCTGTAAAAAAAAAAAACACATTATAAAATAACATAAAAATAAAATTTTTGATTTTGTCAAAAGTTCTATTTTTAGAATTTTCGGACGGGAAGTTTTTTTTAAAAAAAAAAGTAAGGAAATTTTATATTAATTTTAGGGAAATAATTACGGTTTAAGTATTAGATAAGAAAACTTGTAGTAAGTTATTTTTTGAAAACGCCTAAAAGTAGTCTATATATGTAAAGGTTTGAAAATTTGTTGTGTGTCAAATCTTTTATATATATAACGTTTACATATCGGTTTGTTGGTTATTTGTAGTTTTTTTAAAATAGTTTTAAATTATTAGACTATTGTAGATTTTCAATTAAGAACATTTTTAAATTTTTAGAATACATAAAATAATTAGAATGGTAATTAATGAAATAGATAATGTTAAGTATTTTAAATGTTGAATTAAGTAATTTACAAAGTATAATTAAAAATTTTAAGAAAACACCTAATAGACAATATAGTTCAAGGTATATATTGAGGAAATGAGCTTATGTTAAGGAAGTTAGAGAAACTTTCTCTAAAACTTGGCAGGTATTATATACGTTAAATAAAGATTTAGCGTTACAATACAAAGAAAAATTTGAAAAAATATATGGAGAAGTAAAAAGCATATTAGATTCAAAATCAGTTGAATTTTTAAATACAACAGTAAGAGAAGACAACGAAAGCGACGAAGAAGATTATAAAGAAGCAGAAACAACTGATAATATTGAAACTGCAAATACTAAAGAAATAAAAAGAGATATTCCAATACCAGCAACTGAAATTGATAATACTGAGGAAACAAAACCAGATAATAATATTCCAATAACTACAATTTCAACAACAGAAATGACTAGTTTTGATTTTAATGTAGCTCAAAAGTTACTTTTGATAAGGATGAAACTCGTGAAGAAAAAATTCGAGATTTTGTGAATAGCATAGAATTTTATCACGATATTTTAAAAACAGAAGATAAAGCTATTTTAGTAAAATTTCTGATCAAATGCAAAATACAAGGAAAAGCATTGACAGAATTAGGAAATACCGAACCAACAAATTTTGCGGAATTAAAGCAATTACTAAAAACAAAATGCGGAAGTAAAGATTCCATAGAGATAATTCAAACAAAACTAAGTAACATCAAACAAGGAAATAGACCATTAAGGGAATTCACCAATGATGTGGAAAATTTAATTGCACGAATGGCAGATCTAGAAGTCAGTGCACAAATCGAAACAGAAAGAGCTGCTTTAACAACAGCCAACACTCGTAGAGGATTGGCATTTTTGAAGAAAGGAGTGAACGAGAGATACAGAATTATCTTGGATAGTGCGCGTCACAAGGATTTTAAGGACGCAATTCAACATTTATTAGAATTAGATCCAGGAACAACAGAAATAGTGAGATATATTGGAAATAATAATCGGCCAAATAACAAAAACAATAATAACAAGTTTAATCAAAATAATAACAGATTTAACAATTTTAATCGGAATAATTATAATTATAATAATAATAATAATATAAGAAGAAATAATAATTATAATAACAATAATAATTATAATAATAATAGATTCAACAATAATAGAAACAATAATAATATTAATAACAATTATAATAATAACAATAATAGAACTTCGGGAAATAATACCAATAATAATTTTAACAGTAATAATAACAGAAATTACAACAATAATAACACAAATTTTAATAGGAATAATAATAACAATTTTAATAGAAATTACAATAACAATACCAATAATAATAATAATTATAACAATAATTATAACAGGAACAGAAATTATTCTGAAAATAGACATCAAAATGGACATAATAATTCAAATAATACAAATAATATCAATCCAGCAAATCCAAGGATTTTGGCGATTACAGAAAAGGGAAACGAGCAACCCACCGAGGGGGAAGCCAACCAATCGGTAGGGGAATACAACATGTAGGCGAAGAAAATGAAATTGTTCTGACATTAAATATTTCAAATGGACTGTACGTAGACATAAATATAAATAACATTAAAGCAACATTTCTAGTAGACACAGGAGCATCAATTTGCGCGATTAAAGAAAAAATTTTAAAAAATATTTAAACAGTACTTTAAACACAAATAACGTAACTATAATTCATGGTATTTCAGGACATTTGGAAACATTAGGAACTGCTATTAACCAATTAGACTTTCGATCAATACATATTGATTACGAATTCCACGTAGTTAAAGATGATTTTCCCGTACCTGTAGATGGTATTTTGGGAGCAAATTTCTTAAAAACCTATCAAGCTAAAATAAATTTGGAAAAATTTATCTTAGAACTTACAATAAATAATAAACAAATTATTTTACCTATATTAAGTAAAGACAATATTAATACAATCACAATCGCACCGCGATGTGAATCAACATACTGGTTAAGTACAGAATTAAAAGACGAACGCATATTTTATCAAACCGAATTATGCGAGGGGGTTTTCATGGCTGGATCAATATCCAAAGCCATAAATGGTAAAATACCTATTAAAATACTAAATACAAGAGACAGTGACGTAAAATTAAACTGGGTTGAACCAGAATCATTTTTTAGAAAAACTATTAAAAGAAATTAATTACAATACATTAAACAAATACGAGAAAGATTGTGTACAGAAAATTTGTACTAAATTTAACGATATATTTCATTTAGATGGAGATCAACTGACAATTACCAATATTGGTAGTGCAAAAATTCAAATAAAGGAAGGAGTAACACCTTCGTATACAAAACCATACAGAGTACCACACTCACAGAAAAATGACATACAGGAAGAAATCCAGAAAATGGTAAAGGATAAAATAGCAGAACCATCAGTTTCAGCATGGAACTCACCAGTGTTAATCGTACCAAAGAAAAAAGATCCAGTTACAGGTTTACAAAAATTGTAATAGATTATCGAAAAGTTAACGACGTAATCGAAGATGATAAATTTCCACTACCAAATATCACCGATATATATGATATGGTAGGAAGTGCTAAATATTTTTCATGTATAGATCTTAGTCAAGGTTATTATCAGATGGAATTGGACAAAGACAGTAGACCATGTACGGCATTTTCCACGGAAAATGGACATTACCAATTGACAAGGTTACCAATGGGTTTGAAAATTTCACCCAGCGCATTTTCACGCATGATGTCAATAGCGATGTCAGGGTTAACGTATTCTAGATGTTTTGTTTACTTAGATGACTTAATAATATTCGGGAATAGTTTAGAATCCCACAATAAAAATTTAATTGAAGTATTTCAAAGGCTCAGGGAAGTGAATTTAAAAATTCACCCTGGTAAATGTAATTTTCTAAGGAAAGAAGTTTTGTATTTGGGTCATATAATTTCGGAGAAAGGCATTTGGCCTGATCCTTCAAAATTTGATGCAATTAAAAAGTTTCCACAACCACAAAATGCAGATGAAGTACGGAGATTCGTTGCATTTGCAAACTATTATAGAAAATTCATTCCGAATTTCGCTTCTATAACGATTCCACTAAATAAATTACTGAAAAAGGATATTAAATTTAATTTTACTAAAGACTGTATCGAAGCTTTCGAGATAATTAAAGAATTTTTAATTAGCCCAAAAACTTTGCAATTTCCAAATTTCGAACAAGAATTTATATTAAGAACAGACGCATCGGGTTTTGCACTTGGAGCAGTACTTTCCAATAATGACGACAGACCAATCGCATACGCTAGTAAAACATTAAACAGTGCAGAGAAAAATTATAGTACAATAGAGAAAGAATTATTATCTATAGTATGGGGTATTAAACATTATAGACCATATTTATTCGGGAGACGTTTTAAAATTTTGACAGACCATAGACCGTTAGTTTATTTGTTTTCTCTAAAGGAACCGTCTTCAAGATTGACGAAATTTCGGTTATTACTAGAAGAATACAATTTTTATGTTGAGTATTCACCGGGAAAAGAAAATTGCACGGCAGATGCACTGAGTAGAATAAAAATATTGTCAGACGACTTAAAAAATTTATTTATTGGTATAACAATACGATCGAAATCAAAAACGGATGATGAAAATGAATAAGTAACAGGAAAAGACGACGAAATTATAAAAACATTGTTGAAACCACTACCAGCAGGATTAAATATCATTGAGTTAAAAATAGTAAATAGTTTTAAGGAGGAAATTGAGAAGTTAAAGGGGCAGAATGATATTGTTTTAGGTCCAAATAAAGTTTTGGCTTACATTCCAAAAAGGAATTGTATTGTAATGGTTAAACCAAAGATAGCACTACATACCCAACCACAGCATTCGGCAGATTGTTGGGGGGGGATGTGCAGAAAATCATGGTTCCATTAAAATTAGATAAAATTTATATAACGAAAGGAGAATTATTAAAATTAGCAGACGGCCGTCAAAAAAATAATTTAAATAATTTAAAGAAATTAATAAATGAGATGTTTAAGGATATTCAAGTGCACATGATAAAGGATTTAATTAGAGTTACCGACCCCGTGATGAAAAAACTTTTACTAAATGATTACCATATATTACCAACTAGTGGACATGCTGGAATCAATAGAATGATGAAAAATATAAAATGCAAATATTTCTGGACAGGAATGCAGGAGGATATAACAGCATTTGTAAAACACTGCGAATCATATAAAAAAAATAAACATATGAATCAGAAAAAACAACCTATGATAGTAACTTCAACGAGTGAAACAAGTTTCGAAAAAATCTACATAGATCTTGTAGGTCCATTGGAAGAAATATCAGATGGATATAAATACATTTTAACAATACAAGATGAACTGACAAAATTTGTAGAAAATATACCACTTAAAAACAAAGAAGCAAATACCGTAGCTGAAGGACTCGTAGAATATTATATATTAAAATACGGAGTGCCAAAAAGAATTGCTTCGGATCAAGGAACAGAATTTATGAGTAATGTTTTTAAGGATGTGTGTAAAATGCTAAAAATAGAACAACTGTTCGCTACAGCATATCACCATGAGAGTATAGGAGCTTTAGAAAACTCACATAAAGTTTTAGGAGCATATCTAAGAACATATGCTGCAGAAAATCATTCAGATTGCAATAAATGGATACCATATTATACATTTTGTTATAATACATCGGTACATTCGGAAACGGAATATACACCTTACGAACTTGTATATGGTAAACAATGTAAACTACCATCAAATTTAGTAAAAACAATACAACCAGTATACAATTATGATGATTATAGCATCGATTTAAAAAATAAACTACAAATAGTACATAGAGATGCGAGAGAAATCTTATGTAAAAAGAAATTAGAGAGAAAAAATAGATTCGACAGGAATTATAAAGTAAAAGATAGTAATTATGAAATAGGCAGTTAAGTTTTACTTAGAAATGAAAATAGAAAGAAGTTGGATCCAATATATATTGGTCCATATGAAGTAATAGGCAATGAAGGTGTGAATTGCGAGATTAAATCAGATAAAAAGAAAATGATAGTACATAGAAATAGGATTAAACCATATTACGCGTATTTAATGATAATAACAGAAAATTAAATTTTTTTAAAAAAAATATTTTTAGGGGGAAGGGGACGCCTGGAAACCTATAGATTTTAAGTTTTAATAGTATAAATAATAAGTAGAATAGTATATTTTAGGTTAAACAAGAGTGAAAAGAGGAGAGGTAAAGATTTATAATTTCAACGTTAATAATTACATTTATCGGTAAACATAAAAATGTATATATATGTGTATACACGTAATAAAAATAAAAAAAATACTACGTTAATAATAATGTTTTATTATTTTAATTTAAAAAAAAAAAAAAAAATTACTTTACTTATTTTTACATTATTTACATAAACTTTACATACATTTTATATTCACTTTTATTTTCATTAAGTTTTATATTTACTTTTATTACATTACTTATAAAAATTTTATTACATAATATTAATTATTACATAATTTTTTTTTATATTTTACTTGAAGTTAATTTTTTACATTTTTACATTACTTTTGATAAGAATAAGTTGTACTCTAGATATTAAGTTAAAATGTCGTAAACATAATAAATTATAAACTTAAGAAAATTTTGGATAATTATGATAATTTGTAACTTTAAAAATCTTTCTGAAAATAATAATAATTTTGTAAATTTAGAAATTGACAATATATGTAAGGGAATAATATCTGTTAAAAATATCTGGAAAGCAGGAATTTACTTAGGGTAAGATTCCTCCTTTTCCGCCAGGAGGGGTGGTGTGGTGTATGCCACTAAACACATATGCTTAAACATGTGTTTGGTACCGTAGGTCAGTTTTATTTTGTAAACACTTTGTTTACATAACAAACTACGGTATAGCATACGAAAATACCACACAACGAAAAGACTAAAATATTGAACCCTAAAATATGTCGCGATAATGTAAATATATATATGTATATTTATTCATATGCACATATATATATTTACATGTGCAATACTAACTGCATACAAAATATATTAAAGAAATTCTTAAGAAATATTGAATTCTAAAGAATTCATTATTAAAGGATATAAATTGCTAGCGTTAGCAAATATCGCCCAATATTACTAATATATAGAATATTGGAAATATTTACAATTAGTATTAAGAAAGTATTTGTAATTAAAATAAGACTATTGGTAAACCATATTTAGATTTTGTACAGCGACCTGGTCACCGTTGGACATTAGACGTGCCAACATTACAGTCCACAGATAATGACGTTCACGTGAGTTCACGTGAAAAAACGGATATCTAGACTGAAAATATTTAAAATATTATCAGAAAACATTTCATATTCAAATCTTGCCTACATAGATGATATCACATAACTATTATATGTGGTATTTCTAATTTAAGCTTGCCTATTTTAAATGATAATAAAATATGTGTTATTGCAAATAATGTTATATATTCAGAAAAATAACAAACTTAGTTTCTAATGAATATATTTCCTTTTATTAAATGTAATAAGTCTTTTTTTTTTCTTCATTGTACTTCAGGTTTTCTCAGAATATAATAATTTTAAGATAAACATAAATAAATAAATAACAATATACAAATAAAAAATATGTGTAACAAACACAAGTTCCTAGTCCAACTTGTCCATAATATATATGTTTTTTATACAAAATTAAGAACATATTATTCAAGGGGCACCGAAATAACTTATATCGAAATAATTTATATGAGAAAACGAAATTACTTATATGGCCAAAATACACTACATAAGTTATTTCGTTTTCAAAACGAAATAACTTATATAGTCATATGAGTTGTTACGATTCGAACCCGAAATAACTTATATATAGGTTATTTCGTTTTTAAAACCGAATATTTTATATATAAGTTATTGCGATTTGAACCCGAAATAACTTATATATGAGAAATAACTCATATATAAGTTATTTCGGGTTCAAATCGCAATAACTTATATATAAAATATAAGAAACGAAATAACTCATATGTAAGTTATTTCGGGTTCGAATCGTAATAATTCCTATATAAGTTATTGCGATTTGAACCCGAAATAACTTATATATGAGTTATTTCGTTTCTTAAGCAGAAATAACTAATATATAAGTTATTTTAGTAATTTAGTTCTTTGTGTTAGTGACGAAAATCCAGAAATTATGTATGTATTCAAGTTCAACTGTCTTTTGCGAATACCTACTTAAAATGTTTTAGGAAAATCCCGCAGTAAATAATCAAAAATGAGTTTCTAAATCAGAGATGTCGCTTTTAAAAATATTTGGAGATTTTGGAAATTGCTATTTTTCATTGGGATATTTGTACGTTGAAGATTTTGTAAAGGGTGTTCAAAATTGAGGTATCATTTTGATTTTGCCGCCATTTTTTTCTACCAGGAATTTTTATACAAGGGTTCTTCAGGTATATTCTAAATATATTCCGGTTAGTTAATATGGAACGCTACACGAAGGAACAACGTGTTTTTGTTATTAAAACATTTTTTGAAAATGGTAAAAGTTTTAAAGATGTAATTAGGAAATTTCGAAAAAATTTGGTAGAGAAAATGCTCCAACAAATCGTGCCATCAAGCTGATGATTATTAAATTTCTAGAAACTGGATCTGTTAATGATAATAGAAGCAAAATTAATCAACGTAGTGGCCGTTCAACCGAGAATGTAGCAGCTGTGAGCAGAAGTGTTGAAAAAGATCCCAAAACTTCCATTCGTCATCGTTCGCAGCAACAGGGAGATGATCCGAAGCTTTTTGTGGCGGGAAGTTGATGATTTGGACGTAGAGAATATGTGGTTTCAACAGGACGGTGCTGTCAAAAGAAATGCTGCTAAGGTACCACACAGGAAGAGAAACAATGGATCTTTTGAAGGAAAAGTTCGAAGATCGCATTATTTCTCGTAGAGGAGGAGTGAATTGGCCACCAAGATCGTGCGATTTGACACTATTGGATTTTTTTTTGTGGGGTTTTCTGAAATCGAAAGTGTACAGCAATAATCCCACAACAATTCAAGAGCTTAAAAACAACATTATCGAGCAGATTTCAACCATTGACAACAGTTTTTTCAACAACGTGATTCAGAATTTTGGTAAAAGATTGGGAGCCTACATAGCCAGTAGGGGGGCCACTTGGCTGACATAATTTTTCATTATTAACCGGAACCTATTTGTAATAAATTAAAATAAAAATATATTTAATATTTTTTAAAAAAAGTCTTTTTTTATTCAAATTAAAATGATACTTCAATTTTGAACACCCTTTATTTTGGAGATTTTGTTTACGAAGATTTTGAACTAGTGAAATTATGCCATCTATGGAGATTTTGAAAATAGAGATTTTGTTCCCCTTCCTTTATACATCCAAATTCGTTATTTGACTTTATTTTATGTCAACATAAAATCACTGCACAAATTTCCAAGAAAAAAATGTTTTCCAGTTCAAATTGAATGTAACTGTATACATTTGGTCAAATGATTTTTTCACATAGTTATTTCACTTAAAGTAAAGATTATAGAACTATTAATAAGATATCCTACTTAAAAAAAAATCAATTTATTTTCTATAGCTCTGGTCTAGTAACATTGGGATATATAGAAATTTTTTGGATGTTATTTGTTGTTGTTTATTATACTGCTTTGCGAATTGCGTTTTTATGTTTTTCTTTCTTCGTTGTTCTCTCGGTTCTCAATATTTAATTTTTTATTGATTTATTATTTATGCAAGGGCAAGCAGCAAGCGGCAGAAAATTTATTTTTGTATATTTTTTTTGGTAGCTTTTGGTTTTCAAATTTAAAAGAAGAAAGATGAGTAAAAATATCGAAAAATATAAAAAAAAAAACCCAAAACAAAATGTTGAAATCATGTTGCATAGTAAATTGCAAAAATGGTGAT
Organism: Rhamphomyia laevipes; assembly: GCA_963920725.1. NCBI lineage: Eukaryota > Metazoa > Arthropoda > Insecta > Diptera > Empididae > Rhamphomyia > Rhamphomyia laevipes. Next base: position 56,870,381 of record OY987255.1, on the reverse strand, counting down.
GGTAATGTAAGGTTTTTTAGATTTCCGAAAAATTTTAAAATGCGCAAACTATGGTCAGAAAATTGTAAATTAAATTCTGACCAAATTTCAGCAAATAAAGTTATATGCGAAAAACATTTTTCTAACAATTTATTAGGAAAAAAAAAACTTAAAAAAAATGCAGTTCCCACAATATAGAAAAAAAAGTATCCTAAAAAATGTATTATTAAAACGTGTACAGGTCAAAGCCCACAAAATAGAATTTTTAGGTTTCCTAATGATTTAGTACGTTGTCAAAAGTGGAAAGAAGTATGTGGTATTAGTCCCGAATTTAATACTAAAAATAAAAGAATATGTGAAAAACATTTCCATAAACAGTTTTTGAAGAAAAAATATTTAAGTAGTGAACCAATACCGTCTTTAAATTTAAAAACAACATTTTTATATGATTCTGAAGAGAATGATGAAAATAGTTCTGTTAAAAAGTCAAAGACACTTTCAAACATAATAGAAAATAATATTTTAAATCATGTCAATACTTTGAATAGTGAAGATATCGAAATATCACAATTAAATTTATGTAGATCACCGCGTCTAAAAGAACGCGTCTAATTTTTGGTGAACTTGATGATATTGTTTGTAGTAAATGTGAAATGAACCTGAAAAATAATTCTTATTATATAAAAGAAAATGAAAAATTAAGAAAATGTAATGAAGAAATTAACCAAGAATACATTGCAAAAATAAAAAAATATGAAAAACAACTACAAGACATTTCAAATCATATTGATTCTTTAAATGTAGAAGAAAATGCTAAAGAATTTTCGAAAATGCTTCTGGTAGCACGTACGCGTCGCACTGAATGGGATGATTCTCAAAAAATTCTGGCTCAGTCCTTACATTATGCATCTAGTTCAACATATACGTTTATGAGAGAATCCTTGAAATTTCAATTATCTGCAAAAAGTTCTATTAGCCGATGGGCTCCTGTAAAAAGTTTAAGCCCCGGTGTAAATAAATCTTTAATTTCAAATCTCTCGCAGCAAATTTCTGAAATGAGACCAATGGAGCTTCACTCAACCATTATATTTGATGAAATAAAAATTAGAAAAGATTTAGTATATAATATTTCAAGTGATCAAGTTGATGGACTTCAAGATTTGGGAAATGGAAGAAGAGCATTAAAAATCGGTGACTATATTTGCGTTGTTATGGTTCGTGGTATTTTTCAAAATTGGAAGTATGTTTTAACATATTACGTATCCAGAAATGCTATTTCTGGAGAAAATCTCAAAATTATTATGTTTGAAAATATTAAATTAGCATTTGAAATCGGACTTAACATTAAAGCAATTGTATGTGACCAGGGCTCTGGCAATAGAAAATTATTTCGTTTTATGTGTCAGCCCAAAAAAACCTTTTTTTTCTTTAAGGAATGTAAAATTTATGCATTTTTTGATGTTCCACATTTAATGAAATCCATACGAAATACTTTGCTTAATCATGATTTTATAACTCCTGATGGAAAAGTATCTTGGGATATATCTAAACAACTGTATGATTTTGATTCATCGGACACCATAAAAATGTGTCCAAAACTTACAAAAAAACATATAGATCCAGGAGATTTTGATAAATTAAGAGTTTGTTATATGGCACAAGTATTTAGCAGAAGCGTAGCAGCTGGTATTGATACTTGTATAAGATTAAAAAAATTTAGTCCCACAGACTCAACTATTGCAGAGAGTACAAAGGAATTTTTTTTAAAAATAGATAAATGTTTTGATAGTCTGAACAGCAATTTAATTGCAAGTAAAAATGTGTTTCATACTCCTTTAAGAAAAAATAGTACTGTGTGGAAGTATCTTGAAGATATGAAAGAATATTTCATTAATAAACAAAAAAAAACCTAAAATGAAATGTATAAATTATTGTCTAAATGGTATTATTCACACTATCACATCTATTCTTATGCTAACAGAAGATGTTTGCAAACCAAATTATAATATTTATTATGTACTAACTTCTCGCTTGTATCAAGATCCAATTGAAAATCTATTTGCTCAGATACGTGCCAAAAATGGCAATAATAAAAATCCATCTGTCTCTATATTTATTTATACAATAGCCCGTTTAATGTCTGCAAAAATAATATGCGCAAAATCTACAAAAAAAAATTGTGAAGATGATTTTGACAACTTTTTAGATTGGGACAATATATGCATCAATCCGAATACTAGTATTTCTGATTTTCCTACAAATGATGTTTCTGAAAATGCTGCCAATAAGAATGAAAATTATAATGAAAATGAAAATAATTTTGAAAAGTCATTGGTTAGTTATATTAGAAAAGAATTTGACATTAGCGATACTGCAAAAAGATACTTTACTGGATATGCAGTTTTTAAAAAAAATTTAAAAAATATTAACTGTGATACCTGTAAATCAGATATGATTAAGCAAACTGACTATTTAAATTTACCATCAGAATATTTAATTGAAAGTAAAAATTATTCGGTAAATCAAATATCTCTTCAACCACCTTCTGATTTATTTTTTGAAATATGTAAACTGCATATTTCAATATATCAATGCTTTTTTGAAAATCATCTACATATACAAAAAATTAAACAAACTATTGTAGAAAAGTGTATTGAAGAAACAGAAAAACAATATCCATTTTGGTTTAATAAATCTCATGCTTGTATCAATCACAGATTATTAATTCTAGATTTCATGGTGTCCTCTTAAAGAAAAATTGCTCATGGAAGGTTAAAACTCAATCCATTGATTCATCAAGCCATAGATATACTATTTTAAAACAGTAACTATACATTTTATAAAAAATTCCATCTTTTTACTTTACATAGTATTCAAAAATAGATAACAATAACAAGTAATTTCTAGCCAAAATTGCAATAGACCAGATAATTCAATAGATAACAATAACAAATAATTTCTACCCAAAATTGCAATAGACCAGATAAGGAACCAGTACCTGCCACGTCCACGTAGTTGGTTCTGGGTTAGCAGCTAAGAGCAGGTGTAAAAGTATATTATCGTAAAATTATTTGGAATAAATTCGGGAAATCAGTAAATATTTAGATTTTGTAAAATTTATTGTTTTGAAATATTAAATTTATACAAAATAATTTATTTTTTTTTAAATATCAAAAAGAAATGTGTGGTGTGGTACAAAAAAATCGAGAGAGAAATAGATTTCTCTCACCATCACCACACAAAGAAAAATGAAAACAACAATAAATAACATACTGTAATGTTGGCACGTCTAATGTCCAACGGTGACCAGGTCGCTGTACATATGATGGAAATGTTAAATCTATATTAAAACAAAATCCATATATAGTTTACCAATAATCTTGGCGTTTATGCCTTGATGTTTCTAAAATGGCACAAGCCCTTTTAGTTTGGTATATTTAAATTGTTATATTTGTTACTTGGCATAGAAGCCTGTAAATTAAATAAAACAATACTGTTTGACTTTGGAAAAAAAATAAGAAAGTAAAATTCTTTATTTCAATTCCTCTTCTTTTATACCCTAAAATTACCCCTACTCTTATTTTAATTACAAATACTTTCTTAATACTAATTGTAAATATTTCCAATATTCCATATTAGTAATATTGGGCGATATTTGCTAACGCTAGCAACTTATATCCTTTAATATTGAATTCTTTAGAATTCAATATTTCTTAAGAATTTCTTTAATGTATTTCGTATGCAGTTAGTATTGCACATGTAAATATATATATGTGCATATGAATTAATATACACATATATATTTACATTATCGCGACATATTTTGTTCAGTATTTTGGCCTTTTCGTTGTGTGGTATTTTCGTATGCTATACCGTAGTTTGTTATGTAAACAAAGTGTTTACAAAATAAAACTGACCTACGGTACCAAACACATGGATAAGCATATGTGTTTAGTGGCATACACCACAATCAAAACCTTCGACAGTGTATAAATACAAGCCATGTACATCGTCGGCGCACTAATACATTTACACGAGTTGTAGTCCGACATATAATATCATTTTATATTGAATTATATGGTTATTGTTTAGATTTTTGCTGAAAATAAAGGTTTTTTATTTTATAATAAATAAAAAATATAATTTTTAATTTCCATAAATATTTTTTATTATCTAGTTTAATGTTTTATAATATAACAGATTTTGTAATATAATTTAAAAATAGGTTTAGTAATATAAAATTATAGATATAGTAATATAAAATTACTATATTTTTATATATTACATCAGTAATTATCTTATTATTATACTTAAGTTAATCATTTATTTTGAATTTTAATTATGAATTCAATACAATTATATATGAAAAAAGGTAGCTGAATTAAATTATGCTATTGCGTTAAACAAAATTGCTAAATATTCAAATTTTATGAAACTACTGAAACTTCTTATCGTTTTAGTTTTCATAGCTCTTCTGTTATATAGAATCAATATTATCATAAATATCGATTCTATTAATTTAATAAATTTGACAAAATCATTATTTCTGAATATTTCTGAATTGTTGAATTGAATTGAATTGATTCAGAAATATTCAGAAATAATGATTTTGTCAAATTTATTAAATTAATATAACAGAAGAGCTATGAAAACTAAAACGATAAGATGAAGTTTTGATAAGAATTTTAATTAACTTTCATATTTTATGAAAATAATTGAAATAATTTTTATGCAAATTATACAAAACATAATTATTTTTAGGAATAAATTTATTTTGTATTTATATCCTTAAAATATTAATTAAAATATTTTATTTAATGTAAATATGCTTTTTGATCATTTATGTTTTTACTTTATTTTGCTTTGAAATAGATTTATCCCAGTTGCATATAAAATTCCAATGATTCTTAGTTCAATTAATAATATTTCCAAAACAAGTCCATGTAAAATTGGTCTCTTTTTAAGCATACTAGCAGCAATAAAATGGTTTTTAATTACATATAATAGTTGCAAAAGTTTGGTTTTTTCAAATCTTTTTTTTTCACACTTTTAATTATGAATTTTCAGATTTAAAATGAGAAATACCAATTGAACTTGGAAATATTATATTCACTACTATAGTATTAATTCATTTTTAATCGATTATATGAGAAATTATTCAAAATATACAACGAAATCAAATATTTATTATTATAATTACTGATGTATAAAATTACTATATCAAAATTGCATAAAATAAAAATTATTGCTATTGCACAAAATAAAAATTATTTATTTTATATAAACAATCACAACAACGGCGTTGTGATTTTTGTTTATGATTTAATTACGTTAAAACTAAATATTGGTATATAAAATTGTTATCACTATTTTGCACTAACTTTACTATTATTATTTTTTTTACAAAATTTTATTTAAGTAAGTTTTTACCTACTAAAATTTAAGTTTTCCGGACGATAAAAAATGTAAACAAACACCGCGCGGCCATATTGAATATTACGTCGGACTAAACCAAAAATTTTGTAAAAGTATGTGCATGGCTTGTGAGAACACACACTGTCGAAGGTTTTGCCACAATACAACAAATAACATCCAAAAATTTTCTATATATCCCAATGTTACTAGACCAGAGCTATAGAAAATAAATTGAAATTTGTTTATGTAGGATATCTTATTAATAGTTCTTTAATCTTTGCTTAAAGGCAATTTTTCTTTGTGCTGTGTTCAATATTGAATTTTGTTATCACTTTTAGTTTCATATTCGAATTCATAAGAAGTGTTGAAAAAAAATGGCAACAGCAATTAATTCAATTGAAAATAATTTTATTTTAGAAGATAATATTAGTGAAATTTCTGTACAACCTGTTCCTATTACTGAAAATAATTTAACAAGGCAAAATTAATATGTCGAAATAGATGTAAATGAAAGCATTTCTTCACAAAATTGTGAAATTAATTCAGTCGCTAATGCAAGTGAGGAATCAAGTGTATTTAGTGGATCGCAAAGAGAAAATCGTCGATTATATCAATCTTCGTTCTATTCATTAACTGAAACATTCTTTTGTTGAATATGAAATAGTGACAAAATTCCAAATTATTGTTTTCCAATGATCAATTTTATGTTCTAAACACAAAATGTCGAGTGATTCATATTTGTGTATTAACAAAAATTGTAAAGCACGTTTTTACATTGTTTTTTTCAAACCAGTGTATTCGGTTAGCGAAGAGTCCTACACATGAGTATCCAAACAAATCTGAAGAATATAAAAAATTGCGTTTCCTTAACGAAATAAAGCGTCGTTGTGCGGAATTAAATTATCTTCTTACCGGTCAAAAAATTACAGTACGTGATATTTTCAACCAAGTTTTGGCTGAGTAAGTAAATAATATTTTAATGCGAAATTGTTAAACATTATGCTAAATATATTTTTATTTTTTTTATTAGGAATTCAGATGTTAAATTGGATTTTTTTAAATACGAACGAACATTTCAATTAATTCGTAGCGCATCATTTCCGAAAAATCCAATATCATGCGATGAAATTTCTGATGCTTTTAAAAATTCAAATATTATGGATGCCATCGGCCGATCTCAACATATTGCCAAAGAATCATTTTTCAACGGCATTGCTAAAACGGAAAATTATTCATTCTGTGTTTTTTTTCTTCAAAACATATTATTAATTTGATTGAAAAGCATGTTGAATTGAATAACCGTCGGTATCTTCTCGATGCTACTTTTAAAGTTGTCTCAGTTGGCCCATTCAATCAATTTATCATATTTTATATCAATTATATTGAGAAGGTGAAAAATAATGAAATTTTTTGTATACATTTTTCAATACTTTTTCATCTACCCAATATATAAATTTATAATTTATTATGAAGAAAAAACATAGAATGGATAATCTTATTTAATAGATTATTTATTATCTCTTTAAGTAGGCATATCCATTCATATTTGTTTTAATGTCTCGGAAAACCGAATAGAGTTATGCACATGTTTTAAGATTTATTGAGGAGTCTGTTTTTCAGTTGAAACCATCGACAATCACAACAGATTATGAAATCGCAATGCGAAACGCATTGGAAAAACAGTATCCTCAAGCTAAATTTGTTAAGTGTTGGTTTCATTTTACTCAAGCTGTCAAAAGAAATGCTGCTAAGGTGACTGGTTTTGTAAATTTCATCAGATTAAATGACAATGCTGAGAACATATATTATAAATTAATGAGTTTGCCGTTATTACCGGCCGACCTGATTAAACCAACATTTGATAGATTGAAATCGGAATGCATTTGCTATTGACAGAAGTAAGTTTGTCAGATTCATCAATTATTATCAACGTCAATGGATTGAAAAGGTGAATATGAATTTTTTTAATACTTTTACATCTACTCAATATAATTTTATATAAGTAATTAATTTTTTATTTTTTCTTTAATAGGAAGGGTCATCAAACATTTCAGTTTTTAGGGAAAATATTCGTACAACTGGTTCCTTAGAAGCTTATAATCATCAGTTAGGTGAAATAATGGCTAAAATGGACATTTATATGAGTTATTTCGGTTTCAAAACGCAATAATTCATATATAAAGTATTACGATTTGAACCCGAAATAACTTATATATGAGTTATTTCGTTTTTTGAACCGAAATAACTCATATGTAAGTTATTTCGGGTTCAAATCGTAATAACTTATATATAAGTTATTGCGATTTGAAACCGAAATAATTCATATATAAATCATTTCGTTTTCAAAACCGAAATAACTTTTATCATATAAGTTATTTCGTTTGCTCATATAAGTTATTTCGATATATGTTATTTCATGGTACCATTATTCAATTCATAAAATTAAAAATCTAATTGGATTGTTAATCTTATGTACTGTTTGTTTACATTTTTAATTAAGATTTTTAGAAGAAATTTGGCTGTGTCACACAAAATTTTATTTATTTAATATAGTTACATGTTTTTGGAAGCCATCCCTCTTATTTTCACCACTCTACCAAAACTTAAAACAAATAGTTATTTAATTAATTGCTGATGGTATTTTAATATCTCCATATTAATTTATATACAACAATCAGCTGTTCAAAATTCAATCTCGGAATTTGACTACTAATTTTCTCCGCGTGTAGCGTGGAAATAACTTTACCTCCTCTCATTATTCTCAAATAGCTTAGGAAAGCAGCATAACTTGGCTATGGGCTAATAGTTATTAATTTCAGCTTTACAACCCTTTTTATGATAATATAAGAATCTTTCTAGAAGCTTGGAAATATCACCACAGACATATTTAAGTAAGAAAAGTAATTCAAGTAAAAGTAAAAGTCTTATTTAAGTAAGAAAAGTAATTTACATCCGGCAACAAATCATTATAATTGAAAGATTGATTGAAAAAATCTGCGAAGTGATTAGAAACAACTTTAGATTTTTGGTTTTTTGGAACTACAACCGGATTATGTAGATGAATTATGGAACCTGGTGTACGAGACTGGGTAAATTCCTTAAGCACGCCAATCTTTGTACCCTTTCCAACTTCCTCATCACTGTTTTCTTCTCCACTGCCAGCCACCATACTAGCGCACCGTACATGAGTATAAGTGTCACGATGCTAATATAGAGCCAGTATGCTATATCCGGTTTAATACCAAATCTCATCCCTCATACGCGTAAATAGTTTAATACCAAATCTCATACGCGTAAATAGTTCAATTGTTGCCTTTTTCACGCTTTCCTCGAAATTCTTATTCCAATTCAGTTTGGAATACAGTATAATCCCTAGGTATTTTTTGCTGCTCTTGAGTGTCAGCTCCACTCCGTTCAGCGTTGGTAGATTAAAATCTGGGATCTTCCTTCTTCTGGTGAAAAGAACCAGTTCCGTTTTGGCTGGATTTACTGATAGCCCACAGCTATCAGTCCACTTCGTTACTATGCTGAGGCCCGTATCCATCAACATGCTGATAGTGTCCAGAAATTTTCCACTTACCAGGATCACAAGGTCATCCGCATATGCGATAACCTTGTACCTTTTCCTCTCTAACTCCTTCAAAATACTGTCCATTACCAGCACCCACAGAAATGGTGATAACACTCCTGGTGTGCCTCTGGTGATAAACTTACCTCGCTAGTACCCCAGCTTGACATTATGTTTCTTGTCTTCAGCATCTGGCCAATCCAGGTTGTGACTCCTCTATTCACGCCTGTATCACTCAGCGCCTTCCCAATAGTATCTGTCTTAACATTATTGAACGCCCCTTCTATCAAGGAACGCTGCCAATGTGTACTCCTTATGATTCAGTGACGTTTCAATTTGTGTCACCGTATTATGGAGTGCTGTTTCTACCGACCTCGCTCTCCAATAAGCATGTTGAGCTGTCGAGAGAGAGCCGTCTCGACAGCTGCTTTTTACATGGACCTCTACTAATTTCTCCATTGTCTTGAGCATAAAGGATGACAGACTGATCGGTCTATAATCCTTTGCTGTGATATGGCTATTCTTACAGGGTTTAAGTAAGAATATAACCCTCACTTTCCTCCAGCTTCTCGGTACGTAACCCATATATAGGCAGCTCCTTAAAATCACTACCAACAATTTTGCCAGCGATCCAGGGGCCTTCTGCAACATAATCGGTCGAATACTGTCCGGACCTGGTGACTTGGGAAATGTGTCCAGTGTAATTCATAAATTGGGTCATTTAAACACAAACGCCGACGCATGTGTCCATGTGTCCATCAGTGTATCCTGGCATGATTCAGCCCATTCTCCATTCTCCTTTGTTATATAGTTCAGAACTGTTGGTTCCTTCGCCAGTAACTTCCTCAATCTTGCTGTCTCAGTGACACCTTCCATTGATTCACAGAACATTTTCCATGATTACCTTTTGGCTTTCCTTACCGTGTGTTGTGAATCCAGCCTTATGATTTATACCAGAATTCAGCCTTATGATTTATAAAGATCCAGCATACTTGTCACTTTTATTTTTATTTTTTATTTTTTTTTGTCATTCTAGTTTTGCTTTCAATGTGTCAAGTTTAATGTTTTTAATGTTTTGAAAATTTAACGTTTATTTTTATGCTTATAAGAGACAATAAAATTTTAGCTTGATTTAAATAATAAAAAATATTGTCAAGATTAGAAACATTGATTATTATTTAAAAAAGACGAGGTCAAACATATTGGTGCCGTGACCAGGATTCAAATAAAATATTGTGGATATTGATTTTGGATTTTGGATTATCATTATCAAAAAGTTGGGTTAAACAAAAAAAAAAAAATTGTAAAATTCATAGGAATTTTTATTGCAAAATTCATTGGAATTTAAATAGTGGAACTTCTTGGGGCTTGTATTGTGAAATTTATCAAAACAATAACAAATTGATTTATTTATTTTTTATGATTGGTATTTTGCTATTGAAAATAAAATGAGTGAGTAAGAAAATGAAGCGATTCGTAAAAAATTAACAAGATCAAGAGGGCGGGTGCAATCAAAACTGACAGTGTTTGAACATTATTTAAATGGTTTTGATGTTGAAACGGGTAATATGGTGAATCTGCAGACAAGATTAGATTTGGTTAGTAACTTGGATTCGGAATACAAACAGGTACATAATGATTTAGGTGATTATTTAGAATTTGATAAGCCTGATGTAGAAAAAGAATATGAGGATAAATATATTGAATTTTTTGACAAATTTTGTGGTATTAAATCCAGTTATGAAACCAAAATAAATCAAATTAAAATGAAAAATGGTTCAGTCAGATTGTCTGAATCATATAGATCAATGCATAATAATGATCAAGGTGGTCAAGTTGAAAGAGATCAAATATTTAAAATTGCTAAATTACCTACAATTTCATTGTGTCATTTTAGTGGTAATGTTCGAGAATGGATAGCTTTCAAAGAAACGTTCGAAGGTTTGGTAAATTCGCGGAGTGATTTAAATAAGGCTGTAAAATTTCATTATTTAAAAGGCGTACTTGAGGGTGATGCAAAAAATTTAATTGATAAAATCCATGCACAGCCGATGGATATGATGAAGCGTGGGAAGCATTGATGTCCAGATACGATAATAAGCGTCTGATTATTGAAAGTCATATTACAGAACTTTTTTAATTAAAAACCGTAACAAAAGAATGTGCAACAGAATTACGTAAAGTTGTTGAAGATTGTTCAAAAAATTTAAGGGCTTTGAACAACCTTGGTGAACCAGTTGAACACTGGGATAGTTTAATAGTACATATGGTTCTTTTTAGATTAGATGCTGAAACGAGAAAACAATGGGAATCAAAAGTTGGTGATAGTAGTGACAAACCAACATGGAAAGCTTTAGAACAATTTTTGCAAATAAGCTGTCGTGTATTGGAGTCATTAGATACTAATAAAAGAAGAGGTGTCACAAATCAGGTGAAGCACAAGACTATTGCGGTGAATAAAAGCAAAAATTTTGCATCTCAAGAATTAAAATGTATTAATTGTGAAAAAAGTCTTCTGTTAAGAGATTGTGAAAAATTTCTAGCGCTAACTTCTTCAAATCGCGCAGAAAAAGTGAAGCAGTTAAGATTGTGTTTTAAAGGTTTTCAAAAAGGTCATAAATTACGTAAATGTAATAGTAAAAATTGCTCAATTTGCGAGAAAAATCATAATACATTATTGCATTTTCCTTCAAAAATTGAAATTGAAAAACAAAATCAAAATGGTAAAACGGTTACTACAACAAGCAATTTCAGTGGAGTATCTTTGGGATCTCACGTTTTAATGTCAACAGCAATGATTTATGTACAAAATTTTAATGGAAATTGGCTTGAATGTCGTGCTTTTTTGGACAATGGGTCGCAATCAAATTTTTGTACTTCAGAACTGGCTAATAAGTTAGGAATTCCACAAACAGATTCAAATATAGTGGTGAAAGGTATCACCGGTTCATGCAAAAAAGTTTTAAATAGAGTTTGTGTACGTATAAAATCAAAAATTACAAAATATAATGAAAAATTTAGGTTCGAAGTTGTGCCAGAAGTAGTTGGTATTTTGCCTACCGTTGATTTACAAATTAAAAAATTGAAATTGCCTCAAAATGTCATATTAGCTGATGATAAATTTACTGAGCCGCGAAAAGTAGATATGTTGTTGGGTTATTTTACAATTTGCTTATTCCAGGAAAGCTTAAGCTGGAAAAAGGTGAACCAATTTTGCAAAATACAGAATTAGGTTGGGTTGCTAGTGGTCGTGTAAATAATATAGTAAATAAAAGTGAATCATCTCTTTGTAATTCGAGTATAATTGAATTACATGAAAATATAAAACGATTTTGGGAATTGGAGGATATGGGTAAACAAAAAAGGTTAACAAAAGAAGAAAAATTATGTGAAACTCATTTTGCTGAAAATGTTTACAGAAAAGAAAATGGTCAATATGTTGTGAAAATGCCATTTTCAAATTGTTGTGAAAAATTAGGTGATTCAAAAATAAAGGCAATTAAAAGATTTAATTACCTTGAAAAGAATTTTGATAAAAACAAGAATTTTGATAGAATTGAAAAAAAGTTACATGCAGTTTATTAATGAATATAAAGATTTAGAACATATGACAAAAATAGAAGAACCAAAATCTGATGAACCATATTTTATTTTGTCACATCATCCAGTTTACAAATTAGACAGTACTACAACAAAAATGAGAGTAGTTTTTGATGGTTCTGCGTCATCGAGTTCTGGTGTGAGTATAAATGATTTGTTAATGACTGGTCCTACTACAAGAAGATTTATTTGATATTGTTATACGATTTCGAAAACATAAAATTGCAATGTGTATGCTGACATCGAAAAAATGTTTCGAATGATTGAGATTGTTCCTGAAGATAGAAAATTTCAAATTATACTTTGGCGTGAAAATAAACACGAAGAATTATGTTTTTATAATTTAAATACTGTAACATATGGTATGTCTTGTTCTAGTTTCTTATCAACAAGAGTGATTCAGCAATTATTTGAAGATGAAAAAGATAATTTTCCTACAACAGCAAAAGTATTTTGTGATTTTTATGTTGATGACTACATTGGTCATGCAGATTCAGTTGAAAATGCTAAAAATTTACAACTAGAATTAATTCAAATATTGAAAAAGGGAAAAATGAATCTTAGAAAATGGTGTTCAAATAACAGTGAAGTATTACATAATTTAAATTCGGAACATTTAGAGCAGATGTCAAATTTTGATAATTCAGCCTGTAATGAAACAATTAAAACTTTGGGTATAGTATGGAATCCAACTGAAGATATATTTAAATTTATTTCTGATAATACAAATGAAAACATAAAATTTACAAAGAGAAGTCTTTTATCAGATATTAGTAAAATTTTTGATCCACTTGGAATTATTGGGCCTGTTAGAATTATTGGAAAAATTATCATGCAAAAATTGTGGATTCAAAAGATTGATTGGGATAAAAATATGCCAAAAGAATTACTTGAAATTTATAAAGAATACCAAACAGATTTAAAAGAAATGGAAAATTTTAAAATAAAACGTTTTGTGCTTGGTTTTTCTAATCCTAAAAGTGTGGAATTACACGCATTTTGTGATTCCTCTGAAAAGGCTTATGTTTGTTGTTTATATATAAAAGCAGTAAATGATGATGGTGAAATAACAGTTAATCTTTTGTGCAGTAAATCTCGAGTTACCCCATTAAAGAAAATTTCGTTAGCGAGACTAGAATTGTGTGCTGCCCTGGAATTGGTTAGATTAGTGGAAAAAGTTTATAAAGCGATGAAAATTGAATTTGATGATGTTTATTTGTGGACAGATTCAACTATTGTTTTGTCGTGGATCATATTACCAGCATATAATTTAAAGACATTCGTGGGAAATCGAGTAAGTGAGATACAAGAATTGAATTCAAGTTTTAAATGGTATCATGTAAAAAGTGAGAATAATCCAGCTGATATCCTATCTCGTGGTATATATGCTAAGGGTTTGTTGAATTGTAAAATTTGGTGGTTTGGGCCTGATTTTTTACATAGTAAAAGTAATATACATTTACAGCAAACAGAACAACAAATTATTGAAAATTTAGTTAAAAATTGAAAAATTGACTTGTACAACAACAATTAAAAATTCGTTATTTATTGAAAGATATAGTAGTATTAGAAAGTTACAACGTTATATTGCTTATTGGCTCAGATTTATTAATAACAAATTTAATTTAAAAAATGAAAATGTTAGTGTCTATCTTAAAGTTTATGAGTTGAGAAATGCACTGAATTTTTTAATCAGATTAGTACAAAAAGAAAAATTTGGTAAAGAATATAAGCAGTTACAAAATAAATAACCAATTGATATGAAATCTGAATTGAAAAGTTTAAATCCATTTATGGACAATGATGAAATAATAAGAGTAGGTGGTAGATTAAAAAATTCAAATTTATCGTACGATAGTAAACATCAAATATTATTACCAAAAAATTACCATTTTACCGAAAAGTTTATAATAGAACTTCATAATGAAAATGGACATGTAGGTCAGCAAGCTTTACTTTCGGTAATTCGACACAAATTTTGGCCAGTACATGGTAAAGTGCAAACAAGAAAAATTGTTCAAAATTGTGTATCATGCGCTCATGTGAAACCAAAAGTGTTAGAACAGTTTATGGGAAATTTACCTTCGGAACGTGTTAATTTTGTACATCCATTTTATAATACCGGATTAGATTATGCTGGACCTTTCTATTTAAAAATTGGTGGAATCAGATCAAAAAGTATACAAAAAGCATATGTTTGTGTTTTTGTATGTTTAAGTACTAAATGTGTACATTTAGAAATTGTTGAAAATCTTACAATGCAAGCTTTTATTGGTGCGTTGGTTCGATTTGTGTCACGTAGAGGAAAACCAGTAAAACTTCAAAGCGAAAATGCTACGAATTTCAAAAGCACTAATAAAGAATTAAATGAAATTTATCAGTTTTGGAATAATGAAGAAAACAAACGACGATTTGATGGGTTTTGTTCAAATATGGGAATTCAATGGAGTTTCATTCCACCAAGATCACCGTAATTTGGAGGTATTTGGGAAGCTTCAGTAAAAACTATGAAATATTATTTGATGAGAATGGTTAAAAATGCAAACTTAACAACATTGGAAATGATTACTGTATTACATAAAATTGAAGCCATAATGAATAGTCGACCATTAATATCAGAATCAAGTGATCCAGAAGATTTAACAGCAATCACTCCAGGCCATTTTTTGATTGGACGTCCATTGACAGCTGTTTTAGAAATAGATTGTAGTGATGAAAATATAAATAAGTTGTCGAGAGTTGAACGAATTCGTCAAATCACACAAAATTTTTGGAAAAGGTGGTCTACTGATTATTATTATGAATTGCAAAAACGAGTTAAATGGTTTAAAAAAGAACATCAATTTGTAGTCGGTCAACTCGCTTTATTAATTGAAGAAAATATTCATCCTTTAAACTGGAAATTGGGAAGAATTATTGAATTACATCATGGAAAGGATGGATTAGTTCGTGTTGTTACATTAAAAACAAAAGATGGTAATTTTAAAAGAGCTACAACAAAGATTAGTCTATTACCTATTGAAGTTTAGTACTTCAAGTGTGGCGATATGTTGTGAATCCAGCCTTATGATTTATACCAGAATTCAGCCTTATGATTTATAAAGATCCAGCATACTTGTCACTTTTATTTTTATTTTATTTTTGTCATTCTAGTTTTGTTTTCAATGTGTCAAGTTTAATGTTTTTAATGTTTTGAAAATTTAACGTTCATTTTTATGCTTATAAAAGACAATAAAATTTTATCTTGATTTAAATAATAAAAAATATTGTCTAGATTAGAAACATTGATTATTATTTAAAAAAGACGAGGTCAAACACCGTGAATTTAAATTTCCTTAGACCTTCCTTATAGTTATCCCAGTCAACTATACAGTTATCCCTCTTCGCCTTGTTGTGCAATGATCTTGCAATTCGTCTACACTCTGCCACCTCGACGTTCCTCCAAGATGGTTTTTTACCGTTCTTCGTCCGACTAACAGGACAGCTCATGTCAATGGCATCTGCCATCAGTGTGCCTATGTCATCAACCTCTCTGTCGATCTATTTACCCTTTGTTAGACGTTCCCTGGCTGGTGCCTTCAGTGAGCCATCTAAAGCCTCCCTGTATTTGCACCAGTCGGCTTTTCGAGGGTTTCTGAAACTGACCCTTTCTTCTCGCTTACAGTCAACCTGAAACCTAATCCAACAGTGATCATAGTGCGAAGCCTCATCCGACACCATCCAATTTTTTACCGTTAGTGAACTAGAATTAGTGGCTAATGTCAGGTCTAGGACCACCTTTCTATTTCTAGTTATAAAAGTAGGGGCTGTTCCCCTATTACATACACTAAGGTTAGTATCAATAATATAATCTAAAAGAGACTCACCTCTGCTATTGATGTTCGTACTTCCCCAATGTCTATTATGTGCATTGGCATCACAACCGATCAGCATATCGTACTTCCATTTTACGGCGCACTGGTGGAGTATACAAAACTGAATGAATGTCGACACGCGTATTAATTATCATGTACTGTAATATTATACTAGTGTGTTGCCATATATACAGGTTTTCTATTTTCTTTCTACTGGTTGCACACGGTTGCGATTCTCGCGATTTCTGTGTACCCTACAACAGTACTCCCCCTCTGGATCGAAACTACTTTTCGAAACGTGTGGACTTTATTCCAAATGCCGGTTTTAACCGATCAATACCTACATTTTGTTTTTTTCCGTTTACCTCGATGATGAAGATTTTTAGTAATTTTCGAATAATTTCGTGTGGTCCAGTATAGGGGTTCGTTAGTGGCCCTTTTACTTTGTCTACGCGGACGAAAACGTGTGAACACGTTTCCAGGGTTTTCGGAACGAAAATATTATTTGGAAGAGATGTACGTGTAGGTGTTGGTGCGATATTTTACATTGTTTTTCGTAACTGTGTAATGAAGTCCGGGTCATCCGTTTTATTTTCCTAGTTATGTACAAAGAAATTTCCCGGAACGACTATTGTTTGACCGTATACTAATTCCGCTGGCGAGCAGTTTAATTCCTCTTTTACCGAACTCCTTAACCCAAGTAAGACTGTGGGCAGTTCGGAACTCCAGTGGATCGTGTTGCTGCGCGCTTTTAATGCAGCTTTTAATTGCCGGTGGAATCGTTCCACCATTCCGTTGGCTTTCGGATTACAGGCTTTAGTACGTATTGGATTTATCCCGATTAGTTTTCCTAAAACTAATCAAACTGTGTTCCTTGGTCGGTAGTGACAATCGAGGGTACTCCGAATCTCGTTACGTGGTTTTGATAGAATATTGTGGCGACCGTAAGTGCCGTCATATCCTTCATTGGGAGTGCCTCGGGCCAGCGCGTGAAAAGGTCCACTGTCGTTAGTATATATGTATATCCGTTTGATACCGGCAGTGGCCCGACAATATCGAGGTGTACATGTTGGAATCTTTTTTTTGTAGTTTCGATTTTCCCGAAGGCTGAATGTGTATGCCGATTGATTTTCGATCGCTGGCAACCTAAGCACGCTTTCGCCCAGTAACCGACGTCTATATTAATATGTGGCCAGAAATATTTTGAGTTTACGAGTTTCCGCGTTGCTCGCACCCCGGGGTGAGATAAGTCGTGAAGATTTTCGAAAATCGTGTATCTTAATTCTTTCGGAATGAAGGGACGGTTTGACACTTCGCACCAAATTTTGTCGTTCGCGTCGGGCACATCAATTGGTTTTAAGTAGATTTTTGAAGATGACTCCGATTTGTTTATTAAATTACGTAGTTCTTCGTCGTTTTTCTGTGCGTTCTGTAAATCTTTTAATGAGAACGATGCTATTTGTAGTTCTTGTTCGTTAAATCGAGATAAACAGTCACTTACTACATTGTCTTTTCCTTTGATGTGTTGAATATCATTCGTAAACTGGGACACGTAATCTGTCTCGGACTGCGTTCGGACTTTGAGCTAATTGCTGTGCACAAGGGTTTGTGGTCTGTGTAGACGACAAATTGTCTGCCTTCCACAAAGTATCTGAAATGTTTTATAGCTTGGTACATTTCTTGGTACAACAGTTCTCTGTCAAAGGCTGAGTACTTAACTTCGGCTTGCGATAGCTTTTTATAAAAGAAGCCCAGGGGTTCCCCACGTGATTTGTTCCATTACTGTAGCACAGCTCCGATCGCTGTATTGGAGGCGTCGGTGGTGATACTGTATCTCGTTTTTTCGCGATGGTGTGCGAGTAAGGTGGCGCGAGCTAATAAATTTTTTACTTCGTTAAATCTGAAATCGCATTCTTCTGGTCATGTAAAGTCTCTCTTATTTTTTCCTTTTCTTATTAGGGTTGCCAGATGGTTATGAATTGGAGCTAGTACTTCCGCTAGTTTTGGCAAAAATTGGTCATAATAGTTTACCATCCCTACGAACCTTTGTATCTGGCGGATTGTTGTTGGTTTTGGAAACTCTTTTATAGCCGAGACTTTTTCTGGTGATGGTGCAATGCCTTTTTCAGAAATGGTGTGGCTTAAAACTCTAAGGATTTTACGCCGAAAACACATTTTGACGCTTTTATATTCAATCCGTATTTTGTCAAACGGTCGAATAGCAATCGTAAGTGTTGTTTGTGTTCATTAGCAAAATAAAAACTCTAGTCGCCCGGTTACTTCGTTTAAAAATCTTTGAAATGTTTGGGCTGAGTTTCGTAGACCATATGGCATACGAATAAACTCGTAGAGGCCGAAAGGTGTAGTGATGGCTGTTTTATTTATATATTCATCTGCCATAGGGATTTGGTGATATGCGCGCACCAGATCGATTTTCGAAAATATCGTGCATCCGTCCAATTGTTGTGAAAAGCTTTGGATGTGCGGTATGGGGTATCTGTCAGGTATGGTGATTGCATTCAAGCGACGGAAATCTCCGCAGGGACGCCAATCATTGTCCTTTTTCTTGACCATGTGTAATGGTGAAGAGAATCGGGATTTTGACGCGCGGCATATTCCTAGATCCACCATGTATTGGAACTCTAGTTTGGCAGCCTTCAGTTTTTCCGCGTCGAGTCGACGTGGTTTCTCCGATGGAATTACACCTTGCACTTCGATATAGTGTCGTACATTGTGTAGTACCGGGTGATTATAATTCGGCAGTACCGTGAGTGAGGGGTATTCCTTTAAAATGGGTCCGTACTCGCTATTGATACATAAAATTTTTGGTGTCGGCGTATTTACTTTAGCAATGATCGCGTTTACTTCTAATGACGTTGTATTGTCGATTAATCTTCGATTATTTAGATCAATTAATAAATTATTTTTAGCTAGAAAGTCGGCACCGATAATTGGTTTGTTAACGTTAGCTAATGTAAATGCGTGTGTAAATACGCACCGTAATCCGAGATTAAGTCTCAATAATTTCGTACCATATGTTGCTATGTCTGTACCATTTGCGGTCGAGAGCAAACATATCGGATCTTTATTTCCGTGGGGAAATAATTCGTGCGGGGTGACTGAAATTTCCGCTCCCGTATCTATTAAAAATTGAAGTGCGTTCTCTTGATCTCGTATAAAAAGCCGGCGTGATTTTTCTGCACCACCGTTTGCCGCGTGAACGGTGGGTTTTATTAGTTTAAATCATTCGAACCGGTTTGTGATTTATTCTTATAATCGCATGGTTTTCTGCAATTCCGGGCCCCCGCTCCGAACTTATTATGGAAATAACAAAATTTTGAATTATTTTGTGCACGGTCAGATGATTTTCTTCTAAACCGGGATGAAGACCTGTCCCTGCCGCGACGCTGGTTTTGAAATCGTAATCTCGACAATTGTCTTTTAATCTCGCTTAATTCCCTAGTTAATTTTTATTCGGTAGGGGTTAATTGTCGTGATGTTTCAATATGTTGACAGCTAGAATTGAAAGATCGTGATGCTTCGGCGATTGTACTCCAGGGTAATGATATTTCCCAGATTTAATCCGCTATGGGTAGAATATCTTCAATTGGTTTATCGGTCCAAGCCGCCACCGAAGTTCGTAACGTTTGTGATAAACGTTTAAGCCATATTTTTTTAACAATTCTTTATCAATGAACGCGGAGTTGCCTGCTTGATTTGACAACTCTCTGAAAAATTCCGATGGGCTACGATCGCCTATTTCGTTTAATGTCGATAATAGGTTATCTAAACGTTTTTCGTTCAATAAGCTGTGCCGTTCGATTAGAGCTTTTTTTAATTTATCGTATTGAGGTTTTGTTGGGTCGATATTTTTCAATATGTCGATGACGGATAGCGCGATCTCTTGTGGTAGTGCGGCGATCTCTTGTGGTAGTATGATTAAATTTGTCGTCGTCTTACATAGATTTGTGCAACGCGAATTGACTTTCTGCTATGATAAACCATAGCTCCGGGTTTTTGTCAAAAAACGGGGCTAACTTTATTCCAGTAATCGTTTCAATTTCGTTAATTACATTGTGCTTCGGTTGGATTTCCGTTGTGTTCGTGGTTGTCATTTTATTAATTTATTATTATATATTCTTAACCGGGACACCTTGTATTAAATTTTCACGATATTAAATTTTATTTTATTTTTTTATCTGGTAACGTAAAAATGTATTGTATTTTTACGACACAAAAATGAATATATTTTTACGATACAAAATTTTATTTTATTTTTATTTGGCGACGGTAAGTATTTATTTATTCGATAACCGTAAGTATTTCTATATTTGTATTTTATGTCACTTTTGGTCACAATTTATTCGTTTTTTTTTTAAACACGCGGAAAATTTTATTTCTTTAAAAAAAACCTTGTCAACTTCGAGTTAAACTGGATTATAATTTAACGATTGGTACAAATTTGATTTCTTCTGTTTTTATTTAGCAAACATGTAATTATTTTTTTATTCGAAAATTAAATTGTACAGAACAATGTAATTATTACTATTTTTTTTATTTGGGAAAAAAAATGTTATATAAAAAAAAATATATATATGAAATTTAGTTTTTCGAATCGCAACTGGGTGCACCCTGTAATAATTTTATTTTGACGGTCAGTTGTATATACTTCGATTTTTATTTGTATGTGTGCGAATGAGAATTTTTCTTATATGCCCATACATAATGTATGTGAGTATTTTACAATAAGAAGTAAAAAATATTTTTCTTTTACAGGGTAATTTATTTGTAATGAAATTTTGTATATCATAAATTTTGAATAATTTTTGTTATGAAGTTATAATAATGAAATTTAATATATAATATATTTTATAATTTTAAATATAATGAAATTTAATATATAATATATTTTATGATTTTAAATATAATGAAATTTAATATATAATATATTTTATAATTTTAAATATAATGAAATTTTAATATATATAATATTTTAGATAATTTTTGTTGTAATATAATTCTATTTGTAACTAAATTTTAATATATATAATATCCTTAATATTTTGTCTTGTATTTTTTTTTTAAATATATTTTATTATCATGAGAAAATTTTTAATGTTTACATGTGTTTTACGTTTTTTGTTACATATATATATATATATACGATTTTTTTTATTACCTATTTGTAATAATATTTGTCACGTGTATTTCTAATTTACTTTATATTTGTATGTAATAAAATTTTATCACGTAATTTGATTTACTTTATATATATATATATATATATATATATGTATAAGATTTTGTACCATGTGGTGAATTGTAATTTGCCAATTTGCAAAAATTAAATTTTAAGAATATATTAAAATTGTACTTGGTTGATTTTTATTCTGTTGATTTATTGTTGCATGGATGATGTTTATGATAAATGATGATGTTGTTGGGCTATCTGATGAAATTTTTTTCTCTTTGCTGTTGTTGCACTGGATATCTGTTGCTATGCGGTGTAACGGCACTGTCGGCATATATAATTTTATCCCGTGGTCCCACAAAAGAATCGAAAACAGTAAATTTGTTCCGTTTTTAATTACGAAATTCTTCTTTTTTTATATAAATTATATATATATATGTATTCGTTAAATACGAAAAAGTTTTGTTTTAATATATAATTTATGATTTTTATTTTTTAAATATATATATCATGTCTATATATATATCATAATTTTTTTTTTTTTTTAATTAATATGGAGATTTTTATTACTCTGACACATAAAATGTTAATGTATGTAATAACTTATTTGAAACTATTTTTTTTTTTTTTTTACGTGATTCAAACACGGGGTCACCAATTGTAGGGTTATATTGTTTATGCCCTACAATTTTAATAAAACACTTTTATTTTAATTTATAATTTAATTGTTTTATTTAATACTGTAATTTTAATATCTTATTTATAATACTATTATTTTAAGCAATACGTATTTTAATTCTCTACTTTTATTTAACAATTTTACTGCGCACTGGTGGAGTATACAAAACTGAATGAATGTCGACACGCGTATTAATTATCATGTACTCAAATATTATACTAGTGTGTTGCCATATATACAGGTTTTCTATTTTCTTTCTACTGGTTGCACACGGTTTCTCGCGATTTCTGTGTACCCTACAAATCCTTACCTCTTAGACCTTGAATCCTTCCTCTACCGTCAATCCACGGTTCCTGTATGAGCGCAACGTCGATGTTCTGTTGGCTCAGGTTGCCTGTGGTGGAGGTTTACCTGGATTACCTCCATCATCAGGTCCACCACCACCTACCATCCTCACATAAACATGCGCCAGGCTGAACCTGAGCATAAACCTATTTTTCTCTAGGAATGGTAGGGAATCTCTGTTGATGCTAACTAGGAAGTGCTGACCACGCTCCGTCCTAGCATCAACCTTCAGCACCTTCCTATCCTCTGCCTTCAGTTCCTTGTTTTGCCCAACAAGAAGACTCAACAGCCTATCTGGCGTCTGGAACGGCTTGGGTACCCAGATCCACGCCTTCGGTTTCATAAATTTGATGGTATCGGCTCTCGGGATGGCTCTCAACCTTGATCCCTCCCAGATACCATCCAGCTTTTGTAGATGTTCTGTTGGCTCAGGTTGCCTGTGGTGGAGGTTTACCTGGATCACCTCCATCATCAGGTCCACCACCACCTACCATCCTCACATAAACATGCGCCAGGCTGAAACTGACCATAAACCTATTTTTCTCTAGGAATGGTAGGGAATCTCTGTTGATGCTAACTAGGAAGTGCTGACCACGCTCCGTCCTAGCATCAACCTTCAGCACCTTCCAATCCTCTGCCTTCAGTTCCTTGTTTTGCCCAACAAGAAGACTCAACAGCCTATCTGGCGTCTGGAACGGCTTGGGTACCCAGATCCACGCCTTCGGTCTCATAAATTTGATGGTATCGGCTCTCGGGATGGCTCTCAACCTTGATCCCTCCCAGATACCATCCAGCTTGTGTAGGGTGGTGGTTAAGAAATCTTTCGAAGTCTTATTCGCACAAGCCACTATTTTATACCCCTTCTCCCAGCCTGCACCATCGAATTGAATTTCGTCCGCTGCGCCGGAGTCGAAATAATCAATAAGCACATCCTGTATTTTCTCTTCGACCTTTAGCCATTGGTCGCTCTCGAACTTCACTTCCGGGGAGCCCTCGTCCACAATGGCTACCTGCAACTCATCAACGAAACCTTTTGCCTTCTTAGGGGCTTTCGGTATCAAGTTGTCGTCAGATCTACCTCTCTTCTTCACGTACTGTTCCTTAGCTACCGTGGCTTTTCCAGCGGTGGGCTTCGGTGCAGTACGTGATTTGTTGTCACGATCATCTCTCTCCCTAGTCTGTTTACCCGCACTGGATCGAGATGCCTTAACAACTTGTCTATCATCAGCCGCCCTAGTCCTATTATCAGACGCACCGGAGGTTGGTGACAACGGTGTTAGCCTCCCTAGTCTGCTTATCATACGCATTGGAGGTTGACGGCTTCACCAGTTCCTTCAGTTCAACTGACTCAATTATATGCCTGACTTCGACAAGTTTTTCCTTGTCCCAGACACTTAGTTCTTTAGGATCCCTCAGCGACAGTTTGTGCAACCGTCTTCCAGCGTTTCTGATCCTGTTGAGCGCATCTTTCCTCATGTTCTTAGATTGAACGCCAGTGTGCGGATTGATCTTCCGGAACGTCTCAGATGGTTTGGCGCTGGAACCTACCTTGCCAACTTCTTTCTCTTTTGGGTCTTCCAGATTGATGATGGTCTTGTTACCATCAACTTCTATGTCGGAACTAGAATTCGAAAGACCTCCCAACTCTAGATTATCTAAGCCTAGAGTTGTAGACGAGGATTGCGACAATGCTCGCAGTTCATCATCCAAGTCAAAATCAGTAGCATTGTTACATGCATTAAGGCCTGTTTCCACCCTAATTCACGGTCCTACTGGCGACTTAGATCCAAGCCCTTACCGCCTGCCGTAGGTACAGACGACACTTGTGTTGACATCCCAACACGCGATTTATCCTTGTTCCTAGCCATGGTCCATATTGTTGCGGATTCTCTTTGTTTTCTATTTAATAGTGACAACACTGAAATACATTAGATCTGCAATATTAATTACAGTAGATGGCACTTTAATATTTTATGAATTGTATTTTAAATATATTTCAATTATTGTGAATTACTTTTTCCTGTTTCCTTCTTGTTCTAATGTTCATGAAATACAGACGTTGTTTATAAAATCGTAGAACATTTTTTTAATCTCGGATTTATTTCAATAGGTTATGGGCCCAGTCCATTATAATTAGAGAAGCGGAATTATAATTAATATTTTTTTGTCATTTCGTTGAAATTTAAAAAAAAAAACATTTTCTGGGAAAATACCATTGTTTAATGGTGAAAATTTTTGCACATGGAAGCCGCAAATGGAGGCGATCCTTCATAAAAATTGATTATTGAAGTTCGTAACTGGAAAGGAAACAAACCTCAAGAAGCAAATAAGCTGGAAGCATTTAATAATTCCGATATGGATGTGAAATAATCATCGCTATGGAACCAGCTCAAGTATCTTTGGTAAACAATTTTAAATCATCAAAAGAGATTTGGGATTTTTTGGAAAATAATTATAACAGAAAAGGGACTCGGCAAAAGGTTGAGGAATTTCGTAAGTTCATTAATATTAAAATGTCAGAAACTGATAATATGGAAGATTATTTAATTGAATACAATTTATCTATTACACGGTTACGAGAAATGGATGCTAAAATTGATGAAGATTTGTTAGCTGTAATATTGCTAGACAGTTTACCAGATTCATACAAGGATATTCAGGCAGCGTTTGATGCATCACAAGATTTTCCGTCTATTGATACATTACGTTCACGTTTATTGGAGGTTAGTGATCGTAAAAAGGTTCATCTAAATACGGATAATGTCATGAAAGTTAAGTTTCAACCGAAGAAATATTTTAAACCAGGAACGTCAAATTTGTCTATTTTTCCATATAATTGTCATCGCTGTGGTAAAAAGGGACACATGAAAAAAGATTGTAAAGTATATTTGACAGATAAACCAAAATTAAATAGTGTCCAAAATTGCGAAGGTTTTATAGTATCCGAATTATTGCAAAATGCAAATGTAGATTCTAACAAAGCAAATTTTGTAGCAATTGAAAAGAATTGGTGCATTGATAGCGGCGCCACGTCACATATGAGTTGCAATAAAAGCTTTTTCGTAAATATCGATTACAATCATACGGGCAAAGTACGGTTGGCTGATGATAAATTAGTAAATATCAATGGTATAGGAACGGTAAAATTAAATATGAAATGTAATAATAAAATTAAAACGGTTTGTCTATATAATACCCTTTACGTACCAGATTTAAGAAGTAATTTAATTTCAGCCAGTAAGGCTACTGATAATGGCTGTGTAAGGTTATTATAGAGGGAAATCGTGCGAAAATTCTGAAAAATGATATAATTTTAGTTGAAGCTATAAACATTAATGGGTTATTTTATGTTAATGTAATTGAACATTTACACGAAATGAATAATGCTAACGAATCAGAAATATATGAAAAACCAAATATAGATAAATCGTTAGAATTATGGCACAAGAGATATGGTCACCTTAATATTGTATCACTAAGAAAATTAAAGTCTGATGCAATGGTAATAGGGTTACCAGATATTAAAGATTGTAATATTGATTGTGTTACTTGTATAAAAGGTAAACAAGCTAGATTACCGTTCCCTATAAAAAATGAAAAGTCTTCAAATAATATTTTAGAATTAATCCATACGGATTTATGTGGTCCAATGAGAACAGAATCTATTGGTAAAAGTTTATATTTTGCAACATTTATAGATGATTATTCCCGAAAAGTTTATGTATATTTTTTAAGGAAAAAATCTGAATATTTAGAAATTTTTAAAAATTTTAAAACGTCTGTAAAAAACAGTTCTGGTAGAAAAATCTAAATTCTTCGTAGCGATAATGCCAAAGAATTAAGTAACGATTTTTCAAACTATTTAAAAGAATTTGGTATTAAACAACAACTTAGTGTTGAATATACTTCGCAACAGAATGGCGTTGCGGAACGCATGAACAGAACACTCGTTGAAATGGCACGTTGTTTTATTATAGAATCTAATTTACCAATGTTTTTATGGGCTGAACTTATTCATACTGCGGCATATTTACGAAATCGTTGTCCAACGGCATTAAATTTAAACAAAACGCCAGAACAAATTTGGACTGGACGTAAACCAGTCGTGTCTCATTTACGTTATATAGGATGTCGTGCTTTTGCTTTAAACAAAAAGGTTGGTGTATCAGAATTAGCACCAAAGAGTGATGAATATGTTCTCATTGGTTATTCGGATGAATCAAAAGCGTATCGCTTATGGAAAAAAGAAAGTAGAATCGTTATCAAAAGTCGTGACGTTCGTTTCATTGAGAATGTGAATAAAAAAGATTATAATGAAAATATAAAAAATATTGAAAATAAATATTTTTTTTTATCAATTCGAAACAAGAAAGAAAATTGTAACGCCTGAAGAAAATAACAGTGAAGATGAAGAATTTAAAGATTTTGATGATTTTGATCAAACTGAAAATAAATATGAAATGAAAAATGTCGATAATAATAATATTAAAGATCGGCTAAGAAAACTTACTTACAATAATATAGTAGAATCAGCCAATAAAGCTGGATTTTTTGATGATCCGAAAGATTATAATGAAGCTAAAAATTCTCCAAATGCTGAAGAATGGTATCAAGCTATGAAAGAAGAATATCATTCATTGATGGAAAATCAAGCTTGGGACATATGTGAATTACCAAATAAAAGGATACCTATTGGTTGTAGATGGGCATTTATATCAAAATTTAAACCAGATGGGACAATTGAAAGCTCGATTAGTGGCAAAAGGTTTTTCGCAAAATATGGAATAGACTATGTTGAAATTTATGCTGCAGTTGTACGTCAAAGTTCTCTCCGTTAAATATACGCATTAAGTGTGGAACATTCTTTAACACTATATCAAATGGATGTATCGACGGCTTTTTTGAATGGAAATCTGGACGAAGTAATTTTTATGAAACAACCAGATGGTTTTATTAATGATAATGACAAAAATAAAGTGTGTCGTTTAAACAAAGCTCTTTATGGTCTTAAACAGGCCAGTCGACAATGGTACAAAACCATTGATGAAAAACTAAAAGATTGTGAATTTTTACAATCAAATTACGATCGATGTATTTATTTAAAAAGAAATTTTAATGAAATAACAATTTTAGCTATTTATGTAGATGACATTGTGATTGCATCAAATGTGGAATATGTCGTTAAAGAACTTAAATCCAAATTGAAACAAAATTTTGAAATGCATGACCTTGGTGAACCATCACAATGCATTGGATTAGAAATTGATATTAATAAAAATACCGAAAATATCTCCATTTCTCAAACCGGATATATCAATAATCTTCTAAATAAATACAATATGCAGAATTCAAAATTGTCAAAAATACCAATACAGGCAAAAATTAAATTAGAAAAAGAACCTAAATTACCATTTGAAAGGCACAAAATTGGTCAAACTAAGTACCAAGAAATCATTGGTTCATTACTACATTTATCAATTTTTAGCAGACCTGATATAGCTAGCAGTGTAAGCAGATTAGCTCAATTCTCTCAAGATCCACGGTTGCAACACTGGAATGCAGTTTTACAATTATTAAAATATTTAAATGCAACTAAAGATACAAAATTAACTTATCGAAAAACGGGGTTACCATTAATCGGTTTTGTTGACGCGGATTGGGCTGAAGACATTAACGATAGAAAATCTCAAAGCGGTTTTTATTTTATTCTTTCAGGTGCAGCTATTAGTTAGGAGTCAAGAAAGCAGCGTGTGGTAGCTACATCTAGTGCTGAAGCAGAATATATTGCGTTAACTGAAGCCAGCAAAGAAGCTTATTATCTTCGATTTTTTCTTAAAGAGTTAGGGTATGGTCCCGAAGAAGCAACAGATATATTTTGCGATAATCAAAGTGCTGCACATATCGCTAAATCTGGTGGTCATCATACACGAACTAAACATATTCATTATAGATATCACTTTATCCGAAATTCTATTGAAGAAGGTGTTGCTAATATAAAATATCTTCAAAGCGATCAACCGATAAAAATGTCGATAATAATAATATTAAAGATCGGCTAAGAAAACTTACTTACAATAATATAGTAGAATCAGCCAATAAAGCTGAATTTTTTGATGATCCGAAAGATTATAATGAAGCTAAAAATTCTCCAAATGCTGAAGAATGGTATCAAGCTATGAAAGAAGAATATCATTCATTGATGAAAAATCAAGCTTGGGACATATGTGAATTACCAAATAAAAGGATACCTATTGGTTGTAGGTGGGCATTTATATCAAAATTTAAACCAGATGGGACAATTGAAAGCTCGATTAGTGGCAAAAGGTTTTTCGCAAAAATATGGAATAGACTATGTTGAAACTTATGCTCCAGTTGTACGTCAAAGTTCTCTCCGTTTAATATACGCATTAAGTGTGGAACATTCTTTAACACTATATCAAATGGATGTATCGACGGCTTTTTTGAATGGAAATCTGGACGAAGTAATTTTTATGAAACAACCAGATGGTTTTATTAATGATAATGACAAAAATAAAGTGTGTCGTTTAAACAAAGCTCTTTATGGTCTTAAACAGGCCAGTCGACAATGGTACAAAACCATTGATGAAAAACTAAAAGATTGTGAATTTTAACAATCAAATTACGATCGATGTATTTATTTAAAAAGAAATTTTAATGAAATAACAATTTTAGCTATTTATGTAGATGACATTGTGATTGCATCAAATGTGGAATATGTCGTTAAAGAACTTAAATCCAAATTGAAACAAAATTTTGAAATGCATGACCTTGGTGAACCATCACAATGCATTGGATTAGAAATTGATATTAATAAAAATACCGAAAATATCTCCATTTCTCAAACCGGATATATCAATAATCTTCTAAATAAATACAATATGCAGAATTCAAAATTGTCAAAAATACCAATGCAGGCAAAAATTAAATTAGAAAAAGAACCTAAATTACCATTTGAAAGGCACAAAATTGGTCAAACTAAGTATCAAGAAATCATTGGTTCATTACTACATTTATCAATTTTTAGCAGACCTGATATAGCTAGCAGTGTAAGCAGATTAGCTCAATTCTCTCAAGATCCACGGTTGCAACACTGGAATGCAGTTTTACAATTATTAAAATATTTAAATGCAACTAAAGATACAAAATTAACTTATCGAAAAACGGGGTTACCATTAATCGGTTTTGTTGACGCGGATTGGGCTGAAGACATTAACGATAGAAAATCTCAAAGCGGTTTTTATTTTATTCTTTCAGTTGGGAGTCAAGAAAGCAGCGTGTGGTAGCTACATCTAATGCTGAAGCAGAATATATTGCATTAACTGAAGCCAGCAAAGAAGCTTATTATCTTCGATTTTTACTTAAAGAGTTAGGGTATGGTCCCGAAGAAGCAACAGATATATTTTGGGATAATCAAAGTGCTGCACATATCGCTAAATCTGGTGTTCATCATACACGAACAAAACATATTCATTATAGATATCACTTTATCCGAAATGCTATTGAAGAAGGTGTTGCTAATATAAAATATCTTCAAACCGATCAAATGCTAGCAGATGCTCTTACTAAACCAGTACCAAGAACAAAGCACTTATTTTGTTTTCAACAATTAGGAATGAATATTTGAATATTTCAATGTTAAGGATGAGTATTGAATAGTGACAACACTGAAATACATAAGATCTGCATTATTAATTACAATAGATGTCACTTTAATATTTTATGAATTGTATTTTAAATATATTTCAATTATTGTGAATTACTTTTTCCTGTTTCCTTCTTGTTCTAATGTTCATGAAATACAGACGTTGTTTATAAAATCGTAGAACATTTTTTTAATCTCGTGGCCTTATCGGCATGGTTGGACGGGACCTGCCAGATACTGTACAGAGCTACAGTATCCGCCAACATCGCCCACTTTGCTCATCGATCCTAATTAAGCCCCACCACCACGTCAAGGTGGAATCCCCGGGGGGTAGATCATGTTACATATTATTTTTAACCGAAAACAGAAAAAAAATTATTTTCAATATTTTGCACATTTTTTTCTAATTTCATTTGTCCCAGAACGTATATAAATACACTACTGGAGGGGACAGACACTTTGTTTAGAGACATTATTTAATCCTTAAAGAAAGTTTATAAATTATACCTACTACGTTTTAGAAAACCTTTATATTGCCTGAAGATAGGGAATTATTATAATCACTTTCCTTGAAATAATTGCTGCACAGAACCGATGCAATGGATGGTTGTTTTCCTATACGGAGCCCTATAATCCAAAGTTTTCTTAGTTTCAAATTTTTCGGAAATTATGCGAAATAATAACCAATCAACGTACAATTTTAATATAAAAATAGCGACAAAATTTAATAAATGTAAATATAATTATTCAATGAAAACCAACAATCTCCGGACCGATTAAACGACGTCTACCGGCAAAACAGTAATATCGGTCTATAGAATTAATTAATAGATTACGAAAAAAAGTAATAGGAAAACAATACTGGCTGGATATTTCTCCTCCAAATGCTACGTTTTTTGGATATTTTATTACGTCGGATTTTCCTCAATGTTTTCCGTGCAATTAATGTTAAAACTATTGCATATAATCCAATTATAATTAAATTAGCATCCATACTTATGTTAAAACGAAATTATACCAAATAAGATGTAAAGTTTCCACAAATTTTTGACAGATAATCTAATGATTTTGTCTTATAGTGTGAACACAAAAAAAATTGTCATATGAAAAAAAATTTCAAAATGGCTTACGAGTTTTCAGACAATTTTCTGTGGCAAGATGTTAAGTTTTCGAAAAATTCGAATCTCGACACAAGTGAATGGCAGTATGTTATAACAAAATCGATTGTCGATTTTTTCGACACAGTATCATTTGTTTTACATCTGTGATAGAGAAGCGATCAATAAAATGTAAGTAAAAATAGCCGTATTAAGAATATTTAATAATTTTTTTAATATTTTTGTTTTATTTTAAATAAATAATAATGATATTCAATAACATTAATTCAATTATACTAAAATAAATATTTTTTATTTCACTAACCTAAATTAAGGAATAATATGAAAAAAATAGCAATTGCAAATCAATTCAATATTACGTCCATCTAGTAATGAAATAGTGTATAATAGTTATACACCATTATTAGACTGAGGCTCCACTGGATTCCCCGACGTCGATTCTATTGGTATAACTCTTTATATCATTTTATTTCTTTATCAATCACCACTTTTTTCGCAAAATATTAAAATATTGTATATGCGTCAAGCGCAAAATGTTTAATGAAAAAATAGTGTATAGATACATACTTCATTATATTTAGTACATATTTTTTTTTAATAAATGAAATAGCTTTTGACGTACAGACATGGCGTAAATTTTAAAACTAAAATTTATCTTAGTTAAATAGTTGTCACAGTAATTTGAAGTAACGTATTTACGTTTTACGTAGTTTCATATGAATATATGAAACGAAGTTTCATATGAAATTATAAATTTATGAAACAATGTATCACAATTATACATGATTTTATAATTTAACAAGATTTTCATTTTCCTGTACCATGAATATATTCACGAGCTGCAATCTTAGAACAAAATGCTTTATAAAATTCATATTAGTTCTTGCAATTCCTGCAACCCTAGG
>OY987255.1:56812079-56837864 GCA_963920725.1 Rhamphomyia laevipes | reverse complement strand
CTGCACAAGAATTTTGAAGTAATTGACAAACATCAGCGTATCCATCATTCTTAGATCATTCCTAATTATTCTCTTTATGTTTTAGAACTTTAATAATCATTCAGGATGCTGTAGTAACCCATGAACCTCACGTCGTCGAAGGAATGTTAGCTCAATAAAATTATGTCCGAAAGAAGCAGCAAATTTACGAAAACAATTACTAGTTGCTGCACGACATATTTTTGCAAGAACAATTGTGGCAAGGAAAATAAAAAAAATAAAAAATTTTATTTAAATTACTTTATTTTTTCAATTTCAATTCCATTTATTCTGTTCAATATAAAATATATGTTACAAAAACAAAAAAAGTAGTTTAGAGATGAGGAGGCTTGTTCTTTAACACTATAATGTATACATTTATTTTTTTTGAAATTTTATATTTTAAGTATATTATTAATGTAATATATAAGTATAAAGAAAATCGGTTAAAACACCTTATTTCTGATCACATATTTTATTATTTTACCTAAGACTACTTACAAACTAACCTTAAACTAAAGCAAACTTAAAAAATAAGTTAAATACAATATTAAATAAATTTATTGATTTAAACCACTTATAAGTGGATTAGATGAAGTTGTACAATTTGCAAAAAAATGTTGGTTTAATAACTGAATACGACCTTCAATTTTATGTACATTACTTATTGTATGTAATTCTGTAGTTGAATAGAGCCATGGTAGATTTAGCATTAATTTAAGAATTTTGTTTTGTTTTATTTGTAACGTTTTTTTATTTGATTTCACCGCAAATTGGGGAGCCATAAAGTAGTGTACTTTGAAATATAGATTTATATATCATTAATTTGTTATCACTATTTAATTTTGAGTTCCGACATATTAAAGGATATAAAT
The DNA here is from genome assembly GCA_963920725.1 of Rhamphomyia laevipes. Lineage (NCBI taxonomy): Eukaryota > Metazoa > Arthropoda > Insecta > Diptera > Empididae > Rhamphomyia > Rhamphomyia laevipes. The sequence continues at coordinate 56,836,971 of OY987255.1, read as the reverse complement.
TTCTTATAATGGAGTCACATTTTTTAATAGTATGATCTATATTTTGTTTGAAAGTTAATTTTTTATCCAGAATAATTCCTAAATATTTTAAGTTTTCTCCCCACGGCACATATTGTCCATCTAAGCATAAATATTGAAATGGAAGATGTTGAAGTTTTCTCTTTCAAGTAAAAAACATTGCTTGAGTTTTTTCAACATTTTCCAAACATTTAAATAATTTTTAATTTGGTGAAAACCATTTTCTAATTTTTTTTTAATTGTTAATGGGGAATCAGATGCTGTTAATATTGCAGTATCATCTGCGAAATAGTCCTAAATTTGTTTGACTAGGAAAAGGAATATCTGATGTGAAAATATTAAACAGTGATGGACTTAAAGTGGATCCTTGCGGAACACCAGCTGTTAACTGATGGAAAATGGATTTTGCGGATTTTATGGAAACACAGAAATTTCTGTTAATTAAAATTTTTTGTATAATTTTAACTATAATGGAAAAATATTTGAAAACATTTTATGAAGCAAACCTTCATGCCATACTTTTTCAAACGCCTTTTCAACATCTAAAGCTAGACTAATCATGCCAACAGATTTTTTATCATTTAAATTATTTTTGATAAAATTTTTAATGCAGCATAATTGATGGTTTGTTGAATGACCCGCTTTAAACCCGACTTGCTCATAAGGAATAATGTTATTATTTTCTAGAAATATGTCAATTCTGTGTTTTATGCATTTTTCGAATATTTTACCTAAAGAACTTAATAAGCTAATTGGCCTATAACCTTCGACTTTCTTTTTATTTTTATTTGGCTTTGGTATGCAGATTATAAGAGCTTCTTTCCATGCTTTTATTTATTTATTTATTTCTCAAAAAGAGCAATTTGCTCATACAGAGTATAATATATAAAAAATTTAATCAAAGATGTTATAATAGTGCAAAGTTAAAATAAAGCATTAAGATTACAAAAAAATAAGTTAAAAATTTATTTATTTTAGATTGGCAAAAATATTAAATAATTAAATAATAGTAAAATTAATATAAGATAAAAATTAGATTTATTTGTTTAAGAAATATTTTTTAGTTTTGAATTTTAGATTTAAATTTTTGAATTCAATTGGCAAATTATTATAATTTTTTATTGCATTATATAGAACTGATAATGTATGACCACTAACTCGAATATTATTCGCTGTCCTTGTATTATACGAATGTATTTGATTGTTTAAGATTAAATTTGTGTTTGTAATAATCTTCTCCAGCACCATTTTTTGAATTTGTGTTACCTGAACTTTGCATATGTGATCCCCAATATGAAGTATTTCATATTTTTTATGAAGCTGAATAGTTGGAAATCTAACATGTAGCCCATATAAGTTTTTTATTTTTAACTCTTTGTAATTTAGATATATTTTTCTTCGACGTCATTCCCCATACAATACTTCCATATGTAAGTACACTATGAAACATACTATAGAATATAGATTTTTTTAGTTTAAATGGTACTCTTTTATTTAATTTCCAAAACACACCAGCAATTCTACGACATTTTTTTATTGTTTCCCCGACATAATGGTCCCAGCTTAGATTTGCATCTATATACACTCCTAAATATTTATAAATATTAACTTTTTCTATCGCTACATTATCATATATAATATTGATGTTCTTGTCTTTATTGTTTCTAAATAGCATGTATTTTGTTTTATTTATATTTATTGTTAATTTATGTAGACTTATCCAGTTGTAAATTTTTTTCATATCTATATTTATTTTATACTCCAAATTATTAATTGTATCTTCCGAGTAGACAATAACGATATCATCAGCGTACATAAAAATTTCTCCACTTAGATTTAATCGATCAAAACTGCTCATATAACATGAAAACAAAGATGGTCCCAGTGAGCTACCTTGTATGACCCCAAAGTCAACATTTTGTATGGTACTTTTTAGTCCTTCACATTCAGTGTATTGTTTTCTGTTAGAGAAATAACTTTTGAACCAATGGTAGGATTTTCCCACTATTCCACACTCAAATAGGATTCGCATCAGTTTTTCTATCAACACAATCAAATGCTTTAGACAAATCGAAAAAAACTGCCGCTACCTTTTTATCGCTATTATTTTCATCTTGAATGTAGGATATAACATCAAATAAAGCTGCGTTTGTGTTGGAACATTTACGAAACCCATACTGTCTCTTACTCATTAATTTATTTTCCTGTAGATATTCAGATAACTGATTATTTACATAAGTTTCAATTATCTTGCTGAAAATTGCCGAAATCGAAATTGGTCTGAAATTATTTATATCATCAATATCTCCACTTTTATATATAGGAACAATTTTATTAGTTTTCATCGATTCTGGTACCACTCCTTCTTGTAAAGATGCGTTAATTATTGTAGTTATGTCTTTTGACAGCTCTTTCTTGCATTCCTTTACAATGGAAGTTTTTATTTCATCCGATCCAGAAGCATTGGTTTTAGACAATTTATTAATAATTTTCTCCGTACCTTCTACTGTAATATTATTAAATACAAATTTGTTTGTTGTGCGAGAACAAGGTTGATAAATTTTATAATCTTTAATTTTTTTTGCTAAAATTGACCCCACTTCACTGTACATTGTGTTAAATTTATTTAGTTTATGAATTTTTTGTGCTTGATGAATTTCATTATTAAAGAATTTACTATCTTTTACTGTTGTAACACTAGTACTATCTGAAATAATATTTAAAATATTCATCCAAGTTTTACGTGGACAATTAAAGCTTTTTTCAAAATTAGTATTATCATAATTTTCTCGTTTTTTTCTCTTTATTGTTGTAAGTTTGTTTAACCAATATTTATATTTTTCTTTAAAATGAGACGAATTAATATTTTGAATGTGTTTCTTGGGCCAATAATTTTTTCTCTTAATGAGTTCAATGCATTCTTTATCAATCCATGGTTGCATATATTTAATTTTATTAATTTCAGTTGTAGACTCTTTTAAAATCTCTTTAAGTTTATTAATCAGATGATCATATTTTAAATTTATATTTTTTGTGGTATCGTTGGAAATTAGTATATTATTTATTAGTTTATTTTTAACTTTCTCTAAGTTTACTTCCTTATAATTTAGTTTAACAATATTATTATTTGTAGATGTTTCATATTTACCAAGTTCAATAATAAGTAAATTGTGATCAGTTATACTATAATTAAAATGTGTAATATTTACATCCTGAGAAGTATCATTAATGATAACATGGTCTAAACAGGTTCCTGATGATGGCCTGGTTATAGATTCATCACAAATAATAAATCCATTAGATTCAATAATTGTTTTATAAGATTCAACATTATTATTATTTGTATTTCTTATATTAAAATTGAAATCTCCTATAATGAGTGCATTTTTGTTTCGTATTTCATTTAAGTGTACATCCATCAGTGTTAAAAAATTATTAATTTTGTTTTTATGTGTTTCTGGAGGTCTATAAAAAGTGTTAATACTAAGTATATTTTTATTAAAAAATAAATCAATTGCAATTATACTAGTGTAGTTATCGCAATAAATTTTTTCGGTTTTAAATTTTAGTGATTTGTGAATAAAAACTCCAGCACCACCTCCTTTCCTTTTAGCTCGACAGGAAAATACTTTTTCATAATTTTTAATATTTACCAAATTCATTTCATCTTCTACAATCCAAGTTTCACTAAAAAATATTACATGAATTAAACAGTTTAAATTATCTAATAAAAATGCAATATCATCCATTTTGTGTTTCATGCTTCTGACATTTAAATATAAAGCTTTCAGTGAATTTTGTTTATTAAATTTAATTTTACTTATATTATCTACTTTTTGTAATGGTAACTTATATGTATGATTTGACATTTAAATATTTAAATGTTTTTCATGCAAAACCCGAATGATTTTGCTAGTTTCTGTTTGTCTAATAAATAATTTTCCATTTTTTACCCATACAAAAGCTATTTTACCTTCTTTTTTCATATCACGACATTTTTTATGCAAAAAACTAAAATATTTTGTTAATTTTTCATTTATAAAAATATTTCCTGGTATTTTATCTCCGAATACCTCTTCAGATGTAATTGTTTTGTTTTTTTTTTTCGCCATAATTTTTTGTTTATCTTCTTTCGTTTTTAAATTCAACAATTATTTTAGGTGGATCACCAGAATTTTTTGCATTTTCAACTTTTGTGACATGACATTTAATATCATTTACCAATATGTTTACACCAATCTTTTCTGCAATTTTCACAATACTTTCCGCGGCATTAGTAGATTTTACTCCTTCAACACCAGAAAATTCAAGATGACAATTAAAACAAGATTGTCTAATACTTTCAATTTCTATTCGATTATTATCTAATTTCTCGTATAATATTTCATTTTCATTTTTTAAAGCTATGTTTTCTTCAATTATAGAATCAACAAGTTCTTTGTATTCTCTAACTTCATTTTGAAGTTGAGCAATTTTTTGTTCTTGTGAAGATTGTTTGACTAAGATTTCATCTAATTTAGATGATATGGATGTTTCAAAGTCTTTGCTATGTAATAAACGATCTGCTTTATTACAATTAGATGGTAACGATTTATTACTCGAACATGGAGTGTTTTGGTTTACTGAGATTATTGTTCCGGAACGTCTTTTTTGACGTTTGGTTTTACAATTATCACAAAACCAAATTTTTTCATTATTTACCTGGAATGACTTAATTTAAGTCATGCATTAAATAAATAAATTAAATAAATTATAGCTTTTTTAGATAGATTTTTCAGCAAAATATTAGACAATTTGTCTAGCCCTGGAGCTTTTATATTTTTGATTAATTTAAGTATATTTTTAATTTCATATGGTTTAATAATTTTATATTCAGATACATTAGAATTACATATTTATAACATTAATAGATTCTGAAACTATTTGTTCCATATTCACATTTGTAGTATTATGCGTTAATTGGTTGTTTTTTAAAAAGTATCTACCAAATTCATCAGCTTTTTCTTGATTAGTAATAAGAATATCTTTTTCGGTTATTATTGGCGGAATTGTTTTACTACGTTTTTTGAGAATTTTGGTGAGTTTACAAAAAGGTTTACTACATTTTTTTAACGATGCGAGATTTGCAGAAAAATTATTGTTAGTAATTTTATTAAAGTAGTTTTTAATTTTTTTATTAATAAAATTTATTTCACGTTTTATTGATGGGTCAGGTGTACGTTGCCATAATCTTGTTTTCGAATTTCTAATATTAATCACTACTTGCAGATAATAAGGTATTTTTATGTTTTTGTGCTCACTTTTTTCGAATTTTGTGACCGCAATTTCTTTCGCTATATCTAAAATTTCTATAAATTTGTCTATTCCTAAATCTATTTCTAATGAATTCGAAAAGCTTCTAATATTTATATTATGTAAATTTAGATTGGAAGATATAAAATTTTTAAAATTATTCCAATTAGCTTTTGAATACGCATAATAATATGGTTTTGGTTAAAGGTTGGTTCACTTTTAATGTTAAAATGAACAGGTAATTGGTCAGATTTAAAATTTATCGAGGTAACTGGAGCTGAAATAAATTGTGAACAGTTTGTCAGTAGAATATCAATTGTGGATGGGGTACCCCGTACCGAATGAGGGAAATATGTTGGTCTGGGTATAGACAAGATTTCATAATCATGAATTGCGAGTTTGTTATATAAAATTTGTCCCCAAATATTATTACGCCCGCAATTCCACAAAGTATGTCTACAGTTACGGTCACCTGCAACAATATATTTATATGGTAATCTGTTTATAATATTTAGGTCATTTATGAAATGATTTTTAACTATTTGGTTAGGATTTCCACCTGCAAAATAAGCACCGATTATAGTAAAACTACCTACGTTAGTATTTAACTATATGGGATGGCTAAAGTTTCAATAGTTGAAGTATTAATAAATGGAAGTAAACTGGGGTTAATTTTTTTATTAACGATAATTGCTACACCACCGGCATTTTTATGTTGTCTATCTGCTCTATCACCTCAGCCACAGAAGCTTTTTTTTTTACTATCGCTCCTGGCGCAATTTATTTGTACTACGAGAGCGGAAAAGAAATGCCTGTCTATTTCTTATTTTCTTATATGTGTGTGTACAGCTGTAGTAAAATAATAAAAAGGCATAGGCGAATTCAAAAACTGTCAAATTTGTTTATTTACAATTGTGAAAATTAAAATTATCACTTCCTGATAAAATTAAAATAATATATTTTACATAAAACCAAATTAAAAAAAATTAAACAAAAATACATATATACATACATTTATTTATATCATCGATCATCCTATCATCCATTTTTTATATTTAAAAATTTCTATTATTTTAGTATTAATTTCTAAACTTTCCCTTTTCAAAATCAAAAGCGAAAATTAAAATTTTTTGGCGAACAGGCGAAAATTAATGTACTTTCAGTAGCTATTTTCTAATAAAATTTTCAGAAAAAAAAAATTTACTTTTGAAAGCTCATTTCTACAAAATTTTTCCGCATTTCTGAATTCGCCATCAGAGCTCATTTTTTTCTATGTAGTGGTAATGAGCTGCTGTGGCTGAGGTGTATAGCAATAGAAGTTAGAATTATTAAATGAATCATTACTGTTTTGTATATTTTCTATACAATTATTTAATAAAAAGTCAAAGAATTCTAATGATTTATCTTTAGAGCGAATACTTTGAGCATTCCAAATTATTATTTTTAAATTTAAATTATTGACAAAGTTAATATTATTAGTAGTATTAATCATTATATAAATATTTGATTGTTAATTCAGCTAAAACTGAGAATTTCTCTTCTTTCGTTTTGCAATTTTTTAATTTTATTAATAATTCGTTGGAAAGAGAAATTAATTCGTTCATATTGAATAAGTTGTTATTATTATTTGCTTTGAGGGCGTCCGCATAAGAATAGACCGTTTTATTATTATTTGCAAACTGGTTTTCATGGTTTTGAGAATTATTGCTTTGAACTACGTTATTTGTAATATTATTGTGGTGTAATGTAGTTGGAAATGATTCTGGTGAGTAATTGAAAACCGTTGAAGTATTAGTTTGACTTTGTCTATTGTTCTTAATTTTGTTTCTTAGAGAATTTTGTAATTCTATATAAGCAGTTCTTTTCGGGCAGTCAAGTGAGCTGGCTAAATGATTACCTGAACAAGTAGTACACTTAAGTAGCGGTTTAATAGATTAATCTTTCGCGAAATATTTGTTGAAGTTAGGACAGTCCGTAGTTTTGTGATTTGCGGCGCAAATATTGCATTTTGTAACTAAATGACACCATTTAGCACCATGACCGTATGTTTGACAGTTGTAGCATCTGGTTGGATCTTTACCTGTAGCTCTGTAGAAATTGAAGTGTACAATAGTGTGAAACAGAGCCTTACAGTTTTGCCTTAGTTCATTAAGTTTAATTGATCCCTTTAAAAAATAAAGAAGATATGTAGATTGGTTTTCATACCGTTTCACTTTAATGTTCATGGCTTTAATATCAATACAATTTTTAATATTATTTTTTTCCAATTCACTTTTAAGTTCATCAATTTCAACTGTATGCAATCCGTATAAAACTATTTTTAATTTTTTATTGTTTTCTTAATCGGGACGAAAAAAATTAACATTATGCATTTTGAGTGATTCAAATAATTTATTATAATCATCAGGATAGTTGCAAAACACCTGAGTACCGATACTCGTATTTTTTATATTATAATTTTTTTATATTTAGTTCGTATAACATTTTATGAATAAATTCATTGGATTTGTTAATAATATTTATTGGTGGTAACTTTTTAATTTTATTAATGTTTGATACGTTATCTTTTTCACCTGAGTTTAGCTGACTTAATGGAGCAAAACTGTTAGTATTCATTACTGGAAGGTATATTGGTTTTCTTATTTTCATTATTTTTACCTGCCATTATGGGTATATTATTTTCCAAGATGAATTTGATTTTTTTTCGATTTTCATCAATATTATTTTGTTCCTCATCGGATGAGCAAAAGCGCTTTTGTGTATTAGGATTTTTTTTTTTTGGATTTTTGATTTGTTGTATACATTTTAATAAAAACACTTGGAAGTACAGAAAAAAATGTCTGCTTATTTTATTTATTTAATTGTTATTTTTCAATTTTAACTGTTTTCAAATTTGTTTAATTTAACGATTGTGGTTTATCTTTATCGTACCGAAGTAGGAGAGAGACTGAGAGACTGACTTTGTTTTATTTTTATTTATAATTTAAAAAAAATAAAAAAAAGAATAGGGTCATGGCAGAGAAATATGAATTTAGTTCTCCTTTCAAAACAAATTTAAGTGGCGCTGCTAAGTAATTCGAGAGTTGGCTATCTATTTAAGTATTATTATCTATGAATATATTATAATCTTTGACTAAATAATACTTTGACTATATAATATATGGACTGATAACAGCCAACTTCATTAGCAAGACGAACATCTACAGCGCATGTAACAGCAAAGCCTCAGGTTGTACAACTAAAACAAACGTCAAAACCGGTAAAAAAAACTATAATGACCTGTGTTTTGTGATTATTTTAATTACAAGAAACAAAATTATAAAAAGTTAATTTGATTTGAAATTTCAAAGTGTATGATGATTTGAAAAACATTTAAAAAACTACTATTAAAAAACAGATAATAGTAGCTCAATCTAGCGACAAGACAATTAAAAATTTGATCTCATTATCTTGTCGCTAGATTGAGCTAGTATTATTGTATATTATTCCACAATTTAGTTATTTTTCTGGCCGATTTGCCGTCCAGTGCGCCACAGATCATACAGATCATTTGGAAATATATGAAACTGACAGATGGTTAGCAGACCATATATTATATAGTCAAAGATTATAATAGTGTATCAAAAAACTTCCGATAGGGGATAAATACAAGCAAAACCTACACTACTAAAAGCTGTGTACCTACAATACATGCGCAAAAACTTGTAGTCAGAGAAATTATAATATTTTACGTCAAAATTAAATGCCGATAATACCAAGCGCTCAAAGTTCGGAAGAAAAAGTTAAATATAATAGGTAAATATCTAAAAGTAGTTAAAAATGTTATTTAATAATAGTAGATTAAATTAATCTAAATAAAATGTGTGGGCATTGTGTATTTCTAGTGTAATTTGTGTGATAAAAATTAGCACAAATTCTAACCTCAAAAATATTTTTTTTATATTTTTTTTTTGTAAATAAAAACAAACTATATATTTTGATAGTTTTTAATAATAATTTAATTTTTAATAATGAATAAGTGTGCTAAAAGCAATTTAAATTACCTATTGGTGTACATATTTAAGTGCATTTTATTTTAATATATATCAACTACCATCGCCTTTACAATATTTTCCAAAAAGAGCCATATTACCACCAGCAATTATAAATTATAATCAAAATATTAATGATCAACAAGAACTAAATACTAATATTATTAATACTGAACCATTTGATGAAATTGTAATGCCAGATAATCCGGCACCATTAAAAGCTTATATTTTAATAATAAACAAATTGTAGATGCATAACGTTTTTTTGGTAAATAATAATTATTACGTAATTGTTCAATAATTTGTTTAAGTGTTGGTGCACGATTCATTTTATAATAATTTTGGAAAATTGTATAATGTATTTGTGATATAATATAATCACCATGCACTGATATTGGACTAGTACGTGGAAAATAATTGATATGATTTATAAATGATTTAGATTCTTTTGACCAATCCATGTTTGGTTCAGGTACTGGTACTGATTGAATATTATCTGTTCCAAGTAACAAAAAAAAACAATCAAATTAATAAATATTTTGACAATTCTTATAGCATATTCACACTTACATTCTATACCCTGGTTATGGGCGTCTATATCCCTGGTATAAAAAATCGTGTTCACACTGAAAATACTTAATATATTTTGACATTAAGTTTGTAAATCAGCTGGTATTGAAAATAAAATAATTGCAAAAAAAAAAAATTCTAATTAAAATTAATGATTCTAATAATACTTTGCCAAAATTGAAAATAAAACAACAATATCATAGGTGCTTTGATTGACAAGATTGACAATTGTTGTGTAGGGGTGTTAAAATTCATTGAAATATGATCAATAATATCGAAATATTGCAAATGAATCGATATTTTCTTATACCTTGTTCAGTTAATCCCTCATTTCGAAGTGGGTATACGGATATTACAATATAGAATGACACATTTTTTGTATGGAAAAATAAATCAATATCATGTTTATATTATGATATAGCTCTATAACCAGGGTATAGATTCAAGTGTGAACATGCTATTAGCCTAAGAATTGATACGGTATATATGCCTAATATAATGATCGGGTAATTGCAATGAATCTGTAAAATTTCGTAGAGGTAATAACAATATTATATGCGAAACACTGATATGTCTTAATTTAACAGGTCTACTTTAATATTGTGACAACTGGTCAAATATTATTATAAGGCTTGGGCTGAAATGTATCAATCAGTTCAGTTTTGAATCAAATCGTACAGTATTCAATCGACTGGTTAAGTAATCTGAATGCATAGTTATCGATTTCAATGATAAAATTACATTAATTGCTTTTTTTTTGTTATTGATATTTATATGACTGAAAAGTCGCCTGTTATTCTTATTTTTATATTTTTATTTTTTATGTAGTTATTAGTTAGCGTGTAGAAAACTAAATGTTCCCTTTATTTTTGCTATTATTTTTAAAAATTATTGGTTATATATTTATTTTTACCATGTGAATAATACATACATATATGCAATATATGAAATGAAATGTTCCTATTAATTTTGTTATTAATCGTTTAGCTAATTTTTATGCATCTACAATTATTAATTGTTTAGCTAATTTTTTATTTTAAACTGAAATATCAGTATTATAATTATAATTTTTTGTTATACATATATTATTAATATTATTTTATTTTTTATGTACACGCGATGTGATGTGACGTGGCATAAGAATTCCTGCATTACAACAAGAGTTCCAAACAACAATGAATTACAACAAAATTTTAATTTTATTTTTTTATTTTAGGTAGAGGTATCATATAGTTTATATTGATTTTTATTTCAAATACCTAATTTAATATTTCTATAAACTAAATGATATCTCATTATAATTGTATCTTCCATACTTTGTGGTATTTGGGAGGGGAAAGGTGGCGCGAGATTTTATTAGTATTATATTTTATAATTATTATAATATTGTTAAAAAAAATTGTAAATAAAAAAGATATATATTTGTTATAACATATAAATAACAAGAGTTTTCATTTCATTTCAATACAAAATTTTCATATCAACATATAAAAATTTTGTAAAAAAGTCTGACTTAATTTTGCGCGCATGTGTTAGTGCGAAATCTCATTTCTTGGCTTGTAAAATAGTGTAAGTTTTGATACAAACCATGTACATCATCAGCGCACTAAAACTATTACACATCGTGGTGGTCCAAAACCAACACTACTTTATCAAGCCATGAAGTAAGATTTTTCACGCACACATATATACCTGAGAGTAGACGGAGTAGTCGGTATAAATCAGTATGCATATTGTATTTTGTATTGTAATAAATAAAATTCTTAGTTGTTTTTTTTTTATGATATTCATGTTACTTTATTTAATATTATATTTTTAATAAATCATATTGGTATTATATTTTATATTTATATTAGATTTTTTAATATTTATTACATTCTTTAAAAATATAAATAACAACATACATAAATTGAAAAATAAAAAGTTAAACATTATAAATTTTTAATTTATAACTAAAATTAAATTATATATGTTTTTTATAAAATATATATGTAGCTATATAAATTTATTTACATATTGTAATTCATTTATTAAAAATAAGATAAAATATAAAATAAATTATGTATTAGCAAACATAAAATCTTTAATTCATAACAAAATTAGCATAAATTATAATTATTATTATAGCTTTATTTACCCTTTTTTTTATATATATATATAATTATAAATTCAGTTCAATTTAATATATGGTATAAAATATACATTAATCAATATAAATATAATTCATTTAATAATTCCAAAAAAATAATTCAATATAAAATCTTGACTATATTTGTTTTTTCACTAAATAGTTCTTTCAGATAAATAAAATTAAAGTTAAATTAATTAGTTAAACCTAATTAATAAGGGCATAAGCCTCTCCCATTCATTTCTATCTGTAGCTATCTGTAGCTATTCGTTGCCAATTACTATTAAATGCTTGGATATCATCTTTCCATCTTTTATTTTGCCTACCAACGTTTCTATACCCATCTATAGGTGTCCAGGTTGTCAATTTTTGGGTCTATCTATCATCTGTAAGTCGCATTGTGTCCTGCCCAGTTCCATTTTAATTTCTTGCCTTGTTCTACTACATCAATAAAATTTGTTCTTTGTCTCAGATCTATGTTACGAATTCTATGTCGACGTGATACTTTAAAAATTCTCCTTTCCATTGCCCGTTGGCAAACTTGTAATTTATTTTTCGCTTTTGATGTAAAATTCCAGGTTTGCGCTCCATATATTAATGAAGGTAATATTGCACCATCAAATAAGTATTTTTTTGTTTCAGTTCTTGGTACTGCATCAAAAAAACTATGAAGATTCCAGAATTTTTTCCAGCCGCTTACAATTCGTCTATCAATTTCTTTTTCTTCTCTGTCGTAAAACGATATGATTTGACCAAGATATGTATACTCAGAAACATATTCTATTTTATTTGAATTTAGATATGTATCAATGTGTTCTGAGTTAGTTATGATTTTTGTTTTTTCTGTGTTTCTATTAAGGCCAAATTTTGAACAGTGTACACTGAGTTGCTTTACCATTTCTTGTATTTCTCTTTGAGTTTTTCCAATTAAAAATACATCATCAGCAAATCTTAAGTTATTTAAATTTTCGCCGTATATATTTAAACCAATGCTTTCCCAATTCATGTGTCTAAAAATTTTGCCTACCAACGTTTGAAGATGATCCATCGTTGAAAACCCTGATCTAAATCCAGCTTGTTCTGGCGGTTGATTTTGGTCTAGTGTGTGTTTCAATCTTCTAAGTAAACATTTTGAAAATATTTTATATATAACTGAAATTATACTGATAGGTCGGTAATTATTTATATCGTTTTTACAGCCTTTTTTATGTAATAAAATTATTAAGGATTCTTTCCACTGTGTTGGGATATATTCTTCATTCTGTTAAAAATATATGTACTGCTTTTGATTAAAACTGGTGACCCTATTTTCAGCATCTCTGCTTTAATATTTTCTTTATCTGCATTTTTTTCGTTTTTTAATTCATTAATTGATTCTCTTATTTCTGCAGGTAAAAAATCTAGTATTTCATTAGTACTATCTAATATTATATCTTCTTCTTCATTTTCCGGTGCTGTGTATAGTAATTTATAAAAATCAGTAGCTATTTCTTTTATTTCTTTACGATTCGTTTTTGGTATGTTTGTATTATTTTTATTTATACTAGGTATCCACTCTTTTCCTTCACTAACACTCATTTTGGCTTTTTTTATTGACTTCGTATTTTCTATAATTTCTTTTATAATTTTATCATTGTATTCATATACATCATTTTTTATACTTTTCTTGATTACTTTCTTTAGTTTATTTAGTGTAGATTTTTCAGCTTCATTTAAATTTCCTTTTTTTAACAAATTCTCTTTTTCTTTAATCTTTTCCTTCGTATCAATTGATAGTTTATCTATTTTTTTTTGATTTATTTTTTAATTGTATTTATTGTATTCAATATTATTTTGTATTTTTTCTTGCGTTTGTTTTTATGTTGTCGTTTTTCTTTATTTTTTTCTACAATTTCTTTTGGTAAATCATCAACAAAAAATATTTTTTGAGGGAGTTCTTTTAAATTAATTTTATTTTTCATTATTTGGAAATATATGAAACTGACAGATGGTTAGCAGTCCATATATTATATAGTCAAAGATTATAATAGTGTATCAAAAAACCTTCGATAGGGGATAAATACAAGCAAAACCTACACTACTAAAAGCTGTGTACCTACAATACATGCGCAAAAACTTGTAGTCAGAGAAATTATAATATTTAACGTCAAAATAAAATGCCGGTAATACCAAGCGCTCAAAGTTCGGAAGAAAAAGTTAAATATAATAGGAAATTATACTGATAGGTCGGTAATTATTTATATCGTTTTTACAGCCTTTTTTATGTAATAAAATTATTAAGGATTCTTTCCACTGTGTTGGGATATATTCTTCATTCTGTTAAAAATATATGTACTGCTTTTGATTAAAACTGGTGACCCTATTTTCAGCATCTCTGCTTTAATATTTTCTTTATCTGCATTTTTTTCGTTTTTTAATTCATTAATTGATTCTCTTATTTCTGCAGGTAAAAAATCTAGTATTTCATTAGTACTATCTAATATTATATCTTCTTCTTCATTTTCCGGTGCTGTGTATAGTAATTTATAAAAATCAGTAGCTATTTCGTTTATTTCTTTACGATTCGTTTTTGGTATGTTTGTATTATTTTTATTTATACTAGGTATCCACTCTTTTCCTTCACTAACACTCATTTTGGCTTTTTTTATTGACTTCGTATTTTCTATAATTTCTTTTATAATTTTATCATTGTATTCATATACATCATTTTTTATACTTTTCTTGATTACTTTCTTTAGTTTATTTAGTGTAGATTTTTCAGCTTCATTTAAATTTCCTTTTTTTAACAAATTCTCTTTTTCTTTAATCTTTTCCTTCGTATCAATTGATAGTTTATCTATTTTTTTTTGATTTATTTTTTAATATCGTGTTTTTTGCAGCTTTTAAAATTCCCTTTTCTAGTATATTATATTCATCTTGTATTGAACCTTTATTTTGTATTTTTTCTAAACTACATTCATTCTGTAATTCTTTAATATATTCACTTACTTGTATTTGTGATGGATTTCTTACTATTTCTGTTTCTGTTATAGCTCTGTGGATGTCTTTTGTTTTATGATTTAGTTTTACTTTTGCTCGAATTATTCTATGATCGGTGTCAAAGTTGAAATTATTTAGAACTGATACATCTTGGAATACTTTTTTGTGATTGCATGTTATAAAATCAATTTCGTTCTTGACTCTTCCATTTGGAGATAACCATGTCCATTGTTTGTTTAATTTTTTCTTGAAAAGAGTATTTCCAACAGTAATTTTATGTTCCCATAGAAATTGTAAGAATCTTTCACCTATATAATTTCTCATTCCATATCCAAATTGACCAAGTATCATTTCTTCTCCTGGTTTTTTAAAACCAATTTTTGCATTTAGATCTCCAATTATAAACATAAAGTCTGATTTTAAATCTGTATATGCCTTTCCCAATGTATCATAAAAATCTTCAACTTTCTTGTTTGATGCTGTTTCAGTTGGAGCATATATTTGGATAAATGTTGTTTTAACTTTATTAAATTCCATTTTTAGACCTATAATCCTATCGCTATATGCCTTAATTTCTTTTATATTATTCTTCCATTTTTTATTTATTATGAATCCAACATCATATAGAATAGAGCTTTTATTTCACCTTTCCAGGTTATAATATTGCCTTCGCAGTTTTCAATAATTTTTTCACCAAGTATACGAGTTTCAGCTAAACCAACAATATCCCAATTTATTTTTCCAAGTGCATTAAAAAGTTCTATTCTACGTTCCTCTGAAACAAGTGTTCTAGTATTAAGTGTACATATATGTAGATGGTTTTTATTTTCTTGAGAGTTTTTGTTAATGTTTAAATTTTTATTTTTTAATGATTTCTTTAATTTTTGTTCTTTTTCAATATGTTGGAAAAAAGGGGGGTTTTGGGCATTTAACCCCTCGGTGGCCAGCCGAATTGGGGTATTTTTTAAATTTTTTCTCATTAATTCGTTTGCATGTCCATTTTCGTTTGCTTTATTTTCATTTTTTGTGATTGTGATAATTGATCTATTTTGATATTGTGATTGCTATTCGTTTGTTGTTATAATATTTTGTTGATCGTTAGAGGTTTGTAGTGTTTGCATGTAATTTTGATTAGTATGATTCGTAAAACTTAGATGATTTAGTTTCTTGTTATTATGGTGTTGGTTATTATTTATTTCTATTTGTTTGTCTTCAGGGGATCTGTTCCTTTTATTGTATTCAATATTATTTTGTATTTTTTCTTGCGTTTGTTTTTATGTTGTCGTTTTTCTTTATTTTTTTCTACAATTTCTTTTGGTAAATCATCAACAAAAAATATTTTTTGAGGGAGTTCTTTTAAATTAATTTTATTTTTCATTATTTGGAAATATATGAAACTGACAGATGGTTAGCAGTCCATATATTATATAGTCAAAGATTATAATAGTGTATCAAAAAACCTTCGATAGGGGATAAATACAAGCAAAACCTACACTACTAAAAGCTGTGTACCTACAATACATGCGCAAAAACTTGTAGTCAGAGAAATTATAATATTTAACGTCAAAATAAAATGCCGGTAATACCAAGCGCTCAAAGTTCGGAAGAAAAAGTTAAATATAATAGGTCAATAATAATTGTTAGATATCTAAAAGTAGTTAAAAATGATATTTAATAATAGTAGATTAAATTAATCTAAAAAAAATGTGTGGGCATTGTGTATTTCTAGTGTAATTTGTGTGATAAAAATTAGCACAAATTCTAACCTCAAAAATATTTTTTTTTATATTTTTTTTTTTGTAAATAAAAACAAACTATATATTTTGATAGTTTTTAATAATAATTTAATTTTTAATAATGAATAAGTGTGCTAAAAGCAATTTAAATTACCTATAGGTGTACATATTTAAGTGCATTTTTTTTTAATATATATCAACTACCATCGCCTTTACAATATTTTCCAAAAAAAGCCATATTACCACCAGCAATTATAAATTATAATCAAAATATTAATGATCAACAAGAACTAAATACTAATATTATTAATACTGAACCATTTGATAAAATTGTAATGCCAGATAATCCAGCACCATTAAAAGCTTATATTTTAATAATAAACGAATTGTAGATGTTGTAGATTACGTAATTGTTCAATAATTTGTTTAAATGTTGGTGCACGATTCATTTTATAATAATTTTGGAAAATTGTATAATGTATTTGTGATATAATATAATCACCATGCACTGATATTGGACTAGTACGTGGAAAATAATTGATATGATTTATAAATGATTTAGATTCTTTTGACCAATCCATATTTGGTTCAGGTACTGGTACTGATTGAATATTATCTGTTCCAAGTAACAAAAAAAAACAATCAAATTAATAAATATTTTGACAATTCTTAGCCTAAGAATTGATACGGTATATATGCCTAATATAATGATCGGGTAATTGCAATGAATCTGTAAAATTTCGTAGAGGTAATAACAATATTATATGCGAAACACTGATATGTCTTAATTTAACAGGTCTACTTTAATATTGTGACAACTGGTCAAATATTATTATAAGGCTTGGGCTGAAATGTATCAATCAGTTCAGTTTTGAATAAAATCGTACAGTATTCAATCGACTGGTTAAGTAATCTGAATGCATAGTTATCGATTTCAATGATAAAATTACATTAATTGCTTTTTTTTTGTTATTGATATTTATATGACTGAAAAGTCGCCTGTTATTCTTATTTTTATATTTTTATTTTTTATGTAGTTATTAGTTAGCGTGTAGAAAACTAAATGTTCCCTTTATTTTTGCTATTATTTTTAAAAATTATTGGTTATATATTTATTTTTACCATGTGAATAATACATACATATATGCAATATATGAAATGAAATGTTCCTATTAATTTTGTTATTAATTGTTTAGCTAATTTTTATGCATCTACAATTATTAATTGTTTAGCTAATTTTTTATTTTAAACTGAAATATCAGTATTATAATTATAATTTTTTGTTATACATATATTATTAATATTATTTTATTTTTTATGTACACGCGATGTGATGTGACGTGGCATAAGAATTCCTGCATTACAACAAGAGTTCCAAACAACAATGAATTACAACAAAATTTTAATTTTATTTTTTTATTTTAGGTAGAGGTATCATATAGTTTATATTGATTTTTATTTCAAATACCTAATTTAATATTTCTATAAACTAAATGATATCTCATTATAATTGTATCTTCCATACTTTGTGGTATTTGGGAGGGGAAAGGTGGCGCGAGATTTTATTAGTATTATAATATTGTTAAAAAAAATTGTAAATAAAAAAGATATATATTTGTTATAACATATAAATAACAAGACTTTTCATTTCATTTCAATACAAAATTTTCATATCAACATATAAAAATTTTGTATGCGCGCATGTGTTAGTGCGAAATCTCATTTCATGGCTTGTAAAATAGTGTAAGTTTTGATACAAACCATGTACATCATCAGCGCACTAAAACTATTACACATCGTGGTGGTCCAAAACCAACACTACTTTATCAAGCCATGAAGTAAGATTTTTCACGCACACATATATACCTGAGAGTAGACGAAGTAGTCGGTATAAATCAGTATGCATATTGTATTTTGTATTGTAATAAATAAAATTCTTAGTTAGTTTTTTTTTTATATTCATGTTACTTTATTTAATATTATATTTTTAAAAAATCATATTGGTATTATATTTTATATTTATATTAGATTTTTTAATATTTATTACATTCTTTAAAAATATAAATAACAACATACATAAATTGAAAAATAAAAAGTTAAACATTATAAATTTTTAATTTATAACTAAAATTAAATTATATATGTTTTTTATAAAATATATATGTAGCTATATAAATTTATTTACATATTGTAATTCATTTATTAAAAATAAGATAAAATATAAAATAAATTATGTATTAGCAAACATAAAATCTTTAATTCATAACAAAATTAGCATAAATTATAATTATTATTATAGCTTTATTTACCCTTTTTTTTTATATATATATATAATTATAAATTCAGTTCAATTCAATATATGGTATAAAATATACATTAATCAATATAAATATAATTCATTTAATAATTCCAAAAAAATAATTCAATATAAAATCTTGACTATATTTGTTTTTTCACTAAATAGTTCTTTCAGATAAATAAAATTAAAGTTAAATTAATTAGTTAAACCTAATTAATAAGGGCATAAGCCTCCCCCATTCATTTCTATCTGTAGCTATTCGTTGCCAATTACTATTAAATGCTTGGATATCATCTTTCCATCTTTTATTTTGCCTACCAACGTTTCTATACCCATCTATATGTGTCCAGGTTGTCAATTTTTGGGTCTATCTATCATCTGTAAGTCGCATTATGTGTCCTGCCCAGTTCCATTTTAATTTCTTGCTTTGTTCTACTACATCAATAAAATTTGTTCTTTGTCTCAGATCTATGTTACGAATTCTATGTCGACGTGATACTTTACAAATTCTCCTTTCCATTGCCCGTTGGCAAACTTGTAATTTATTTTTCGCTTTTGATGTAAAATTCCAGGTTTGCGCTCCATATATTAATGAAGGTAATATTGCACCATCAAATAAGTATTTTTTTGTTTCAGTTCTTGGTACTGCATCAAAAAAACTATGAAGATTCCAGAATTTTTTCCAGCCGCTTACAATTCGTCTATCAATTTCTTTTTCTTCTCTGTCGTAAAACGATATGATTTGAACAAGATATGTGTATTCAGAAACATATTCTATTTTATTTGAATTTAGATATGTATCAATGTGTTCTGAGTTAGTTATGATTTTTGTTTTTTCTGCGTTTATATTAACGCCAAATTTTGAACAGTGTACACTGAGTTGCTTTACCATTTCTTGTATTTCTCTTTGAGTTTTTCCAATTAAACATACATCATCAGCAAATCTTAAGTTATTTAAATTTTCGCCGTATATATTTAAACCAATGCTTTCCCAATTCATGTGTCGAAAAATTTCTTCCAAAACTGCAGAAAAAAGCATAGGTGATAGTGGATCTCCTTGTTTTACTCCTCGTTCAATTCTAAAAGGTAAACCTTTCGTTTCTAGTGAAATGCATCCATAGCTATGTTCGTACAAATTTTTTATCAATTTTATATATTTACCCTCTACACCTTGGTTTTTTAAACTTTGCCAAATTTTCGTATGAGCTATGGTATCAAATGCTTTAGAAAAATCTATGAAGAGCAAATAAACCATTTTCTTATATTCATTACATTTTTCTACTATTTGGTTTATTGATTGAAGATGATCCATCGTTGAAAACCCTGATCTAAATCCAGCTTGTTCTGGCGGTTGATTTTGGTCTAGTGTGTGTTTCAATCTTCTAAGTAAACATTTTGAAAATATTTTATATATAACTGAAATTATACTGATAGGTCGGTAATTATTTATATCGTTTTTACAGCCTTTTTTATGTAATAAAATTATTAAGGATTCTTTCCACTGTGTTGGGATATATTCTTCATTTAAAATTCTGTTAAAAATATATGTAATGCTTTTGATTAAAACTGGTGACCCTATTTTCAGCATCTCTGCTTTAATATTTTCTTTATCTGCACTTTTTTCGTTTTTTAATTCATTAATTGATTCTCTTATTTCTGCAGGTAAAAAATCTAGTATTTCATTAGTACTATCTAATATTATATCTTCTTCTTCATTTTCCGGTGCTGTGTATAGTAATTTATAAAAATCAGTAGCTATTTCGTTTATTTCTTTACGATTCGTTTTTGGTATGTTTGTATTATTTTTATTTATACTAGGTATCCACTCTTTTCCTTCACTAACACTCATTTTGGCTTTTTTTATTGACTTCGTATTTTCTATAATTTCTTTTATAATTTTATCATTGTATTCATATACATCATTTTTTATACTTTTCTTGATTACTTTCTTTAGTTTATTTAGCGTAGATTTTTCAGCTTCATTTAAATTTCCTTTTTTTAACAAATTCTCTTTTTCTTTAATCTTTTCCTTCGTATCAATTGATAGTTTATCTATTTTTTTTTATTTTTTTTTTAATATCGTGTTTTTTGCAGCTTTTAAAATTCTTTTTTCTAGTATATTATATTCATCTTGTATTGAACCTTTATTTTGTATTTTTTCTAAACTACATTAATTCTGTAATTCTTTAATATATTCACTTACTTGTATTTGTGATGGATTTCTTACTATTTCTGTTTCTGTTATAGCTCTGTGGATGTCTTTTGTTTTATGATTTAGTTTTACTTTTGCTCGAATTATTCTATGATCGGTGTCAAAGTTGAAATTATTTAGAACTGATACATCTTGGAATACTTTTTTGTGATTGCATGTTATAAAATCAATTTCGTTCTTGACTCTTCCATTTGGAGATAACCATGTCCATTGTTTGTTTAATTTTTTCTTGAAAAGAGTATTTCCAACAGTAATTTTATGTTCCCATAGAAATTGTAAGAATCTTTCATCTCTATCATTTCTCATTCCATATCCAAATTGACCAAGTATCATTTCTTCTCCTGGTTTTTTAAAACCAATTTTTGCATTTAGATCTCCAATTATAAACATAAAGTCTGATTTTAAATCTGTATATGCCTTTCCCAATGTATCATAAAAATCTTCAACTTTCTTGTTTGATGCTGTTTCAGTTGGAGCACATACTTGGATAAATGTTGTTTTAACTTTATTAAATTCCATTTTTAGACCTATAATCCTATCGCTATATGCCTTAATTTCTTTTATATTATTCTTCCATTTTTTATTTATTATGAATCCAACACCATATAGACCAAGTATACGAGTTTCAGCTAAACCAACAATATCCCAATTTATTTTTCCAAGTGCATTAAAAAGTTCTATTCTACGTTCCTCTGAAACAAGTGTTCTAGTATTAAGTGTAAATATATGTAGATGCTTTTTATTTTCTTGAGAGTTTTTGTTAATGTTTAAATTTTTATTTTTCAATGATTTCTTTAATTTTTGTTCTTTTTCAATATGTTGGAAAAAAGGGGGGTTTTGGGCATTTAACCCCTCGGTGGCCAGCCGAATTGGGGTATTTTTTAAATTTTTTTTCATTAATTCGTTTGCATGTCCATTTTCGTTTGCTTTATT
This sequence comes from Rhamphomyia laevipes, assembly GCA_963920725.1. Taxonomy (NCBI): domain Eukaryota; kingdom Metazoa; phylum Arthropoda; class Insecta; order Diptera; family Empididae; genus Rhamphomyia; species Rhamphomyia laevipes. The sequence continues at coordinate 56,814,773 of OY987255.1, read as the reverse complement.
TTCATTTTTTGTGATTGTGATAATTGATCTATTTTGATATTGTGATTGCTATTCGTTTGTTGTTATAATATTTTGTTGATCGTTAGAGGTTTGTAGTGTTTGCATGTAATTTTGATTAGTATGATTCGTAAAACTTAGATGTTTTAGTTTCTTGTTATTATGGTGTTGGTTATTATTTATTTCTATTTGTTTGTCTTCAGGGGATCAGTTCCTTTTATTGTATTCAATATTATTTTGTATTTTTTCTTGTGTTTGTTTTTATGTTGTCGTTTTTCTTTATTTTTTTCTACAATTTCTTTTGGTAAATCATCAACAAAAAATATTTTTTGAGGGAGTTCTTTTAAATTAATTTTATTTTTCATTATTAACTCTTTCTTCTTGTATGTTGTAATACCAAATAATATAGGACGTTGTTTCCCCTTCTCTTTTTTACCTAATCTGTATAAAAAATCAACTTCAGAACTTACGAAATTTACTCCAATTGTTTTTGTTATAATATCAATTATTTCTGCTTCTAATGCAACATTATTTTCAATTACTTCATTTTCTGGATAGTTATATATTATTATATTTCTCTTTTTTGTATCTTTTTCAATTCGAATTATTCTGTTTTCCATTTGATCTTGTTTTACTTTCAGGTTATTTAGTTCTGAATCAATAAAAAGATTTCTTGCGATAATATTTTCATTTAAAATTTTTGTATTTTCGTTCATTTCTGTTCTCAAATTTGCTATAGCTTTTAAAATTTCGTTTTCAGTCATTGTAATCCGCAAATAAGTTTATTATGTTAATAAGTAATAATTAAAATAAATAATTAAATAAAAAATGTAAAATTTATAAGGTAAATCTATTAGTTTTCTTGCTTCCTAAAGATATGCTATTATTTTATTTTATTTTTGTCGTTGTTCAATATTAGTTATTCCACTTGACGGTAGATGTTACCAATGGCTAAATAAAATGTAAGCTTTCCTGATATTTAATGATTCTGTTTAATTTTATACCTTTTTCATACAGGTGTTCTAGTCCAATTTTTTCGTTATTTATGTCAAACCAAGAAAAAGCTTTTACGTTGGACTTTGGACTCTGTATATTTTTTTTTTTTTTTTCTCAAGAATTTTAATTCTGGATTTTTACAAATCTATAGATATCACACTTACTTGTCTTTAACATATGACCTTTACCATATCTTGATACATCAGTTTTCATTATTTCACTTTTCCACATTATTTACTCTATTTATTTAATATTTTTTTCCTTTAGCAATCAAAAACACAACCACTCTCGAATAACAAACTTTTGTAATTATAATATGAGCCTGTAATTTATTGCAGATTGATGACTTAGTTTATCCTCTTAGGCTTGGCTCCCATCACTCCATTGCTCAGTATTTTATATGTAAATAAAAAAATATTTTAAATATAAATATAGTTATATATTTAAATATTTCATTTCACAAGAATTGTAGACTAAAAGCTGATTCGACAATTCACACAATTTAATCACACAGTTTAATTATAAACCCACATATAAATTCCAAGTAAAAGAAACCACACAAGAAATTATGAATTAGATTTATTCATAATTTCAATGCTGATTTGACAATTCAATCAGGTCACTCAAATTACATTGCATTTTTCTATTCTTTAATCATTATGTAAAATTAATAATTTAAAGAATAATAAAAATGAGAAGTTTAGTTTTAAGCCACACTCTGTAACACGAACATTAAAATTTGCCAAAATAAAAATCGTTTCCAATTTTAAGAAAAAAAAAGGAAATTGTTATTATTTCAGTAAGATACATTACTGGCGCAGTCGGTAAAGACAAAAAAATAAAATAAAAAAGTTATTTAGTTACCGTAAAAAATATCAAATTAAATCAAAGTTATTTTAATTAAAGTTAATTAAAATACAAAGAAAATAAAATTTGATAAGTGTTTAAAACTCATTTTAAAATCATTAACCAGATTTATTGATTCTAGTGGTATTATTTTAGTTAATTATTTCAAAATTAGTGATTAACACACAAAAAAAAAATTATACTCTAACTTATATATTTTAAATATCCAAGTGACATTAATTAAATTAAAATAAATAACATAACAATAAAAGTCAAACAAAATTAAATTATTAAAAGTTATTGTGAAGCAAAAATAAAAAGAAAATAGTGTTAAAACAAACTACTTTATAAAAAAAAGAAGAAATTTAATTAATAGCAATCTAAATTAGAGTGAAATTTTAACATTTTTATCAAAAAAAAAAATATTACTGCAAATTTTGAAATCAACTATCATCTACATCAATTATCATCTAACATCAACTATAATCTAACATCAATTATCATCTAATATCAACTATCATCTATTAGAAATCAAACGATATCACTTCTACAATTATAAGAACATCAAAGGTACTTCAATCACGAACATTTATAATTACATAAAAATAAATATTTCATTGTTAAAAATAATATTAATCAAATTTTATAAAATAAAATAAGTTTTATTAAATAACTTATAAATTTATTTAAATAATACATTACACTTGTAGTCAATACAAAAAAAATTGTAATAATGCCAAATAGAAATAATGAATCTGTAACTACAAACAGTGTTAGTGTTAGTCATTTCGGCATGCTAATTAAATGTATTACTAATATCGTTCCATTTTGTGGCGATAAAAATCATTTGTCTAA
>OY987255.1:56786285-56811879 GCA_963920725.1 Rhamphomyia laevipes | reverse complement strand
GTCTTGATAAAAATAATATAAATAAATTAGAAAATCTTGAGAAAAAACTAAAATTGTTAATTAATTCCGGTGTAGAAAAATAACAATTTGGAGAACATTATAAATGTTGTATATGGTCAAATAATAATGCAGAATGTGGACCAGATACATGTAGCTGTGTATCAGTAACATTCCAATACAGAGAAGCTTTAAAAATAATACAAAATTTTAAAAATTTTACGAAAAACTAGTTAAGAAATTTTAAAATTTTAAAATATAAACATGTTACCATTTATACATCCATTTGCTATGATAATAGCAGGTCCTTCAGGGTGTAGAAAAACAACTTTTGCATAAGACGTTAATTCAGCCAAACATAACTAAAATAATTTGGTGCAACCCTGAATTGACTGCTGTACCAAGGAATTTACCTTTTGATAATATTGATTTTTTAAATAATATACCTGAAGAAATAAATAACGAAAATGACGATAACATTTTAATTGTATTAGATGATTTAATGCTTGAGACATATAATAAACAAGTCTGTGAGTTGTTTACAAAGGGATCACACCATAAAAATTTATCAATTATATTATTAATACAAAATATTTTTCATCAGGGTAAATACTGTCGCCACATATCATTAAATGCTAAATATTTGGTTTTATTCAAAAATCCCCGTGACAAGTCACAAATCATGCCTTTAGCGCGACAGATTTTTCCAGAAAGAACCCGTGAATTTGTAAGAGTATATAACGAGGCTACATCATGCCCTCGTGGTTATATCATCCTAGACTTAATCCTAGACTTAACACTAAATAATATATTTGAAACAGGTTATTGTGTTTGCTACTGCTCACCAAATGATTTAAATAATAAAGTTTATTGTGAGAAATATGAAACGATTGAGGAGAAACCGACATATATTACATCTTTTAAAAAAACCAAATAAAAAACTTCGTAATAGTATATTACAAACATGTGAAGATGATGTTATAAAGACTTTAATTGAAATTGCAATAAATACTTTAAATGGTAATAATAAAGTACCAAAAAAAATTGTATCGCTTTTAAAAAACCATAAAAACACGCTACGTTGTCTAGCCAGTACTAAAAAAACCTTGAAAGCAAAACGACGAATACTTATACAAAAAGGTGGTTTTTTACCTGTTTTGATTGGTACTGTATTATCAGGAAAATTAATAAGTGATTACGAATCAAAAAAATGAATAATTTGCAGCGTATGATTGTTATTCCACCTGAATTATTTTCAAAAATTAAAAAATTATTGGACGATGAAAAAAACTTAAATATTCTAAATAAAAACATGGAAAAACTATTACATAATAAAAGTTTAAATCCAATTCAAAAATGGTATATGTTAAGACAGAATTTAGTAAAATATAGTAATCAAAGAAGAACAGCTTCACAATTACCTAATGAGCATGTAAAAAGAAGTAATTTTACTACTACTACTACAGGTAAAAATGCAGAAACTCAAACAAAATATAAAATATTGAAAGACAAAGAAACCCAATACAATAATGAAATGCAACAACAAAGAGATTTTAACAATTTTAAACAACAGCAAATAATTGATGATGATGATGATAATGTTTTTCATTTTGATCCAGTAAAAAAACAAAAGCAACTAATCTCGCAATATAGAGAACAGATTAGTGATGAAGATATAGATATGGAATTTGATGATGATAAAGCTGCTGAAATTGCTTTGCAGAAGACATTACCTGAAGAGCGTTTAACTAGAAGATTGTCTTCTTCTAATTCCAATGTAAGAATGTATAACACAAATACAGGTGGTATTATTACAGTAGCATAACCAGAAAAGTCTCCTACAAGAAAACGTACAAATTCAAATAGTTCATTTTTTAACCAAAGTATTTTGTCACCTATAAATACAAGACAACATGCACAAGCAAGTGGTTCATTGTTAAGAAAAAGTATTTTGTCAAGATATCCTGCAGAAAAAAATAATAAAAAAAGGAAACCAGCAACACCTGGCACTCCACCGCACACACCCAAGCAATATAAACTACATGGCACCCCTCCTCTCTGGGAAACAAATAACTGATAAAAAGCTATAAATAAGCGTTAAAAGGTTAAATTTACCAATTGCAATTATGAATTCACGAGATAATTTCTATATTACATTGTTTAGTAATGATTCAGTAAATTTTTTTCCCGATAATACTCTGGCAACTTTTGAAAACAGAATACCAACACATTTAGATTTAACTGAAGCCGATTGGCAGGTTGGTCTTTCGGAAATTTTTGTTAATGACTACCTACAAACTGATATATATGAAAAACAAAAATCAGCTACTATTGCGTTGGGGGTTCATTCAGTTTTAGTAGGTAGAAATAAACAACTTGTTAAAAAACGTCTGGGATATACATTTTACCATGAAGATAGTGCCAAATTTATGCATGATGATTGGAAACTAAATTTTTTACCTACACTCATTAACAACATTACACCGTTAGGAACGTGTACACGTACCGAAGTAGTACATGAGTTTTATAATGAACTGTTAGTCACTCTATCGAACGATGACACCTATAAGAGTGAATATAAACCTGTTTCGGAAGCAAATAGCCTAAAATTTATACGTATATCAAAAACTTTTAACGAAGACAGTTTCTATTTAAAACCAGATGTTGAATATACTATACCAGAATTAATAAAAGAGCTTTTACAGCAAAAAAAAAAAATATTATTGAATACAAAAAAACAATACTAGACTTTTTTGAACGTACGTTTAAAAAAATAAAAGATGAAAAAAGTGGTATGTTACTAGTATATAGTGATATTATTCAGCCAGAAATTTTTGGAAATAATAATATACGAGCGTTGCGTGCAATAAATATTGATAACTGATTACAAAATAATATAGAATTTAAAAATATACAATACGTTCCATTGGAAAAGAAGATTTTTGAAACTATTGCCATTAATATTTCCGATCAGTATGGTAAAAAAATTGATTTTGTACCAAACTATTATCCGACAAAAATTGTACTACATTTTAAGAGAATTTAATACAAAAAAGTATATAAATAAAAACAACACATAAAGCTTTATCGTTTTACTTAAACATGCATCGTGAATACATTAAATATTATTCATCACAAGCTGGTGGTAATATAAATGAAATAGGACCACTTTTACAGGCATATCCAACTATCCAGCGAGGGCATGGTTTAGGTAATTTATTTGGAGGTTTATTTCGTTTTTTAAAACCGGCATTGGCTACTGGTTTTAATTTACTAAAAGACGAAGCATTGAAAACTGGCTCTAATATTTTGTACGATATAGCGTCAGGGTCAAATCCAAAAGAAGTATTTAAGGAACAAACTAAAGCAGACATAACAAATTTAAGAACTTCAGCAGTTAACCAATTGCATTCAATGTATGGTAGTGGTAGAAAGAGAAAAAGAAGTAGTAAAAAAATGATGCAAGTAAAAAGAAGACGTAAAGCTATAAAAAGACGTGTAAAACCGAAACTATATTCAATCAGTAGAAATAGGCGGAGAGCAGGAAATAAAAAATCACGTATTCTAGATATTTTTAATTAAAAATGGTTATTGTATAATGCATGAAGTCAGAGTTAGATCTTTCACAACACCACCAATACAGACGAGTATTTTACGAACTGATGAAGTAGTCTACAATCCATTAGCTTCATTAGAGGCCTCACCTTCTACAATAGAATTTGTCTCACTTGGTAATGGTGATACATACAGAGATTTAGCATCAACATATATTAAATTTAAAGTTCAAATATTAAAACAAGATGGAACAAAATGGAGTTATGCCGATACAACAGGATCAGGTGCTGATAAAAAGTCAATACCACAGCCTAGTGTAGTAAATAATTTGTTACATTCAATGATTAAACAAGTAAATGTAACATTAAATGGGAAAAATGTAACACCTTCTGATTCTTTTTATAATTATAAGAGTTATTTAATATCCCTGGTAAGCTATGGAAAAGATGCTAGCTCAACACATTTGGAAGGATCCGGTTGGGAGTTAGATAAACCAAATGTTCATGATATTAATAACGAAGGTTCCAAAATAAGGCAAAAACAGTACAAAAACTTTTCTACTGTTGAGCTAATGGGAAAATTACATGTGGATTTTTTTAACACGCCTACTTTGCTTTTGAACAATGTTGATGTGAGAATTTCGTTAACACTGGAAAAACCAGAATTTTATTTATTTTGCGCTGATACGGATGAAAGCTATTTAAAAATTCATGAAGCAACACTATACATGAAACATGTTACAGTTAACCCTAATATTTTATTGGCTCACAACACTATTCTTGCAAAAGCGAATGCAAAATATCGTTACAAAAGAGGAGAATTGAAAACATTTACAATACCAGCAAATACTTCAAATATTTCATTGGATAATGTATTTATTGGTCAACTACCTAATACATTATTATTTTGTATGGTAAATAATGAGAATTTTAATGGAAAACGATCAAAAAATCCATATCATTTTGATCACAATAATTTATAACAATTTCAATTATATGTAAACGGTGTGCAAGTACCTAATTCGCCAATTGAAACAAATTTCTCTGAGAGCTTTTGTAATACCAGAGCATATTTAACATTATTCAAGGGTACAGGAATACATCATTCCGATAGAGGTCATGACATCACTAGAGAATATTTTTCAAAGGGATACACAGTATTAGCTTTTGATTTATCAGCTGATGGATCAGGTAATGAAACATGTCAAAACCTGTTAAATCAAGGTACAGTAAGAATTGAAGCAAAATTAAGCCCTTCACTATCATCAACACTGACATGTATTGTTTATGGAGAGTTTGATGCATCACTAGAAATTGATAAAAATAGAAATGTCTATACAAATTTATAAATATTGCTACATTAAGTAATAATTTTTATTATACAAGTGAAGGTCGTACTGTAACCCCCAATTTAAATGGTTTTGGTGGTACAATATTTGTAAGGGAGGACTTTTTAAAAGTTTGGTGATTTATTTATTTTTCTTAAAATTGGGCGCCAAGTTCGATCACCAACCGCGACGGAACTTCACCAAACCTTTGATAACATGGTATTACTCTGTTCCTCCTTCTCAGCTGGGCTTTAAGCTCTAGGTTGGGCGTGGGATTGAGTAATACCAACATGATTTTTATATTACAAACATAACATCATAAATATATAACAAAAAAAACACAATCAACTAATGACGACGAATGGTGTGCGTGTGTGTGTGTATGTGAGATTGGCATCCTTCTTAAATGATTTATCCAATCATTATCTATATCATTTTAGGTGGTAAATGTTTTAAAATTTTGGACATGAAGGAGTATGTTAAGATAAATAAATAATTATAGAAATTATAATAAATGTTATTTTATTTAATATATAATATTTTTATTTATGTAATTATAAAGACAAAAAAAAATTAACAAAAAAAAAGGTAATTTCAATGACAAAATAATTAAAAAAAATTAACTTTAACAAAAAAAAACTTTACTCTACTGTACCAAAAAAAATATGCTACGTTACGAAAAAAAAATCTAATTTAAATGAAAATACCATAATAAATAAATTACCTGGTTTGAGCTGGTCCAGTTGCAACAGGATTGCCAATAGAATTTATATTCATTATGGTTTACACAAAAAAAAATTACTTTACAAAAAAAATTAATACAAAAACAAAAAAACTCGATCTTCTCCTTCACTTGTCCTTGATGAATCTTTTCTGGTGTTGCGTCATCTTATCGTGATCAGATTATAATTTGGATTTAGCTTTGCATTTTTAAATACTTTATGCTAAGCTCGATGTTTAAATTTTTGCGATTAATATTGTATAATTTGGTTTTCTTATATTCTACAATCACTGTAGAATATAAGTTCTACAGTTTTTAATTTTTTGTTGGTGAACTATTTCAATTAGATTTAATTAGTTAATAATAATAATACGATGTAAACTTTGTAATTTTGTATGGCTCGGATACAATCTAATGCTTTTAATTAAATTTAAGTTTTTTATTGATCCAGCACTTTATTTTTATTTTTAAATTTTAAATTGTTCAATTGATTTTTATAATCAATTTACTTTACTAATAATGATAATATTTTATTTTAAAAATTAAATCTAAGTTTACAAAAAAAAAAAACTAACTATTAAATTATTTTTCTTAACTTCATTTTAAGTTCTTAACAGAACTTCTACTCTCTATCGATACTAAAATTAAACTTCCTGATCAACATCTGATTTTTAACTATCCTCCTAAATCATACCACCTTTAACCTTTTTTCCTCCTTCAAATTTCTAAATTTCCTATTTATATAATTTCCTTCAGTATTACCTATTTTGAATTTTCACCTACACCCAAAATTCATAATTAATAAATATAACTAACATTAAACATGCATTGTTCTGACCATATGGTTTTCAAAACGTCAATATTAATTTATTCGGCGGCGGCAATAAATAATATTAGTAAAATTTAATTTTTTTTAATAATTAATAAATTTAAATAAATTTAATGTATTTAATTATGTAGTGAAGTGATTTAAAATCAGTGAAAAATAAAAAAAATCATAAAGTAATTATATATGAAAATGTTATTTTTGGTGTTGTGATAAATATTAACCATAATCTACAATTAACTAATATTTGTAGAAACAAAAATCAGTGGTCAACATATCTTTTGTATATATATTTAAATAAATAAATATATAACATAAATATTAGGAAACATAAGGATTACATACACTAGGATAACATAAGGATTACGCAACAGGAAGATTCAACAACATTTCCGGTTACAGTACATGATACAACTGTACAAAAATGTCAAATAATAATAATAACCGAGTAGTTTCATATGCATTGGTAGACGTTTCATTCGTTCGTGATAAATTTATTCATTTTGGGCGTAAAGTTACCATTGCAGGAATTGAAGAATCCAATAAAACAGTACATTACGAATACAAATATGTATACCCAACCGCTAAACTAACAGCAGAAGAACAAAATTGTGCCACAAATGGAGCTTGTACAATGAAAATATTACACAAAATTTAAACAAAAAGTTAAACAAATTTCCTGTCGTTTTCGTTAACGGAAAAGAGAAAAAAGACTTCTTATCTCAATACATAAAGTGTAAATCAAAAATATACGATATTTCAAATATTAAAGAACAGCATGAATACACAACAGCTTGTAAGAATTCTTCAGAAGAATAAGTACACAAAAAATTGTTTTAGGGGCGTTTATGCTTTTAATCGTATCCCCAAACAGATAAAAAAGAAACCATTTTGTATTGTTGTTAATTCAGATCCAGACACTGAACCTGGTTTACATTGGTTTGTAATACATTTTCCAAAAAAAGGATGTGCCGAATATTTCGATTCTTTTGGAGATCAAACAATAAAAACAAATATTATAGACAAAAATGTTTTATAAAAAATAAAAAACGATTACAATCAAACAGTTCAGATGTATGTGGATATTATTGCTGTGTTTTTTTGTATTTCCGTTGCAGAGGACTTTCAATGCAAAGCTTTTTAGAAAAATTTAGTTCTAAGAATTTAATTTACAATGATAAATTAATTATAAAAATGTTCCATGAAATCTTTTTAAATGTTCAATGTTCAATTCTACAATAATAAGTAAACATTCTGTAATTATTTTGTTTAAAAACCAATAAAAAGTAAAGAAAAATCAAATATATTTTTTATTTATGTTTTTTATTTTTTTTCAGCAATTAACAAAGGTATTTCTACAAATAGTTTTGAAAAATTAAACGATTTATTGAATTTTGGTAAAAAAAATGCTCCTGTGTTAATCTTTTCACATTATAAGTTTTACAAATTTTGTAATATTCGTATACATAATCTTTTATATATATCTCGTTTATATAATTAAAATATGCATAGCTTGTTATGAAATCCCTGATGTTAATGACCTCTTTCCATTCTTCGTTGTCCAATAAAAATGATAGATTATGAGCTTCATCTTCACTGCATATGTTTTGCACAAACATAATCCAAAGACTATAACTAAATTTCATTGGGGTTTTACCAAATTTTGATATTACCACTATGGGTTTTAATGTATCCGGGTGAAAACCAGATGAAATTTTTGCTGTGTGATCTTCGTTCAAAAAATGATGATAGGCAAGAAGCAAATTACAGGTAATTACAGGCTTTTGAAAAATAAAACAATATTTTTTAGAAATCAATTTTATTATATTTTAACATATACATATTAAAACAGTTTTTTAAAGCACATTTTTTTGAATTTTGATGCTCTGTAGAGTGTATCGTACAATATACCCCGTAATTTCGTAGTTCTATCAATCTAGGTATCGTATTATTTAAATCCACAATTGCCAATGTTATATTATTATATTAAACAACGTTAATAATATATTATTTTTAATCTTTATTTAACTCTTTTAATTGTTTACAATTACTTTAATTTTTAACTTTAATAAATGTTACTTTACACTGAACAATTCCTTACCTTGGGTAGGGGGAAATTGTTCAGAATCTTTCTTCTTTATTGTTTCTTCTAATTAACTCCTTACCACTGGTGGGGGGTAGTTAATTTTTTTGTTGACCTTTTACAAAAATTGTGTACTATTCAAGACTTTTAAATATAAATGGTAAACTGTTGTATTCGATAACACCATTTTCCCATTCTAGACCGTTTATATTTTCCCTATTATAGTCATTTTGTTGCAAAGTTTCTTTGTTTAGCTCCTCCTTAGGATATGGTGGTTTAAATAAATAAAATTCCGATAATAGAGATCCTTGTTTTAATGTAGCCATTTCCTTTATGAAATGCTGTCTTCCATTACCAATCACAAATTGAAAATCAACAAACATTATTTTTTTCTGCATTTTCATAAAACCAAACTTTATACTTTGAGAGAAGTTATAAAACTAATTGTAATCACGTTAATAAGTTAGTTAGAAGCCTAAGGTATGAGTAAAAAGTCAATTGTAGATGAGCTGCATAGAGCGGCAAGGAAAAATTTCAAACGACGACAAGTTAAACAGAAATGACACTTGGCAGATTGACTTAGTAGAAATGCTTCCATTTGTAAAATTTAATAAAGGTTTTAAATATCTTCTTACTGTTATTGATATTTTTTCAAAATATGCTTATGCAGAACCGGTTAAGTCTAAAAATGGAATAGATGTGACAAACGCTATGAAGAATATTTTTAATAAAAGTAAAAAAATTCCAAAAAATATTCATTCTGATCAAGGAAAAGAATTTTTTAATAATAACTTTCAAAACTTAATGAAAACCAATAAAATAAATCACTATCACACATACACAAAACTTAAAGCCTCCATTTGTGAGCGTTTTAATCGCACATTAAAAAATAATATGTGGAAGTAATTTAGTTTAAATGGTAATTACAATTGGATTTTAATTATAGATGATTTAATAAAAAAATATAATTATAATTGGCATCGTACTATAAAAATGAAACCTTTTCAGGTAAGAAAGAAAAACGAAAAACATTTATTATCAACAATTTACAATAGACCTAAATTATATAATAAAGCCAAATTTAAGGTAAATGATTTTGTGCGCATCAGTAAAACCAAAGGTACTTTTCAAAAAGGATATGAGCCAAGCTGGTCTACTGAAATTTTTAAAATATCAAAAGTTAATTTTACAAAATATTAGTCTGAATAGTGCAGATATAATTTGTGTAAATTGTGATATTTCAGGTGTTCGCTATTGTTTTGTTGGTGTTTATAGACTACATAAATGTAATATTAGTGTGTTTTTGGAAGAATTCTCCGGATTTATGGAAAATCTAACTTGTAAAAATTTAGTTCTGCTAGGAGATTTTAATGTGGATCTTTTGTCTAATTCTCCTATTGTGGATAATTTTTTATCTGTTTTGTCATCGTTTGGCTGTAAATCATTGGTTTCTAATCCTACGCGTGAATCTAAAAATTCTAGTTCTTGCTTAGACCACATATTTTTAAGATTACATAGAAACAATTATGCTAAATATAAAACTGCAATATTTGATCTAAAGATTAGTGATCACTGTTTAATCAGTATTCAATTTGATCACAGCATATCTAGGAAAAAAAATTGTATTACCAATGATATTCATAAAATTGATTTTAATGCTTTAAAAATGGCTCTGACTTTTGAAACTTGGGAAGCAGTTTATAATGCAAATGATCCATCTATTGCATTTGATATATTTCTCAATATATTACAAATTCATATTTTGAATTGTAGTCAGTGTGTTAGTAAAAAAATTAACAAATTTGTATGTCTTAAACCATGGATGTCCTTGTCATTATTGAAAAAAATCAAAAAGAAAAATAAACTTAGTGTTCGTGTCAAAAAGCATCCTAATAACTGCAGACTTAGAAACTACTATGTTAAACTTTGTCACGAATTAAAAACTGAAATTCCTAAGTGTCGAGATGATTATTTCAGTAGTAAACTAGCGGCAAATATAGGCAACCCTAAAAAAGAATGGCAGGTTGTTAATGAAATTTGGTAATATATTTAACAAATATTTTTCTGAAATAACAAACAAATTGCAAGATTCTACAAATTACACCAATATTTCATGTCATTGTGATGATAACACCATTAGGCAAGAAACTTTTGAACCTGACAGTTTTTTTTTTGAAAATTTTTCATCTTCCGAAATTCATAATATTATAATGTCACTAAAAATTTCAAACTCAACTTCGTTCGATAAAATTTCAAGTGCTATTCTTAAAAATATTAGTTTTCAGATTTCTGATGTTCTGTGTTTCATTTTTAACTATAGTATACAAAAGGGCTTATTTCCCGACGCACTCAAAACTGCAATAGTAATACCATTACATAAAAAAGGGGATACTTTGTCTTTAAATAATTTCAGACCTATTTCTCTGTTGTCAGTATTCTCAAAAATTTTTGAAAAGGGTGTGAAGACTAGAATTTTGTCATTCTTGGGTAAAACTAAATTTTTAAGTGATTTTCAGTTTGGATTCAGATATGGAAAATCAACAGAAGATGCTTTATTAAAATTGTGCAGTGAAATTTATAATTCTATAAATGAATCTGAAATTCCAGCTGCTTTATTTATAGATATTACAAAAGCTTTCGATATGGTGGATCATGACTTATTACTAAAGAAAATGTATAATGCAGGTTTTAGAGGTTTTATTCATGATTGGTTTAATTCATATTTGAAAAATCGTAGGCAAAGAGTAAAAATTAGTAATGTTATTAGTGATCAAAGGTTTATAAATATTGGTGTACCTCAAGGATCCGTTTTAGGGCCAATTCTGTTTTTAATATTTGTTAATTCATTATTTATTCAACCGTTTAAAGGAAAAGTTACTGCATTTGCAGATGATACTGCTTTATCCTATTCATGTAAGAATTATTTTAATGTTTGTTTGAATGTCAATCATGATTTGAATATTCTACGTCATTGGTTCAAATTACATAAATTAATTATCAGTGACAAAACCAAATTTATGTTATTTAACCTAAATGGAACAGTCTGTGAAGAATTATCGTTCACGTTTCACTCACCGAGTTGCCTAAAATATCGACTGTCTAATTTTTGTTCGCATGATCATACTGTATATGGCTTTGATGAAAATATAAATTGTGATAATGAATGTTTCGTAATTGAACGTGTTGATAATTTTAAATATTTAGGTATTTTATTAGATGCCAGGCTCAGTTGGAAAGATCACACTCTATACTTAAAACAATATTTGAATAAGGTCGTTAGGCAACTGTACCATCTTAGTTTGTACTGTCCTGTATCAATTTTAAAGTTAGTGTATAATGGTTTATTTAATTCAAAGATTCAATATGGGATAAGCTGCTGGGGTGGTACGCATATAAATAAAATAGAAGCACTACTAATCAAACAAAAACATGCTGTCCGTATTATCTGTAATGTCAGTCGTAGAACTCCAAGTTTTGATTTATTTAAGAGTCTGGGAATTCTTCCTCTAAAACACCTGTATTACTACAGAATTATGAAAGTATTTTTTAACCACTTTTTTTGTGCAAATGTCAGAGTACATGGTAACTATAATCTACGTGTTAACACAAGAAATCTTGTAATTGTACCTAAAGTTAATAAAACACACTTTTGTCATTTCTATAATATTACAGCGCCGCGTTTATATAACAATTTACCATCAAGTTGCAGGAGTGTTAGAATTGAATCAAAATTTTTAAAGCAAATTAAAACATGGCTTTTCTCATTAGATCATTCTGAGATATTTAATATCATAAATCCTATTACCTAGTTATACGTATAAACATGTCATTTTTCCGTTTTTTGCACTTTAAATGTTTTCTTTCAAATGTTTTCTTTCATTTTATTCTTAAATTTTTTTTTTTTTATTTTTTTCTCGAAATACCCTTCAAAAAATATAAGCATAACTTATGACATCTAATGGTACATTCGCCTCTTGTTCATGAACAATTGAATGTTCCTAACTATTTCATTCTTTTCTATAATATCTGTAAATTTTTTTTTTTTTTTTTTCTTAATTCTAATTCAACGATTATTTATCATTTTTATATGCTAATTGAATTATCATTTATTTTTTTTATTTTTTTGGTTGTTTTTTTATCTTGTTTTTAAAATTTTGCATATTATTTGAATTTATATTTTTTATTTTTATTGTAATCTATTTAATTTACTTTATTTTATAAATTTAATGAACTTGTTTTAATAGTATTTAAATTTGAATTATTTTAGAGTTAAGATTTTTAATTAAGAATGAAATAAAGTCTATATTATTATTATTATTATTATTATTAAACCCCACAACATATTCTCTAATTGATTATAAAGAACAACCGATAATGAGGGGTTTTTACGAATATGAAATGCAAAAAACAAAAAATTCACACTCATATCTAGTTGAAAAAATAGTGCAGCAAAGAGGTGACAAAGTACTTGTTAAGTGGCTTGGTTTTGATAGTACACATAACTCTTGGATAAATAAAAAAGATATTTTATAAAATCAAAAGATAAATATTAATGTATAACTGGGGAAAATATACAAATGAATTTTAGTATGCAATGCTTTTTATTTCTAGATATAAAGGTTAAATAAATATATATTATGTTTAGTTCCAATTTAACTATTCAATATGTCGGGTTTCAATATTTTAAGCGAATCAGTAACGTTAGTGAAACGTTTTAATTTACGCGGACGTTGCGTAGAATTTTCGATTAAAGAAGTGCCGGAAAATGAGGAACATACAGGGTGGATTAAAAAGGCTGTAGAAGAAATTATTCAATATATATCAGATGGATCGATCAGGTAGGAATCACATTTTGTGATAACAGTACATTAGAACGCTCTCCTGGATGGATTAATTTTAAACCAGCATCTTTAATTAGTATAGACGAAGTCTGGGACCTTATATCAAAAATTTATCAAAGCAATTCCGAAGGTCTCAGCACAGACAATTTCTGCATGCAAGTAACATCCGTTAGAATACCAATAAGTAGAGGACGTGGCAAGAATTATAACTCTTTTGATGAGGAGAGTGCTAAGCGGAAAGGGATACTAACAATCAAAAATAAAGATTATATTTGTCTGCCTAGAGCTTTGGTTGTAGCTATAGCCGTGGTAGAAAATGATGCTGTTTACAAAAATAAACATATTTTCAAAGATGCACATAAGATTCAAACTATTAGAGCTATGAATTTACTACAGACAACAAAAATAAACATACCAACGGAGGGGGCTGGTACTTCAGAACTTCAACAGTTTCAACAACATTTTGGTGAAAACTACAATATTGTTGTATACAAATATGGTACAAAAGGCAGATATGTTATTTATGATGGCAAAACAGATGGTAAAAATTTAAATTTGCTATATCACAAAAATCATTATAATGTGATATCTTCATTAACAGCCGCTTTCTGTTGTCGATATTTTTGTCAGACATGCCATATTCCGTACAATAACAAAAACTCGCATTACTGTGAAGGAAAATGTCCTTGCTGCCAAAAATCACCAAACTGTAAAAAAGAAACTGTGCCTGAAATACCATGCACAAATTGCAACAGATTATTTAGAGGTCAGAGTTGTTATAATAACCATTTAACTATATATGGATCTGAAAAGACTAATATTTGTGCCTACATCAAAAGGTGTCTTAGCTGTTTGAAAACTACCCGTACAGACAGAATACACATTTGTGGTGAATATTTCTGTACAATTTGTACAAAATTTGTTGCCCAGGAACATTTATGCTTCATACAACAAAACACAAGTACATCCAGTCTTAAAAATAAATTATTTATTTTTTACGATTTGGAGACCCGGCAAGAAAAAATTATTGCAGAAAAATCACCAAATACAGTAATTAATTTACACAAATGTTGTGAAATCTGTATTGAGGAAAATAATTTGGTCTTTTGTCAAAATTGTGGTTTTAGACAGACTATATACAATGAAAATGTAATAGATCTATTCCTCCAAAACCTATTGACACTGAGGAAAAAATTTAAAAATATCATAGTAATTGCGCATAATGGTAAATCGTTTGACCATCAGTTTATATTGAATTATATACTTACAAAATCCGATTTTACACCCGATTTAATTATGCAGGGTACAAAAAATGATGAAAATACAGAACATAAAATTTATAGATTCTTAAATTATTTCCCTATGGCTCTGTCTAAATTACCAAAAGCTTTTGATTTGCCAGACACATTTAAAAAAGGGTATTTTCCACATTTTTTCAATACTCTAGAAAATAAAAGTTATATAGGATGCCTACCATCTACAGAATACTATGGCTGTGACGAAATGAAAGCAGATGAACGCGAAACGTTTTTAAAATGGCATAATTTCAATAAAAACCAGGAATTCAATTTACAGAAAGAAATTGAAAACTATTGTGCGAGTGATGTCAATATTTTAACAGAGGCCTGTTTAAAATTTAGAAAACTAATGCTTGCATATTGTAATGTTTGTCCATTTACAGAGGCGACAACAATAGCTTCGGCGTGTAATTTAGTTTTACAAGCCAACACAATTGCAATTATACCAATGGGTGGCTATAGAAATAGACAGACAGTCAAAAATAGCTACACAATGGCTATTGTATGAAGAAAAAAAGAGAAAAATTAATATACAGTTTGCAGCAAAACAAAAAGAAGCCATTGTAAATGGTGTAATGGTAGATGGATATTGTGTTGAAACAAAACAAATTTTTGAATTTCATGGTTGTTTTTATCATGGTCATCCTGTTTGTATAAAACACAATAGAGACAAGCCGATATCTAATCAATCTGCTGAAACATTTGAGCTTCGATATGAAAACACAATAGCAAAAACAAATAGATTGAAATCTTTTGGATATGATGTAATAGAAATGTGGCAATGCGAATTTTTGAAACAACTCCATCAGAATAAACAAATACACGAATATGTAAACAATCATCCTCTCTTAGATAAACTATCACTTATTGCTCGAGATTCATTTTTTGGTGGTAGAACAGGTAATACAAGAACGTATTATAAATGTGAACAAGACAAGAAAATTAAATATATTGATGTATGTTCACTTTATCCATGGGTCTGTAAATATGGAAAATTTCCGATCGGCCACCCTAAAATATATGTAGGTGATCAGCTATGCCAACAGGTTGATTTAAAAATCAAAAATGGATTGATAAAATGTAAAATACTTCCTCCACAAAATTTGTATCACCCTGTTCTACCGATCAAACAAAACAATAAATTAATGTTTACACTGTGCCGGACATGCTCGAAAAATTTATGTCAGTCAGAGTGTTGTCATAGCGACAATGAGAAAGCTTTAACTGGAACATGGATATTTGATGAAGTGGTCAAGGCAATAGAAAAAGGATACAAAATTTTAGAAATAATTGAAATATGGGAATATGAAATTGCCCAATATGATAAAGTTTCAAATATTTCTACTTTATTTACAGAAATGATGAAAATTTTTTTGAAAATGAAACAATCTGCCAGTGGTTTTCCTGCATGGTGTGAAACGCGTTCACAACAAGAAGAATATATTGTTGGGTTTTTGAAGAATGAAAATATACAGCTTAAATACGGCGATATTATTAAAAATATTGGTTTAAGATCTTTGGCCAAATTAATGCTAAACTCTTTCTGGGGTAAATTTGGTCAAAGAGAAAATCAACCAAAAACTATTATAGTAAATAAACCTGCTGTTTTATATGCACTGATAACAGATGCGTCAATTAGTATAAATCACATTTTACCAATTAATGAAGAAACATTAATTGTAAACTGGGAGTATGCAGAAGAGGCATGCAAGTTACATACCCATCATTAAATATATTCAAAATTAATAAAAACTAATAACGTTGCAAATTAGAATAAATATTTTTTCTCACAAACATATAATTTTTTCTTGATAAATTGAAATTTGAATAATTTTAAATTAAAACTAAAATATATTTTTTTTTATTATTAAAGAATGCAATATATAAAATACGAAATCACATTTCATGAGAAAATGTGTTATTTAAAACCTAATTTAACAAATAAGTTTACAACTTATTTGTCACATGTAATTGCAACGTAATCATTAAATTTTTTAATAATTATAAGATTGATAGTTTGAAATATAAAAGTATAAATTCAGTTCTTAACAAACCGGCAAACTATTAACTACTTAAGTTTAAATAAAGTCTCTGTAATTTGTAATTTTTAAAATTAAATAAAGTTTTTGTATTAAATTTTGAAATTCAATAAAGTGTTTTATTTTATTTTTTTATAAGAAAAAATAATTAAGAAATAAAACTGGCGCAGTCGGTAGGATTATCGACTTTCCGACACCTAATAAAAAAAAAATAGTGAAAAACCTAAAATTAAATTATAACTAATTAAATAATTTAAATTAAATAATAATAAATATATTTGAACGTAACAAGCCTTTATTCAATCAACTGTTATGGTGAGGCTGCCATAACCGTTCAAATTTAACAATTATAAAATAAACAACAAAATTAAATTATTAATATTAAATAATTAATCAATAACAAAAATAAAAAAACGAAAAACAAAATATTTAAGTGGTGTTGTGAAGATTCTTTTTTAAAGGAATTTTAATCGATAATCTGCAAAAAAAAAAAAAAAAATTTCAAAATTTAAAGAACATTAACAAAAGTTAAATAAAATGACAACTGTTAGTACAACCATTACATTTAGAGACTTAATTAAAGAAGCTCGTAGTGTTCCTACTTTTACTGGAAACGGTACTTATTCGTTAAAATGTTTCATATCGATGAAACTGAAACAATTTTATCAGTAGTAAACGATGAAAATGGAAAAGCATATTTATATCGAATACTCCTGACCAAAATTCAAGGACCAGCTGGTAGTGCAATTCGTAGAATTCAGGACCAATCTTGGCAAAATGTTAAAGAAGTGTTGAAGACATCATTCGGGGTTAGCGAACATTATCTACATTTAAAAGAAGAAGCTGATAAAATACAAAGTAAAAATGTAAGTCATGTTTATTCTAATTTATATAAAGTGTTAGATAAATTAAACTTAAAATATCAATTAGATGATAATAAACCTATAGAATTTAGTCCAACTAATAACGAAAAGTCAATTCTTGAAAAATTTCTCAATAAAATAAACAGAACAGATTCAATGTATTTAAGAACAAAAGACGTTAAATCCCTTGAAGAAGCTTATATAGCTTTAAAACAAACTGGTGTTAATTTGTCGGATGAAAAATTCTTTAATAAGAACTCAAACCAACCAATAAAAAATGAACAAAGTAATAATCGTATCAATAATATTAAAAATTTTCCCAATAGTAGAAATCCAACTAACTACAATTATAGATATCCAAATCAACCCAATAACGTTAATAGTCATAATTCGAGATTCAGAAATTCCAGTAATTTCCGAAATGGAAATTACTCTGGTAATTTTTATAATCGAAATAATAATGTAGAACGTCCATTGCCAATGGATGTTGATAATTCAGAAATGGTTCAAAATTTTCGTCGGGGTCCTCCAACTTACCATTACCCATAGTAGAACTCACTATAGAAAATAAAAAACTGAAATGCTTGATCGATAGTGGATCAGCTACTTCAGTAATGAACGAATCTATTTTTCCAACGAATAGATATGAAAGATTACATAGAAATATCGAATTAAGAACATTAACGGGAAACCAAATTATTGATAAAGAAATTATTACGACATTACCAATCGAATTCAAGGAAAATTCGACCATGTCTTGGAAAATTATGAATTTGAAAAATAAAAATTTTGACGCTTTAATAGGACAAAATATTCTGAAACCGCTTGGAGTAGTAATTGATATGTTTAACGAACATATTAAAGTTCATAATAATATAATAAAATTTATATCAGCTTGTCCTTTTGAAAATATTCGTCAGTTAGAAACACTGCAAATTAATAATAACGAGCTACTAGAAAAATTAAAAAGCGAAAATATGAATCGTGAAGAAACAACTCATTTGAAAAATATTTTAAATAAAAATAAAGACCTTTTCTTTAAAGAGGGCGATAAATTAACGACGGTAAATGGAGTTGAACATCAAATCGTAACAAAAAATTCAAAACCAATTTATAGTAAAATATATCGATTTCCAAAAATTCACGAAGACGAAGTTAATAAACAAGTGAAAGAGATGCTAGATCAAGGAATTATAACACCATCTAATAGTCCTTATAATAGTCCTATTTGGGTGGTAGCAAAAAAAATTGATTATTCTGGTCTTCAAAAATGGCGTATAGTCATTGACTATCGGAAATTAAATGATATCACGGAAGATGATAAATTTCCGATACCCAATATTGACTCTATCTTGGATAAACTTGGTAGGGCTCAATACTTTTCAACCCTTGACTTAGCCAAGGGATTTCACCAAATCCTCGTGGACAAAAAAGACAGAATAAAAACTGCCTTTTCAACCCCTGAAGGTCACTACGAATTTGTTCGTATGCCATTTGGGCTGAAAAATGCCCCTGCCACATTTCAGAGGATGATGAATTTTGTTCTTCGTGATTTAATCGGAAAAATATGTGTTGTCTACCTAGATGACATATTAATATTTTCAACTTCAATACAGGAACATGTAGAAGCTCTAAATAAAATTTTTAATAGATTAAGAGAATTCAACCTAAAAATTCAAGTCGATAAATGTAAGTTTTTCGCAACCGAAACTGAATATTTAGGGCATATTCTTACAGCGGAAGGCATTAAGCCTAACGATAAAAAAATAGATGCTATAAATAAAGTTGTTCTACCAAAAACGCCAAAACAAATCAAAAGCTTTCTCGGATTAACGGGATATTACCGAAAGTTCATTAAGGACTACGCAAAAGTAGCCCAGCCTATGACTAAATATTTGAAAAAAAATAATAAATTAAATTTAAACGATCCATTGTACAAAGAGTCATTCGAAAAATTGAAAAATATTATTACTAATCACCCAATTTTACATTATCCTGATTTTAAGAAAATATTTACACTTACCACAGATGCATCGAATTTCGCAATCGGCGCTGTCCTCTCGCAAGAAGGACATCCGATTTGCTACGCCAGTAGAACTCTAAACGAGCATGAGCAAAACTATTCTACAATAGAAAAAGAGCTCTTGGCTATCGTTTGGGCTACAAAATATTTTAGGCCATATTTATATGGTAACAAATTTAACATTAAAACCGATCACCGTCCATTAGTTTGGTTAAACTCCTTGAAAGAACCCAATTCAAAATTACAACGTTGGCGCATAAAGCTAAACGAATATGAATTCGATATTGAATATGTTAAAGGCAAAGAAAATAATGTTGCTGACTTTTTAAGTCGTATTAATCACGATACAAATGAAGTTAATAATATGGAGTCGGTAATAAATTCGGTTAACAATGAAATAAATAATTTAGAAGATAATGATTCAATAATAGCTACGATTCATAGTGGGGAAGAAAATCAAGAAGATCATATAAATATATCTAATGCAATAGTAAATAAATTTCTTACTCAATTATTACTCGTTAAACAAAAAACTAAAGAATTCGATATTAAGCATGGAAAATTTAGGAAAATATTTATATCTGAAAATGACTTAGGTAATGATCAATATTTAAATGATACTCTTAGAAGATTTATAAAAAAAGGTGTTACAGGTATCTATTCCGAATTACAAGATAATAAATATAACATATTGCAAAAGAAATTGATTCAACTTTTTGCTAACAACAAAAGCATTAAATTCCTAAAATGCACTAAACTAGCAGAAGATATTTAAAATGAAGATAAAGCGATAAAAATTATAAAAAGGATTCATGAGGAAACAAACCACAGGGGAATATTAGAAAATTATGCTGAAATTAAGGATACTTACTTTTTTCCTAAATTAAAAGAATTATTACACAAATACATTAACAACTGCGACATTTGCAATCAAGCAAAATATGATCGCACTCCAATTAAATATCAATTCGAAATTTCAGAAAATCCTACATCACCAAATGAAATAATTCATGGTGATATATTCTTTTGTTATAAAGAGGTATTTCTTACTTTAATAGATAAATTTACAAAACATTTAGTTGTTCAAAGGCTTAATGATAGAAACGCGATTACCATAATTCAAGTTCTTAGAAATCATTTTTCAATTTTTGGTAAACCCAAAAAACTTGTTTTTGATAACCAATTCGATAATATCAATTTAAAGGAATTTCTTAGGAAAGAAAATATTGAAGTCCATTTCACTTCACCGCGAAGTCATACTGGAAATGCACCAATCGAAAGAGTTCACGGTACTTTAAATGAACACCTTCGGTTATTGGACGCCCAAAAATCAAAATTAAGTAATATTGAGAAAGTGCTATTTGCAACGGAAAAATATAACAATAGCATTCACTCGGTAACGGAAACGAGACCTGTTGATTTCGTTCGTAATCTAGTACCCGATCTATCAATAATTAAAGAAAGATTGGAAAAGAAAAAACTAGACATTATCGAAAAATTAAACAAATATCGCGAGATATTTAATCCCGACAACAAAAAAGAAATATTAATAGAAAATCCTGAAACTGCTAGATATAAACATAAAAAAAGGTATATTAAAATCGAACCAAAACTTCATAATAATAAATTAAAAGATAAAAGAAATAAAAATATCCACCCAACAAGAATTAAACGTAATTTTAAATTTGCAGGTAAATTTAACAAAGATAAAGCAAGTGGCTCAACAATCAATGAAACACCTAACACCGAGAACTAATTTTAAATATATTATGATATTCTTATCTCTATTCATTTTTAATACAACTTTGGCGTCAATTAAAATCGAAAAAATAAATAATCAAGCTGGATTTCAAATAATCAAACAAAAAGAAATGCAACTCATCCAGAATTATTCAAAAATTCTTCACGTAATCGATACTAACGAACTTTTTAATACTTTAAACAAAATTGAAGAAAACATATTTAAAATGTTTTCAAATGAATCTGACCTTTTTATAGTACAACAACTTCAAGTAAAAATAAGCAAAACACGTCATAATATTCAAACGCTAATTCCCCATAGACAAAAAAGAGGTCTAATAAACATTGGTGGTAAAGTCATCAAATTCTTATTTGGAAATTTAGACGAAGAAGATAAATCAGAAATTGAAACACATTTAAATAATATTGATTTAAATCAAAGTAAACTAATTGAAAACACAAATAAACAGGTAAAAATTAATAATCAAATGCAAGAAAATTTAGAAATTTTACAAAAACGAATAGAAAACACTGAAGAGATTGTTGGACAAGCCTTTAATAATGCCTCCCATACTTTTGGTAAACTTATTAAAAATATGCAATTGCTATCTGTTACAACAGATTTAAATTTTTTAGATTCAGAGCTAGATAAAGTTCAACAAAATATTCTTTTCGCGAAACATGGTGTCATGACTCATTCGATTTTGTCGAACGAAGAAATTGACGAATATGAAATTGACGTTTTTAAATACAAAAAAATTAAAACTTCACTTTTAAGTGTAGATTCTCAAATAGTTTTTATTATATTAATACCAAATTTTGCAAAAGAATCTGCAATCCAATATAAATTAATACCAGTACCTAACAATGAATTTGAAGAAATTGACATTGAATCTGTTGAAGTTTTAAAATTTAAAAATAAAATATATTTTTGTAATGAAGAAATTCAAGTTCATAAATTGAAACAAGTAAATGGATGTATTAGAAATTTAATGTCAAATAATTATAAAAATTGTACTAAAAAGAAAAATGTTAAATATGAAATAATTGAAATTTCTACAAATACTATCCTAATTAAAAATGCTAATAATGTAAATTTGACAAACAACTGTAATGAAATAGAATATACTCTAACAAAAAATAATTTTATAACTTTTTATAATTGTTCTATAAAATTGAATGATTTTGTATATAAAAATATCGAGAGAACTATTACAAATCACATAATTTTGCCAAATTACCTAAAATTACAATATTCAAATACAACATTGGCTATTGAAGAGCATCATATAAAACACATTGAAAATTACGACACAATCAAGAAAATAGAAACAAAAATACAAAATCATTCAATTTCGACATATTCCATTATATTAATATTTGTAATATTAATTATAATTTATGTAATTGTAAAATATTTTAATAATATAAAAAAGATTTTTAACAAAAACCAAGAATGTAATATAAATGATATTGAAAAATCCATTCAGGAGAATGTTGATCTTAACGATGGGGGAGTTACATACCCATCATTAAATATATTCAAAATTAATAAAAACTAATAACGTTGCAAATTAGAATAAATATTTTTTCTCACAAACATATAATTTTTTCTTGATAAATTGAAATTTGAATAATTTTAAATTAAAACTAAAATATATTTTTTTTTATTATTAAAGAATGCAATATATAAAATACGAAATCACATTTCATGAGAAATAAAGTGTTATTTAAAACCTAATTTAACAAATAAGTTTACAACTTATTTGTCACATGTAATTGCAACGTAATCATTAAATTTTTTAATAATTATAAGATTGATAGTTTGAAATATAAAAGTATAAATTCAGTTCTTAACAAACCGGCAAACTATTAACTACTTAAGTTTAAATAAAGTCTCTGTAATTTGTAATTTTTAAAATTAAATAAAGTTTTTGTATTAAATTTTGAAATTCAATAAAGTGTTTTATTTTATTTTTTTATAAGAAAAAATAATTAAGAAATAAAACTTGCACACCACTTTCAACTGTAAATGTATGCATTGCATCATATACAACTGCTCAGGCTCGTCTCAAACTGTACGAGTATTTGGAGAAACTTGATAACAGATACAGACTCTGTAATATACATAAGTCGGAAAGATGAATACGATCCACCAACAGGTGACTTCATTGGCTGTATGACTGATGAATTAGAAGGGGAATTTGGTGTCGGAAGCTATATAACTGAATTTGTCTGCGGTGGACCAAAAAATTATGCATATCAAGTTTTTAGTACAACAAAGAACAATTTGCAAACTCGTTGCAAAGTTAAAGGTATTTGCTTAAATTACAAAAACGCAAATATAATAAATTTCGACAGCATAAAACAAATGATTCTACAAGAGAACGACGCTGACTCTGGACCAATTTCAATTTTTTCGAAAAATATACGACGTACAAAAGATCACCAGGTAATTTCTGTTCCCGAAACGAAAATATACAAGCCATCATCAACAAAACGCAAATTTTTAGACAATTTTGATTCAGTGCCTTATGGCTGGCTATAACCAAAGATTTTTATAATAAATTGTATTATAGTATTAAAATTTCTGAATATTATTAGTATAATAAAGTAATTAAAATTTACGAATATTATTTTTTATTTTGATTCAAAATAGGTGCAGTTTTTTAAAACAAATAAGTAAGTATTGATTTCAACAAAACATATTTACTTATGGTTGTAAATTTTTTTAATTTGTTTGTTTGTGATGCAAACCACGTATCATTATTTTTTGTTTTGCAAAAAAAACATTAAAAAGCACATAAGTAAGAATATATTAATAAACAAGATGACATGAGGATTAATTGAAATCAACAAAGTGTAAATTAAATAAATACAAGTTATCCTTTCAATTATAATTTTATTACTTTGTTGTGAAAGAAATCCACTGCAATTTTTAAAATAAGTAATTATATTGCGTTCAATAAATAACTTTTGTAAATGTCTAAAGAATTAGTTTACGGTCCATCAAATTTTTAGCAAAAAAAAAAACAACGATAAACTATATGTAAATTATCATACACAAAAATATATATTAAAAAAATATATATGTTGTTTTCAATTTTATTTATAATTTTATTACTTTTCTGTTGTGGAAATAGTGAACTTTTTGATTTAATGAAAATCAAATTAGACCCTCACCCTAGTTTTTAAATATATAAAGAATGCAAGGAAAAAATAGTATAAATATTATGATAATTTTCTCATAATTATCAGTTAACTATTAAAATTCAACATGGTAAGTTATTTAATATAAATATTATATTTATTATATTAATAAAAAATTTATTATTTTTTGTAATAAAATATGTTTTCTTCTTATAGAGCTTTTTACAAACATTTGAAGCGACTGCTGCTGGAGTGGACACCATCTACACTAAACTGGATGACCTGACAATAGGCAGATCATATGAGGTGATACGGTTCCAATTCAAGGAAACAAGATTTGGACATGGTGTAACAGTCACACTACAACAATTTGATGGTACGCAACAGTTGCTGGTATACCTGCCTAGCAGACTTAGTCAAACAATAACCAAACAGGAGCAACTGGACCAGCTTAATAACTGGACCAGCTTAATAATAGATGTTATAATATGATTTTTCGCGGAAGAGATCCTGCGAAAAGAAATATGGCAAAGATAGATTTTATATCTATAAATAATGTCTAATATATGTCTAATATAAAACATATAAAATGTCTAAAAATAAATGTTTGTATAAAAATTAAATACAAATTGTCTTTTTATTATATAAATACAAATTGTCTTTTTATTAAAATTTTCAATAAACAGTTCTTGTATAAAGTCAAAAAAGATTTTTTATTTATTTATTTACCAATTTTTAATTTCACAGACTTTAGTATGCATTAATATATATATGTATAATGATATATATGTTAAAATTATCAATAAAAAGGCATAATTGGCTGGGTAATTATTGTGGTTTTTTATTTTGTTTTTGATATTGGAAAACATGCTTTTTACAGTAGTTGGTCTTGTTGATGTTGTTGTGATATTATACTTATGCGCATTGGCAATCAAGTTATATTATATACACTATCCGTATTATATTTGTGGTTTTTTTAAAAATATAAATCATACTAAAATATTTGTTGTATACATACGAAAGTATCAAAACACATAATTTGTGTGCAAAAAAATATTGTTTGATGGGCTTAGATAGTAGCGTGTATACCTAGAAATTGAAACATCCGCGGTTCAAGTCTACATAAAACCA
>OY987255.1:56729085-56786085 GCA_963920725.1 Rhamphomyia laevipes | reverse complement strand
CTGCACAAGAATTTTGAAGTAATTGACAAACATCAGCGTATCCATCATTCTTAGATCATTCCTAATTATTCTCTTTATGTTTTAGAACTTTAATAATCATTCAGGATGCTGTAGTAACCCATGAACCTCACGTCGTCGAAGGAATGTTAGCTCAATAAAATTATGTCCGAAAGAAGCATCAAATTTACGAAAACAATTACTATAGTTGCTGCACGACATATTTTTGCAAGAACAATTGTTACAAGAAAAATAAAAAAAATAAAAAAATTAATTTAAATTACTTTATTTTTTCAATTTCAATTCCATTTATTCTGTTCAATATAAAATATATGTTACAAAAACAAAAAAAAGTAGTTTAGAGATGAGGAGGCTTGTCCTTTAACACTATAATGTATACATTTATTTTTTTGAAATTTTATATTTTAAGTATATTATTAATGTTATATATAAGTATAAAGAAAATCAGTTAAAAAACCTTATTTCTGATCACATATTTTATTATTTTACCTAAGACTACTTACAAACTAACCTTAAACTAAAGCAAACTTAAAAAATAAGTTAAATACAATATTAAATAAATTTATTGATTTAAACCACTTATAAGTGGATTAGATGAAGTTGTACAATTTGCAAAAAAAATGTTGGTTTAATAACTGAATAAGACCTTCAATTTTATGTACATTACTTATTGTATGTAATTCTGTAGTTGAATAGAGCCATGGTAGATTTAGCATTAATTTAAGAATTTTGTTTTGTTTTATTTGTACCGTTTTTTTATTTGATTTCACCCCAAATTGGGGAGCCATAAAGTAGTGTACTTTGAAATATAGATTTATATATCATTAATTTGTTATCACTATTTAATTTTGAGTTCCGACATATTAAAGGATATAAATTTCTTATAATGGAGTCACATTTTTTAATAGTATGATCTATATTTTGTTTGAAAGTTAATTTTTTATCCAGAATAATTCCTAAATATTTTAAGTTTTCTCCCCACGGCACATATTGTCCATCTAAGCATAAATATTGAAATGGAAGATGTTCAAGCGTTCTCTTTCAAGTAAAAAACATTGCTTGAGTTTTTTCAACATTTATTTTATTTTCCAAACATTTAAATAATTTTTAATTTGGTGAAAACCATTTTCTAATTTTTTTTTATTGTTAATGGGGAATCAGATGCTGTTAATATTGCAGTATCATCTGCGAAATAGTCCTAAATTTGTTTGACTAGGAAAAGGAATATCTGATGTGAAAATATTAAACAGTGATGGACTTAAAGTGGATCCTTGCGGAACACTAGCTGTTAACTGATGGAAAATGGATTTTGCGGATTTTATGGAAACACAGAAATTTCTGTTAATTAAATTTTTTTGTATAATTTTAACTATAATGGAAAAACATTTGAAAACATTTTATGAAGCAAACCTTCATGCCATACTTTTTCAAAAGCCTTTTCAACATCTAAAACTAGACTAATCATGCCAACAGATTTTTTATCATTTAAATTATTTTTAATAAAATTTTTAATGCAGCATAATTGATGGTTTGTTGAATGACCCGCTTTAAACCCGAATTGCTCATAAGGAATAATGTTATTATTTTCTAGAAATATGTCAATTCTGTGTTTTATGCATTTTTCAAATATTTTACCTAAAGAACTTAATAAGCTAATTGGCCTATAACCTTCGACTTTCTTTTTATTTTTATTTGGCTTTGGTATGCAGATTATAAGAGTTTCTTTCCATGCTTTTGGGAAATGACTTAATTTAAGGCATGCATTAAATAAATAAATTAAATAAATTATAGCTTTTTTAGGTAGATTTTTCAGCAAAATATTAGACAATTGGTCTAGCCCTGGAGCTTTTATATTTTTGATTAATTTAAGTATATTTTTAATTTCATATGGTTTAATAATTTTATATTCAGATACATTAGAATTACATATTTATAACATTAATAGATTCTGAAACTATTTGTTCCATATTCACATTGGTAGTATTATGCGTTAATTGGTGGTTTTTTAAAAAGTATCTACCAAATTCATCAGCTTTTTTTTGATAAGTAATAAGAATATCTTTTTCGGTTATTATTGGCGGAATTGTTTTACTACGTTTTTCGAGAATTTTGGTGAGTTTACAAAAAGGTTTACTACATTTTTTTACCGATGCGAGATTTGCAGAAAAATTATTGTTAGTAATTTTATTAAAATAGTTTTTAATTTTTTTATTAATAAAATTTATTTCACGTTTTATTGATGGGTCACGTGTACGTTGCCATAATCTTGTTTTCGAATTTCTAATATTAATCACTACTTGCAGATAATAAGGTATTTTTATGTTTTTGTGCTCACTTTTTTCGAATTTTGGGACCGCAATTTCTTTCGATATATCTAAAATTTCTATAAATTTGTCTATTCCTAAATCTATTTCTAATGAATTCGAAAAGCTTCTAATATTTATATTATGTAAATTTAGATTGGAAGATATACATTTTTTAAAATTATTCCAATTAGCTTTTGAATACGCATAATAATATGGTTTTGGTTAAAGGTTGGTTCACTTTTAATGTTAAAATGAACAGGTAATTGGTCAGATTTAAAATTTATCGAGGTAACTGGAGCTGAAATAAATTGTGAACAGTTTGTCAGTAGAATATCAATTGTGGATGGGGTACCCCGTACCGAATGAGGGAAATATGTTGGTGTGGGTGTAGACAAGATTTCATAATCATGAATTGCGATTTTGTTATATAAAATTTGTCCCCAAATATTATTACGCCCGCAATTCCACAAAGTATGTCTACAGTTAAGGTCACTTGCAACAATATATTTATATGGTAATCTGTTTATAATATTTAGGTCATTTATGAAATGATTTTTAACTATTTGGTTAGGATTTCCACCTGCAAAATAAGCACCGATTATAGTAAAACTACCTACGTTAGTATTTAACTTTATGGGATGGCTAAAGTTTCAATAGTTGAAGTATTAATAAATGGAAGTAAACTGTGGTTATTTTTTTTATTAACGATAATTGCTACACCACCGGCATTTTTATGTTGTCTATCTGCTCTATAGCAATAGAAGTTAGAATTATTAAATGAATCATTACTTTTTTGTATATTTTCTATACAATTATTTAATAAAAAGTCAAAGAATTCTAATGATTTATCTTTAGAGCGAATACTTTGAGCATTCCAAATTATTATTTTTAAATTTAAATTATTGACAAAGTTAATATTATTAGTAGTATTAATCATTATATAAATATTTGATTGTTAATTCAGCTAAAACTGAGAATTTCTCTTCTTTCGTTTTGCAA
The DNA here is from genome assembly GCA_963920725.1 of Rhamphomyia laevipes. Classification (NCBI taxonomy): domain Eukaryota; kingdom Metazoa; phylum Arthropoda; class Insecta; order Diptera; family Empididae; genus Rhamphomyia; species Rhamphomyia laevipes. The sequence goes on along the minus strand of OY987255.1, from coordinate 56,782,762 downwards.
TTTTTTAATTTTATTAATAATTCGTTGGAAAGAGAAATTAATTCGTTCATATTGAATAAGTTGTTATTATTATTTGCTTTGAGTGCGTCCGCATAAGAATAGACCGTTTTATTATTATTTGCAAACTAGTTTTGATGGTTTTGAGAATTATTGCTTTTAACTACGTTATTTGTAATATTATTGTGGTGTAATGTAGTTGGAAATGATTCTGGTGAGTAATTGAAAACCGTTGAAGTATTAGTTTGACTTTGTCTATTGTTCTTAATTTTGTTTCTTAGAGAATTTTGTAATTCTAAATAAGCAGTTCTTTTCGGGCAGTCAAGTGAGCTGGCTAAATGATTACCTGAACAATTAGTACACTTAAGTAGCGGTTTAATAGATTAATCTTTCGCAAAATATTTGTTGAAGTTAGAACAGTCCGTAGTTTTGTGATTTGCGGCGCAAATATTGCATTTTGTAACTAAATGACACCATTTAGCACCATGACCGTATGTTTGACAATTGTAGCATCTGGTTGGATCTTTACCTGTAGCTCTGTAGAAATTGAAGTGTACAATAGTGTGAAACAGAGCCTTACAATTTTGCCTTAGTTCATTAAGTTTAATTGATCCCTTTAAAAAATAAAGAAGATATGTAGATTGGTTTTCATACCGTTTCACTTTAATGTTCATAGTTTTAATATCAATACAATTTTTAATATTATTTTTTTCCAATTCACTTTTAAGTTCATCAATTTCAACTGTATGCAATCCGTATAAAACTATTTTTAATTTTTTATTGTTTTCTTAATCGGGACTAAAAAAATTAACATTATGCGTTTTGAGTGATTCAAATAATTTATTATAATCATCAGAATAGTTGCAAAACACCTGAGTACCGATACTAGTATTTTTTATATTATAATTTTTTATATTTAGTTCGTATAACATTTTATGAATAAATTCATTGGATTTGTTAATAATATTTATTGGTGGTAACTTTTTAATTTTATTAATGTTTGATACGTTATCTTTTTCACCTGAGTTTAACTGACTTAATGGAGCAAATCTGTTAGTAAATTCATTATTGGAAGGTATATTGGTTTTCTTATTTTCATTATTTTTACCTGCCATTATGGGTATATTATTTTCCAAGATGAATTTGATTTTTTTTCGATTTTCATCAATATTATTTTGTTCCTCATCGAATGAGCAAACGCGCTTCCGTGTATTAGGATTTTTTTTTTTTTGGATTTTTGATTTGTTGTATACATTTTAATAAAAACACTTGGAAGTACAGAAAAAAATGTCTGCTTATTTTATTTATTTAATTGTTATTTTTCAATTTTAACTGTTATCAAATTTGTTTAATTTAACGATTGTGGTTGATCTTTATCGTACCGAAGTAGGAAATAGACTGATTTTATGACTTTGTTTTATTTTTATTTATAATTAAAAAAAAATAAAAAAAAGAATAGGGTCATGGCAGAGAAATATGAACTTAGTTCGTTTTTCAAAAAAAATTTAAGTGGCGCTGCTAAGTAATTCGAGAGTTGGCTATCTATTTAAGTATTATTATTATCTATGAATATATTATAATCTTTGACTAAATAATACTTTGACTATATAATATATGGACTGATAACAGCCAACTTCATTAGCAAGACGAACATCTACAGCGCATGTAACAGCAAAGCCTCAGGTTGTACAACTAAAACAAACGTCAAAACAGGTAAAAAAAACTATAATGACCTGTGTTTTGTGATTATTTTAATTACAAGAAACAAAATTATAAAAAGTTAATTTGATTTGAAATTTCAAAGTGTATGATGATTTGAAAAACATTTAAAAAATTACTATTAAAAAACAGATAATAGTAGCTCAATCTAGCGACAAGACAATTAAAAATTTGATCTCATTATCTTGTCGCTAGATTGAGCTAGTATTATTGTATATTATACCATAATTTAGTTATTTTTCTGGCCGATTTGCCATCCAGTGCGCCACAGATCATACAGATTATTTGGAAATATATGAAACTGATAGATGGTTAGCAGTCCATATATATAGTCAAAGATTATAATAGTGTTTCAAAAAACTTTCGATAGGGGATAAATACAAGCAAAACCTACACTACTAAAAGCTGTGTACCTACAATACATGCGCAAAAACTTGTAGTCAGAGAAATTATAATATTTTACGTCAAAATTAAATGCCGGTAATACCAAGCGCTCAAAGTTCGGAAGAAAAAGTTAAATATAATAGGTAAATAATAATTGTTAAATACCTAAAAGTAGTTAAAAGTGTTATTTAATAATAGTAGATTAAATTAATCTAAAAAAAATGTGTGGGCATTGTGTATTTCTAGTGTAATTTATGTGATAAAAATTAGCACAAATTCTAACCTCAAAAATATTTTTTTTTTTATATTTTATTTTTGTAAATAAAAACAAACTATATATTTTGATAGTTTTTAATAATAATTTAATTTTTAATAATGAATAAGTGTGCTAAAACCAATTTAAATTACCTATAGGTGTACATATTTAAGTGCATTTTTTTAAATATATATCAACTACCACCGCCTTTACAATATTTTCCAAAAAAAGCCATATTACCACTGTTGTAGTCTGCCGTAAATACGATGTTGGTTGTTCTAACAGTTCACCTTACCTTGGGTAGGGGGTGAACTAAAAATACCTGTATTGGAAATAAGGAAGACTTGGTACTATGTTGTTCTATTGGTTTCTTTATTGAAAAATCGTTAAAAGCGATAAACTTTTTATACAATTACTAAGTTTCCAATTAGAAAGCTTGATTCCAAGTGACTTATCCAATTCTATAACAACCATTTATATATGATTTTCAATTTGTGTCGTCATCGCTAATTTATATACAAATATAATTTTTTATTCGCGATTGCGACACAAATCCATTAATCATGCACAAATGTTATGATAAATTTCTATATTAAACAGTAAAATGCTGAATATGCATTATCAGCATATTCGCATTTCACTGTTACAAAATCATATAGTACACAAATATAAATTTGTTTTTATACAAATTTAGATCATTAGTGTATTAACCTTTTGATTTTGTAATCGGTATACAGAAATTGATCATGACGTGCAATGGACTTTAATTAGACCATTACACAACATACCTCCCAATTCACAAGTTGAAAAGATGAGTCCTTGAAGAGGACTTACCTTTTCAATGGAGTGTTGTTCTAGATTGGTCCAATTGAAATGAAACCTTCTTACAAATTTAATCTTAATTTCTAATTTCCATTTTTTTAATTACATAGTTAAATTTTTTTTATTATTATTATTATTATTTTTTTTTTTAAAAATACCAAATTGTTGTAATTACCGAATTTCGCACTCTCATTTCTTTTGTTGAGAAATTTCACCTTCCCGTAATGGGATAGGCTCGGACGTTTACATTTACAGACAATTCTACAAAAACAAATATTTATTTAATTTATTCAAACTAGCAAAAAAAATTTTTTTTTTTTTACAGTGTAATAATTCAAACTTTTTTTTATATATATATATTCTTACAGTATAAATTTTTTTTACAAATTGTTTACAATTTTCTATTTTTTTTTTTTTTAGTAAACATGTTATCTTATACAATACAATTTTTTATCTTATACTTCTATTTTATGTAAATGATCTATTAATTACCATTTGACTACTTCCTTCCCCTCTATTACAAAAAATTTTTATAATAATTTTTTTTTTTAAATTTTTTAAATTAGCAAAATTTTATATTTTAAAATGCCGTATGTGCAAAAAAAATCCTTACAACTCCTAATTTACTGAATTTATTATTCATTACAATTATAATTGTTGAACTAAACGTTTCCATAAATTTTAAATTAACAAATAAAAAAAATAAAAAACTTCATGTATCTTAACATTAAAAAATCAAATAAAAATCAAAAAGTTCATATATTAAAATTAAAAAATCAAAAAAAATTAAAAATTTCATACATTTTAAAATTAAAAATCAGAAATAAATAAAAAAAAAAAATTATTTTATTACAAATTCAAAATTTTATATATTTTAAATTAAAAAACAAAAATTTATATTAAAAAAAAATGGAGACCATCATCATTTCTATTTCTTGTTTCGCCAATGGAAGAAGCGTTCGCATAGGACGCAAATATAATTGTGATTTGTGCGAACGTTTCTTCCATACACTGACGGATCGAAACAAGCACTATGCCGAAACCGGTCACAAAAAAGTACATTTAATAATGGTAATATTAAAAATCTATTGAAAATCTTTTCATTTTTTTTATTATATATTTTTTTTTTTTTTAGCCCAAAACGTCATCATCATCAGGACAACAACCATAAATAATTCAAATTTACAAAAAAAAATATTTTAAATTACTTAATTAAACTTTGTAAAGAATATTTTAAAAAATTAAATAATTACAATTGAACCCCCTTTTTTTTTTTTATTATATATATTTTATTTTCTGATATTCTAGACTGTCCCTCTGTCCGTAGTGTACGCTGTTATTTTGTCCATATTTTTCCGCTGTTATTTTGTCTTATTAAAATCCTCCCTCTTTAAAAAAAATTAAACTTCAGTGTCGCACCAAAAAATTTTGTTGTGTATAGAATTTGTCATAACTATAATTTTTTATTTATTCGTTTCATTATTGACGTATATATTTATTGTGACATATGGAACAAAAGAATATGTGGCACATATTATATATATTTTTGTATATATATAAAGTGATATCAATATACAACAATTTGATATGACATTAAGTAAAAAAAAAATTAAAAATGGTAGTAATTATTTGTCTGTTACATTTGCAATGCAAATCGTACAACATTTTTTTAATAGATGAACTTTCAAGTGATCTATTAAGTGAAAATAATTTTTGTAATACAATTGATTTATTGGCACGTTTAGCTGCCCATCATCGTGGACCAGAAGGATTACAACATTTAATTGCACTGTTACGTATTAATCATGATCCTAGTACATTTATGATGGAACGAAATTTAACATTACCATCACAATATATACAATCTGGTATTTTACATGTACGTTCGAATGATTGTGACGATCCACCTGATTTACAAGAAAAACTGAACATTTATTAAAAGATCAACAACATGGCCGTGATCCAGTTAAAATATTGGAAAAACAATATTGAATTTATATGGTATATTAATAACACGTTTCTTCCGCCAAGCAACACAAATTTGTATTGATTATGTGTATCGTCATATAAATGATTCAAATTTAAATCATGATTCAAATAAACCAAAATATTTTTATATATTTATATATAAAATAATTCAATTGTAGGTTCTATGTAAGTTCTGGGCCACCAAGAGGTACTGATTTACATCGTTATGTTTTTATTATTTTTTTAAAACAAGATGGAAAACTGAAAAAAAAACATTTAATTAATCGAAATGGTGATCATCGTGTTGGATTTTCTTGCCGATAAACATAAATTCGGTAATCCAACTTTTTGGTAATTTTTTTTTTTTTTTAATCTAAATGGGACGATTCTAAAATTATATAAACAACTGTGAGTATAAAATTGTTATAGTATTTTGAAGCTATATTTTGTTTTTACTAATGTTTATTTTGCAATATAGCAATGTTTTAACAAAAAAAAATTTTTTATATTGCAGCTTTGAATTTTTTCTCATCGTATGACATTTAAAGAATTTAAGTTATCGCAAATAAATTTTTGAGAATGATAATGAAAGAAAAGAAAAAATTTATAATGACGATAATTAACGCATTTTATGAATTAATTTATTAGCGTTGAATTATTAAGTATTTACAAAATTTATCGGTAAAAGTCTCAATCGTTTCAATTTTATATATAAAAATTGGAACAATCTACTAATTATTTTTATATATTTTAGGATCTATTTTCCGGAATGTTTGGTTTTAAAAAAAAAATAATAATGGAAACAAAATGATCAACTCTACTACCAGGATTAATCGTAAGAAGTTTAATAATAACTCTATCAATACTAACTTATTAAATAAACAATATTTTATATAAACCGAGTTAGTTTTTTTTTTTTTTAATTTCTTGTTATTGTTAATTTCATTAAGTCTCGGTATAAAAAATTAGGGTTGTCAACCCATAACAATTAATTTAAGTATTTTACTAATTTTCTATTAACGCTATTTATTTCAAATCACTTCAGCTCGCAGTACTGTAGTGATTTGTACAATTTAAGCAATTTTTACTGCCACAAAAAAAAATAATATTATTACTAAAAAATTAAAAATAAAAGTTAATTTCTAAATAAAAAAAATACGAATCAATAATTAATTAACAAATTAAAAAAAAAATAAGTATTAATTAACTTCTGAACGATAACGTTTGTGGAGTTAGTGATTCCGAATCGGTCGAGTAAGATTTGTTTCTTTCATTAGTTCTAATTTTCGATAAGTTTGTTTTCGGAATTTTGGGCAGCGGTATTTTTGGTGGTGTATTAAAATGAACTGTTTCTATTGGTCGCGAAATTTCTATTGGACTGGAAATTTCTATAGGACTGGAAATTTCTATTGGTCTTGAAATTTGCATTTTCCTTCGTTTTAGAGTTACGTCTAATGGTTCTTCGTAAAATCCGTCATTGTCATCTCTATTATGTAAATCCTCTCTGTTATGTTTTATTCGTCTTCCGTCTTCTACCTTAATTCTAGTTTCTCTATTACTCATACAATATTTTATAATTTTAATAAATATATACAATATTATTATTCCTGTTAATGTCCCCGTTATTATAAAGTTAGTCATCGTTCCTGTCCGCAAAAATTCAATCTGTTGTTGTCTATTCTTTTCAGCACTAATTTCCTCTCTTATATTATTTATTGTTTTACTACGTTTATTAAATTCTCGTCGTAACTCGTCCGGTCCAAGTGGTTGTACTTTACTATTTTCTTTTTCTATTTCTGTCCATTCTATTGATGTTGTGGTAAAATTATGTTCTATAGCTGGTATTTTTCCAAAAACATAACTTGTTGTTCCCCCAAGTTCTCGATGTTTTCTGTCAAAATAAGGCATTTCTAGCTGTCCTAATATAAATGAACATTTCTTAGTTAATCTAAGAATACCTGTCCCTACTACTGTATGTTTATATGTATTTGGACTACAGAAACTTGTCACATCTTGTTTGACAAAAAATATAAACAGCCATGTCTTTAAAGTTTGTAATGGTACCACATGATTTGTCAATTGTTTAACGGCAAGGTATTGACAACTGTTATGTCCGTCCCTGTTTTCTTGAGCTAAAAATTTGTTTAGAATACAATTATTAGATGTGTACAATAACGCTTTAGGATGAAGTTGCCTACATACTCTAACCATTTCATTCATTGCTCCATTAATAGTTTGACATGCTATATTGAATTCAACTGTTGTATAATAAATAAATTGGTTTGCTGAATTGTTAGCAATATAGTCCCAATCACTTTTTATAACCGTGAGCTGATTGTTATTAGTCACTTTTGGAAGAGGATAAATTTTGTATAAATCAAATTCCTCTTTATTTAAAACATTAATTGTAATTCTAACTCCTAACTCATTTTCCCAATGACCTAGATCTATTTGTGCTAATTGATTTATTATTTCTGTCGTATATAAATATAAATGTCCTTCCTGATTTGTCATGTTCTTGATAATGTCCACTAATAATTGTGAATCTACTACTAATGGATGTATTTTGTGCTGTTGCAATGAATTAATTATTTCACCTTGTTCTAACATATAATCCTGTATTCTTTCTAATTCTGCCAAAACAAATATTGCTATCCTATGTAATTCAATTTCTGCCCATAGTTCGTCTATGTCAGTCTGCATCCCTTTAAAATTCTTTTGTAATTTTTGTTCTAATTTCCCAAGTCTTTCCTCTACTTCTTGTGCACGTATTGTCAAGTTGCCCGTAACTTCCCTAACAAATTCAAAATTAGAAGCTATGACCGCAGTCTGTTTGTCCAATAAATCCATTACTTTATCCCCGTTTTTACTTAACTTTTCTAAACTATTGTAAATTTGGTCTGAATCCCCCTCGTCCATTGTTCCGAATAACATTTTTGAAACTGTCCCAATTATATTTAGTGCCCCCCTTTTTCGTCTTCTAAAATAGTGATTTACCCCTTCCGTTGTTTTTTTTATTTTATTTGCCCAAAGATTAATTTCATTTTTAAATGTATTACATGTTTGTGATTTTACATGACCTAATAATTGTATACATGTAGTATCTACTTTACTTATTATAGAATCTAAAAAATCCGCCATTTCCTCCTCCGAGGTTAATTGTAATTTGGTATAGATGTGAAGTGAATCCCTATATTCTATTATTTTGTCCATATGTTCAAATAAAATTTCCGTGTTTTTTATCTCCTCGATTTCGACTGGACTTCCTTCTCCAAGTGTTGCTAGCATAAGCAACCAAACTATGCTCGCTAATAACATTCTAAAAACAAAAAAAATAATATCTATCAACTAATGAATTTTTACTGATACAAAAAAAATCCAATGTGTTATTAAATTTATTTACTAACTGGTATATAAAAAAAACTAGTCTGTTCTTAGTCTGTCCATTTTTTTATCCTGTTGTTGTGCACTCGTCGTGTTTTATTGCCTATTTTAATGGTTGTATTTAGGGAATTAGGTATTTCTATAACTTCATAAGGTCCTAACCAACCTAAACTTAATTTATTTGCTTTGTTCGCATTAACAAGTAATACTTTGTCTCCGATTTTGTAATTCTCTTTTTTCGCAGATTGATCGTAATATTTCTTTGATCGCATTTTACTTTTTATTAAATTTTCCCTGGCTAATTGATGAATAGTTTGTAATTTATTTTTGGTGATTAAACAAAAATCATCATGATTATATAATGGTTCTGGTTTTCTTTTACATATACTGGGTAACGGATCACAAAACCCATATAATATATATAACGGAGAAAATTTGGTTCCCTCATGTGGTGTGTGATTGTGAGTAAACACTGCCTCAGCCAACCATTCATCCCAACTTTGTACATTTTTATTTACCATTATTGGAAGATATTCCACTAAAGGCCCATGTCTTCGTTCTAGAGACCCATTAGATTGTGGATGGTATGCTGTAGTTTGTACTTTCTTTATTTTAAGCATTTTACAAAGTTTTTTGAATAATTCACTTGTGAAATTTGTTCCTTGATCTGTTATTAGTTTCCTAGGTATGACTGAATATTGTAGTATAATATGCTTATAAAACGCTTCTGCTACAATTGTGGCTTCCATGTTGGGTATAGCTACACAATCCAACATTTTAGTCAAATCATCCTGAAATGATAATATGTACTTATTTCCATTGTTGGTAATAGGAAGAGGCCCAACGAGATCTATGTAAACTTTATCAAAAGGTTTTTTAGCGGTGTCCGTTATAGCCATTTCCATTTTGGTAATTTTACCACGTTTAGCCTTCTGACATTTATGACAAGCTTTAATGAATTTTCTTATAGTTCTTATCATATTTTTCCAGTAGTAAAATCTACGCACTCTGTTATATGTTTTAACCACTCCCATATGACCTCCTAGAGGGGAGTCATGACATTCCTTTAAAATCGTATTAATCTCCTCTGTCGTATGCAATTCAATTTTCTTCGATAAACCTTCCTTTATTGCTGTTATTTCCTCTCCATCCCGTTCTTCTTCAGATTCTTCCATTTCTATGGTGTTATCATTTTTCCCATTTTCCATTAGTTTATTTGCCTGAGCTCTGGTCACTATGTTAATATGAGCTTCCATTGACTTGCTATTTTCATTTTCTAATTTTCCATCCATTTCATCATATGGTATTCTACTAAGTGCATCCGCATTCGAGTTTCGTTTACCTGGCTTGTAATGAACCGTATAAGAATATTCTGATAATCGCATTTTCCATCTATTCAACCGACCTTCAGGATTTCGTTTATTGAATTCACTAATCAAAGGTTTATGATCAGTGTAAACCGTAAAATCCCTACCGAACAGATAACACCTGTAGTTTTTTATGGCCCAATAAATGCCCAACATTTCTTTTTCGATTGTGCTATAGTTACGTTCGGCCTTGTTCAATACTCTACTGGCATATGCTATTGGGCGATCTTGACCCGCTTCTCCTTGTGATAGCACAGCACCCAATGCTGTATTACAAGCGTCGGTTGTTAGTATAAATGGTTTCGTAAAATCAGGGTATTTTAACAATGGTGGTTGTGTTAACAATTACTTAACTTTTTCAAACGCTATTTGGCAACTATCAGTCCAAACAAATTGTTTTCCTTTTGTGGCTAATTTGTATAAAGGGTCGCCAACCTCAGCTAAATTAGGCATGCAAGATCTGTAATAATTTACCAGACCCAAAAACGATTGGAGTTGGGTAGTAGTTGTTGGTGTTGGAAATCCTTCTACACAACTCGTTTTTTCAGGATCTGGTAAAACTCCATTTTCCGTACACTTATGACCCAAGTAAACTACTTCTCTTCTAAGAAATTTACATTTCTCTGGTTGGAGCTTTAAGTTATTTTCCCGTAATCGTTCCAGTACTGCTCTTAGTTTATTTTGATGGTCTTCTAAATTTCTTCCATAAATAACGATATCATCCAAATATACGAAACATTTAATTCCTTGTAAACCAGATAAAACGTAATTCATTAAACGTTGGAAAGTAGCTGGTGCCCCTGTCAAACCAAATAACATTCTTTTGAATTCATAATGACCGAAGATGGTGCTGAATGCTGTTTTTTCACAATCCTTCCCGTCTACTAGAACCTGATGGTAACCACTGGCTAAATCCAATGTAGTAAAATACCTTGAGTTCCCTAATTGTTGCAAAATATCCTCTATCCTTGGTAAGGGAAATGCGTCCTTAATGGTTACTGCATTTAATTTGCGATAGTCAATAACCACTCTAAATCGTTTTTTACCATCTGGTCCCGGTTTCTTTGGAACGACCAGAAGAGGTGAATTCCACGCACTTCGACTTGGTTGTATAATATCGCTGTTCAACATTTGCTCCACCTGTGCTTGAATTTCTTTCCTATGACTTTCAGGCAATCTATAATTCGCTTGGGCTATTGGTGCACTATCTACTTTAGTTTCAATCTTATGAGCTATCGATGTGGTATGACTTAAATTATCTCCTGGGAGATGAAAAATGTCTTGATACTCTTTACAAATTTCTTCTATTTGTTGTCTCTCTTCAACATTCCAATTTATATCAACTTCTAGTTTTTCTTTTAACAACTTCAACCTCTCATTTAATTGTTCATTATATCAGCCCATAAGTATCCGTATATCAGCCCATATTTCACCCTCTTTATTATAATTTTTTTTCGTTGCGACTTCCTCTAACTTTATAATTTCGTAATCATCAATTGGGGTTAGTAGAATTTTTGGTTCTTTGATGGTAACATCCTCTTCATTGATATTAATTACGCTTACATGTACTTTTCCATTTTCTGCTTTTACTAAACCATTACCTATAAATCCCTGGATAAATTTCCTCATTACAACATATAAATTCCCCTATTTTATTACTCGATATATTAATAATTTGTTCTGTTCTACCTTTTATCTGTATAACATTATTTTCATTATTTCCTTTTTCACCTTCAATATCTTCATTGACTTCATTATAATTTCCTGAAATACTTATAACATTTTTATTAACTTCGTCATTAAATTCATCATTTTTAAAATTCTCCAATTTTTCCTCATACAATCCTCCAACCTTTGTATTATCTTCATTAAATACACAACATTTATCATTAAACTTTAAACTTTCAGTATCTATACAATACTGGTCATAATTTTCCAATTTATTTTCTACCTCCACATTATTCTCCTCTATTTTACATGCATTAACAATTATTATTTCTTTCATATTTTTATCCTTTTTTTCAATAAATATATCGTTCCTATTAGTGAATTTATCTTCGTCATCTATGCTTTTATCCTTTTGCCATGGTTTAATACCACATTTAGACTCAGTACACCCGAAATGTTCAATATCTTTGAGACTGTTCTCACTTACTAAAAATATTTTTTCTAAGTATTCGCTGTTGCTAGTCCAATAAATTGGAGCCTTGTTATCAGCCTTAGTGTAATATTTCAAGTGATCAGTTTCCTCGATGTTGTTCACACTTCCCAAAACTGTTGTTTCCAAGTTTTCACTGTTACTGGTACAATAAATTGGTACATTGTTATCAGCCTTGTTTTTACAGTTTGTGTCAGTACTGGACTCTGGTCTTGAATGATATAAACTATGGATATGTACATTTTTTTGTGGTGTTGTAATTATTTTTTCTGATTTTTTTCTTAATTGTAATGGCACTGAGAATTCCTCTTTATTCTCTTTAGTCACGGGGAACCGTAACCGTTGTTCAGGTCCTTTAATATCGCAATTTTTTACTAAAAATTCATTCCCTAATATACCGTCTACGGGTAACTTACAATTACCATCTACTACCTGAAATTCGCAGCTTAAAGTACTAGGTGTTAGAAAATTCCCTTTACAAGCTCCTAGAGTAGATCTTTCATTATGTAACGTTCGAATATTAACTTTTCTATTTGTTTTAATTTGTGTTAGATCTGCTACACTGTCTTTATTCAATAGGCTGACTTGTGCGCCTGTATCTACAAGCAACGTAACCTCTTTGTTTCTACTGATATCTAAAGGTAACGTCACCAATGACTCGGGTCCAATATCAGATGAACCCACCCCACTCGTTTGATTTAGGAATGACGGGGGGAAGTTTGTGCCATTCCCCGTTCGTTTCCCGAACATAAAATTTTGGCTTGGTATTTTTGGCGTGCAGGACAATTTAATTCTCTATGTCCTTCTCTGTCGCACCAATCGCACATTTCCATTTCCATGTTAAGTGCATTTACTCCCGCTGACGGTATTCTCCTTAGGTTGCATGTTGCTGCGTAATGTCCTTCATTACGACATAAATTGCATTTTAACGTTGTATTCGTTGTATTCATTTTTCCACCTTCTCTACAATCTCTGCTAATGTGACCTGCCAAACCACATTTAAAACAAGTAATTGGCCCATTACTTCTAAATCTGTTAGTGGGAGCCCTATTATTGTTAAAATTAGGTCTACCGGGATTAGCATTGTTACTGGGAGAAGGATTTGGATTATAAGGATATGAATTCCTATTATTATTAAAAGTTCTATTGTTATTAACGTTATTATTATAATTGTTATAATTCCGATTATTATTACTATTGTTTAAATTATTATTATAACTATTATTTGAATTATTATTATAATTATTATTGTTAGTGTTCCTATTCCTATTATTTTGAACATTATTTGGTTGCAATGAGCCATTACATACTTGTAATGTTTGGAAGCTCGTTAGAAAATTGCTTAAAATTTTTTCCAAATTACTAGTATTGCTTTCGTCTGCTCTTTTTTCTTCCCTCCTTGCCGGCGTCAACAAACTTAACTGATCAGCAAACCTTGTAGCTCCCTTAAATAAATCGTCAAAATTCCTAAAATTTTGTCCGATTACGTGCTGCTTAATAGACTCCGATCGTAACCCTCTTATAAATATTCGTTGTGCTGTTTCCTCCGCGTCTAACAGCATGGACCCTGGTTCTACCGTATACCTATTAGTTATACCTAATTTAAGGCACGCACATTTCCTTTTGACTCTATCTCCGAAAGTAGCAACGGACTCGTCTATAGTTTGGAAGCACTCTTCTAATTCCGATTTTAACTGTGCTACCGTTTTCCGTGGTATAAAATTTGTTTCTAAATTCTCCCTAAATTCATTAAACGTTGTTATTGTCCTATCTTGAAAAAGGTCAGCTGCTCGTCCTCGCAGCTTTCCTCGCACCAGTTGTTTCAATACAGAATTCCTATCTGTTACGTCAGTTTTGTAGTAAGCGTCATAGGCTAAGTCTATAAAATTTTGCAATTCTATTACCGATTTCTCTCCCTCAGCCGAATATGTAGGCACACCGGCCATGTATAAGGAGTACGTGGTACTAAGTGGCATAGTCATATTATGTGTTCTTAAATTATATGTATTGTCTTTACCTAAATATCCGCTAATGAGTGGTGTCGTAGGATGGTCTGTATTGTTTGTTGTGGCGTTATCTGTAACTGTTGTATTTTGTTGTGTAGGTGGTGGTGTGGGTGGTGTCATATTATTATTACTAATTGTTTCTAAATTGTCTAAACCTTCACTACCTAAATTTTTCTTACTCCTAGTATTAACCATTTGCTTAATTATATTATTTTTTTGTAATGGTAACTCATTAAATGTTACCCTCTTCTTTTTACTAGTACTTGCTACTGTTTGTGGTGTTGATGTAATTAAAGGAAGGTGACTGGATTTTGTAGGTATTTTGATGCTGTGTTCTGGTGATAAATCTTCTAAACTAGGATCAGTACGATCAAAAGTAAAGGAATCAACATAATTTTTAAACCTTTGATATAAAGAGTCTTTTTCGTTACTCATTAAAAATGAAAAGTCAATGTATTCTATTCTTTTTTTCAAAAACCGCAAAAAAAAAATTACTTAGAAAAAATACGATTACTTTCTCTTTTTTTTTTTTTTAAATATTCCAAAATTATTCATTTACTTTATTTAATATTTAAAAACAATTCAAAAACTATTGTCAAAATATTAAAAATTTCTAATTTTTTTTTTCCCTTAAAAAAAATATACTTTTTCAAATTGTACTCTATTTATTTATTTTTTTTTTTATATATAAAAAAAATTGTCCATATATATGAAGTTCTCAACAATTTTTCATTATGCTAATTTGCATTCAAGAAAAAGCCGACTTCCAAAACAAATAAAAATGTTCTATAATAATTTTCAATTCAATAACTTTTTATTCAAAAAAAAAAAAAAAAAAATTTATTAAGTACTTAAATCATTTTCATAAAAATAATTTTTTTTATTTATTTACTAATTTTTTAAAAAAAAAAACCAAAATGTTTATTTCTTTATAACAATCATTATATTGGTTTTTTTTTTATTAAAAATTTCTAATTATGGCTGTTTAACACTACAACCATATTCCTTTCAATTATAATAACTATATTTTCTTCTATAAAAAACATGCTAAAATAATTTAGCTCGTCGTACCTAACTAAATTCTCCATTCTAATTGATAATTACTTTAAAATCTTCCTTCTCTTTCGCTCTTCCAATATTCTCCTTAAGCTCTTTATTCTTTTTCTTCGTTGTACCGCCTCTTCTTTGCTGCAGGTTGGAAGACGTAGCAACCTGTATTCCTCTGCAATCTGCCTTTTCGTCTTCTTAATTATCCCTCCCTTTGTTTTGATACCGCTAACTGGTGCTGGCGTAGTTGGTAATTTTTTCTCTTCAATTCTCCTCCTGTATTCTTCTATACTGATTGGCCTTGGACCGGCTGATGGCTCTTTTTTTAATACCACGTCCAAAGGTTCTACATGCACCTTATGAAGAAAGAAGAAAAAAAAATCTCATTAGTAAAGCAATATATTGCCACGTAAACGCAGCATTTAAGCCACTTTGATAGAGATTTTTTTCGAACGTATATGGTTCAACAGAAACGTACTTTCTGTTTCACCGGCTGCGCCATATGTTGTAGTCTGCCGTAAATACGATGTTGGTTGTTCTAACAGTTCACCTTACCTTGGGTAGGGGGTGAACTAAAAATACCTGTATTGGAAATAAGGAAGACTTGGTACTATGTTGTTCTATTGGTTTCTTTATTGAAAAATCGTTAAAAGCGATAAACTTTTTATACAATTACTAAGTTTCCAATTAGAAAGCTTGATTCCAAGTGACTTATCCAATTCTATAACAACCATTTATATATGATTTTCAATTTGTGTCGTCATCGCTAATTTATATACAAATATAATTTTTTATTCGCGATTGCGACACAAATCCATTAATCATGTACAAATGTTATGATAAATTTCTATATTAAACAGTAAAATGCTGAATATGCATTATCAGCATATTCGCATTTCACTGTTACAAAATCATATAGTACACAAATATAAATTTGTTTTTATACAAATTTAGATCATTAGTGTATTAACCTTTTGATTTTGTAATCGGTCAATATACAGAAATTGATCATGACGTGCAATGGACTTTAATTAGACCATTACACAACACCACCAGCAATTATAAATTATAATCAAAATATTAATGATCAACAAGAACTGAATACTAATATTATTAATACTGAACCATTTGATGAAATTGTAATGCCAGATAATCCAGCACCATTAAAAGCTTATATTTTAATAATAAACGAATTGTAGATGCATAACGTTTTTTTTGGTAAAAAATAATTATTACGTAATTGTTCAATAATTTGTTTAAATGTTGGTGCACGATTCATTTTATAATAATTTTGGAAAATTGTATAATGTATTTGTGATATAATATAATCACCATGCACTGATATTGGACTAGTACGTGGAAAATAATTGATATGATTTATAAATGATTTAGATTCTTTTGACCAATCCATATTTGGTTCAGGTACTGGTACTGATTGAATATTATCTGTTCCAAGTAACAAAAAAAAACAATCAAATTAATAAATATTTTAACAATTCTTAGCCTAAGAATTGATACGGTATATATGCCTAATATAATGATCGGGTAATTGCAATGAATCTGTAAAATTTCGTAGAGGTAATAACAATATTATATGCGAAACACTGATATGTCTTAATTTAACAGGTCTACTTTAATATTGTGACAACTGTCAAATATTATTATAAGGCTTGGGCTGAAATGTATCAATCAGTTCAGTTTTGAATCAAATCGTACAGTATTCAATCGACTGGTTAAGTAATCTGAATGCATAGTTATCGATTTCAATGATTAAATTACATTAATTGCTTTTTTTTTTGTTATTGATATTTATATGACTGAAAAGTCGCCTGTTATTCTTATTTTTATATTTTTATTTTTTATGTAGTTATTAGTTAGCATGTAGAAAACTAAATGTTCCCTTTATTTTTGCTATTATTTTTAAAAATTATTGGTTATATATTTATTTTTACCATGTGAATAATACATACATATATGCAATATATGAAATGAAATGTTCCTATTAATTTTGTTATTAATTGTTTAGCTAATTTTTATGCATCTACAATTATTAATTGTTTAGCTAATTTTTTATTTTAAACTGAAATATCAGTATTATAATTATAATTTTTTGTTATACATATATTATTAATATTATTTTATTTTTTATGTACACGCGATGTGATGTGACGTGGCATAAGAATTCCTGCATTACAACAAGAGTTCCAAACAACAATGAATTACAACAAAATTTTAATTTTATTTTTTTATTTTAGGTAGAGGTATCATATAGTTTATATTGATTTTTATTTCAAATAGCTAATTTAATATTTCTATAAACTAAATGATATCTCATTATAATTGTATCTTCCATACTTTGTGGTATTTGGGAGGGGAAAGGTGGCGCGAGATTTTATTATTATTATATTTTATAATTATTATAATATTGTTAAAAAAAATTGTAAATAAAAAAGATATATATTTGTTATAACATATAAATAACAAGAGTTTTCATTTCATTTCAATACAAAATTTTCATATCAACATATAAAAATTTTGTAAAAAAGTCTGACTTAATTTTGCGCGCATGTGTTAGTTCAAAATCTCATTTCTTGGCTTGTAAAATAGTGTAAGTTTTGATACAAGCCATGTACATCATCAGCGCACTAAAACTATTACAAATCGTTGTGGTCCAAAACCAACACTACTTTATCAAGCCATGAAGTAAGATTTTTCACGCACACATATATACCTGAGAGTAGTCGGAGTAGTCGGTATAAATCAGTATGCATATTGTATTTTGTATTGTAATAAATAAAATTCTTAGTTAGTTTTTTTTTATGATATTCATGTTAGTTTATTTAATATTATATTTTTAAAAAATCATATTGGTATTATATTTTATATTTATATTAGATTTTTTAATATTTATTACATTCTTTAAAAATATAAATAACAACATACATAAATTGAAAAATAAAAAGTTAAACATTATAAATTTTTAATTTATAACTAAAATTAAATTATATGTTTTTTATAAAATATATATGTAGCTATATAAATTTATTTACATATTGTAATTCATTTATTAAAAATAAGATAAAATATAAAATAAATTATGTATTAGCAAACATAAAATCTTTAATTCATAACAAAATTATAGCATAAATTATAATATGACCCTGTAATTTATTGCAGATTGATGACTTAGTTTATCCTCTTAGGCTTGGCTCCCATCACTCCATTGCTCAGTATTTTATATGTAAATAAAAAATATATTAAATATAAATATAGTTATATATTTAAATATTTCATTTCACAAGAATTGTAGACTAAAATCTGATTCGACAATTCACACAATTTAATCACACAATTTAATTATTAACCCACATATAAATTCCAAGTAAAAGAAACCACACAAGAAATTATGAATTAGATTTATTCATAATTTCAATGCTGATTTGACAATTCAATCAGGTCACTCAAATTACATTGCATTTTTCTATTCTTTAATCATTATGTAAAATTAATAATTTAAAGAATAATAAAAATGAGAAGTTTAGTTTTAAGCCACACTCTGTAACACGAACATTAAAATTTGCCAAAATAAAAATCGTTCCCAATTTTAAGAAAAAAAAAGGAAATTGTTATTATTTCAGTAAGATACATTACTGGCGCAGTCGGTAAAGACAAAAAAATAAAATAAAAAAGTTATTTAGTTACGGTAAAAAATATCAAATTAAATCAAAGTTATTTTAATTAAAGTTAATTAAATTCCAAAAAAATAAAATTTGATACGTGTTTAAAACTCATTTTAAAATCATTAACCAGATTTATTGATTCTAGTGGTATTATTTTAGTTAATTATTTCAAAATTAGTGATTAACACACAAAAAAAAATTATACTCTAACTTATATATGTTAAATATCCAAGTGACATTAATTAAATTAAAATAAATAACATAACAATAAAAGTCAAACAAAATTAAATTATTAAAAGTTATTGTGAAGCAAAAATAAAAAGAAAATAGTGTTAAAACAAACTACTTTATAAAAAAAAGAAGAAATTTAATTAATAGCAATCTAAATTAGAGTGAAATTTTAACATTTTTATCAAAAAAAAAAAAATATTACTGCAAATTTTGAAATCAACTATCATCTACATCAATTATCATCTAACATCAACTATAATCTAACATCAATTATCATCTAATATCAACTATCATCTATTAGAAATCAAACGATATCACTTCTACAATTATAAGAACATCAAAGGTACTTTAATCACGAACATTTATAATTACATAAAAATAAATATTTCATTGTTAAAAATAATATTAATCAAATTTTATAAAATAAAATAAGTTCTATTAAATAACTTATAAATTTATTTAAATAATACATTATACTTGCAGTCAATACAAAAAAAAAATTGTAATAATGCCAAATAGAAATAATGAATCTGTAACTGCAAACAATGTTAGTGTTAGTCATTTCGGCATGCTAATTAAATGTATTACTAATATCGTTCCATTTTGTGGCGATAAAAATCATTTGTCTAATTTTATCGATAGAATTGAAGCATTGGTTCCCTTAATTGAAAATTTAAATAATGTTGAAGAGAAAAGAATAATGCTAGGAATAGTTTATTAACAAACGGACGAACAGAAACTTGGACGGAATTAAAAAATATTTTAATATCTTGTCACGGAAAAAAAATTTCAACATCAACATTAATAGATTACATTACGATAACACGTTGTAATTTTACAGTCGAAGAATTTTATAAAAAACTAAATAATCTGTTATATAGACTAAATAATTCATATTTACTAAAAGGAACCTTATCGAAAAAACAAATCCTAAGTAATAATAGAATAACATTGGATGTATTTAAAGAAAATTTACCCGAACCTGTTCGCGGAATTATTATAAACAGAGATCCAAAAACCATGACTGAAGCTTACGAAATCATAGCTTCTAATGGCTATTTAAAATTTACAGGTCTTCAAATGAAGAATCAATGATACAAAAACTCTAATAACGAAAATTTTTATAGAAATAATTATAATAATAAATCACAAAATGTCAATCATACTAATAAAAATAATAATTACAATACTAATTATAATAATCAAAATAATTCTTATGTTCCTAATAATAATTATACTAATCAAAAACAGAAAAACTCTGTGCAGAGCACGCAAACTCGACGAACAAACAATTTTAATAACTATAATAACAATAACAGTTCAAATCAAAGAACTTATAATAACCAAAACCAAAATAACAATTCTAATCCTAGAAATTTTGTTCGAAGCAAACAAACTCAACATACAAATTATTCAGCTAATCAAAACACTGAGCAACAAAATAATATTGTAGTAGAACCAATGGACGTTTCAGTAAATGCTAAAATTCCTGAACAGCAAAATTTTCGTCAGGAACCACTAAACAATTACCCTATATAATAATTAATACTAAAATAAAAAAATTAAAATTTATAATAGACAGTGGTGTAGAATTTAGTATTATAAATAAAAATACATGTAATCCAAAATGGAAAACGAATTCTCCACCAAAACCATTAAAAGTTTTAAATAGAGTAATTCAATCAGAAGTCAAATTTCGTATTCCATTATTTGAAATTTTTAACGAAAACAAGTTGAATTTATAGAATATAATTTTCATGATCAATTCGATGGTATAATTGGTAACAATATTCTAGTACCACTAAATTCAATCATTGATTATAAACAACGACTTCTTATAACACCTAATGCAAAAATACCTTTCTTTTTAAATAATTATGAAGAATTTTGTTATCACAATTCTTATTTAAACGAGGTTATAGATGTCAATAATAAAATTAATAATTCTATTCCCCATCCTCTAGAAATAAATTTTGCAGAACATTTACAAACAGAAGACATAAACAAAATAAACCAAATTCTAACTAGTTTTAAAGACGTATTTTATTTTGATAATAATACTTTATCCTTTACTAATAAAATAAAACATAGAATTATAACAAAAAATAAAAATCCAATTTATTCTAAAAGCTATCGATACCCAGAAATCCACAGGGAAGAGGTAACAAATAAAAGAAATGCTTGATCAAGGCATAATAACTAATAGTATATCTCCTTAAATGCTCCAATTTGGGTTGTACCCAAAAAATTAGATAATTCTAATAAGCAAAAATATAGAATAGTCATAGATTATCGGAAACTTAACGACAATACAATTGATGACAAATTTCCTTTACCGAATATAGATGAATTATTCGATAAACTAGGAAAATGTCAATATTTCACCACAATCGAAATGGCAAAAGGATTTCATCAGATTGAAGTTCATCCAGATGATTTAAAACAGCATTTTCGACAGCTAATGGTCATTACGAGTTTACTCGCATGCCTTTCGGTCTCAAGAATGCACCATCAACATTTCAACGATTAATAAATAACGTTTTAGAAGATTATATAAATAAAATATGTGTCGTGTATTTGGACGACATTTTAATATTTTCAACTTCATTAGAAGAACATCTTCTTTCTATAAAGAAAATTCTTCAAAGACTAAGAGAAAATAATTTAAAAATACAGGTTGATAAATGTAGCTTTGCAAAAAACTCTACAAATTATTTAGGACATATAATTACAAATAGCGGAATTAAACAGGATCGTAAAAAAGTTGAATGTATCCAAAAAATGTCTTTACCAACCACGCGAAAAGAAAATAAATTATTTTTAGGCATAAGTGGCTATTACAGAAAATTTATAAAAGATTACGCCAAAGTTGCATATCCAATGGTGAAATATTTGAAAAAAAAAACTCTAAAATTAATAAAAATGATAAAGAATTCATTAATTCATTTAATAAGATAAAATTTTTACTAACTTCTGACCCAATTCTAATAAATCCTGACTTCAATAAAAGTTTACATTAACGACTGATGCTTCTAACTACGCAATAGGCGCAGTATTAAGCCAAAATAATCACCCAATATGCTTTGCATCCCGTACATTGAATGCACATGAAAAAATCTATTCAACAATAGAAAAAGAGCTTTTGGCTATGGTATGGGCAGTTAAATATTTTCACACTTATCTGTATGATAGAGAATTTCTAATTCAAACAGATCACAAACCTCTTGTTCGGTTGAACCACAAAGAAATATATCCAGAGTAATCAAATCATATACCTCTTTTTGGAAAAAAAATATTTAAAATATTTCAATTTGTAGTACCCCAGAAACCACGTGTTTAGCTAAGGTTTCAGAAAAGTTTTAGAATTGAGTTTCTTTCAAATCATAAAGCTTTCAAATTGAGTAAATTTCACATCAAAAAGCTTTCTAATATTTTTTATGCTCAATATTCAAAGCAAAAATCAATATACAAATATGGAATACATATATGAATATTTTGCATATAAAATTTACTTCATCTTCTAAAGTAAATATTTCCATTTTTTCAGCGATAACCTATTTTTCTTTATATATATTAATAAAGGTAGTTCAATTCCCTACAAAAAAGTCCGCGTAAAGGGTATTTTCCGACCAGTAGTTTAGGAAATATAAGCATTATTATCAATCCATATTTTGATTGATTACAATAACAAAATCTAATGAAATGAGTATTGCGTAATAGTATTTGTGTTTGAAAATATATATAAATTATGAAAGTATGCGTACCGAAAATTTCTTGAATTTAAATTTGAAAAATATTTTTATTTTATATTTTCAATTCTACTGGATTTCAGCATTATCTTAGGGGTTTGCTAATAATAGTTATAAATGTGCTAAATATCTGTCTTGTCGGTTAAAAGTTGATTTATGAGCGTGAGTATGGAAAATATGTATGTTTTACGTAACATATGTTTTATGAATTTTAAGAAAGATTTTCTTAAAAATTTTAATCTTTAAAATTTATTTTAATCTTTATATATTTAATTATTGAAAAAACAGAATTTTATGATTATAAAGAATTTATTATTTTAAAGAAATAATTATATATGGAATCGACGATCGATGAGGTTGTTCGTGATTGTATAAATTTGCCCTTACATCACGTTTAAAATTATCAAAAATTCAGTATTTTAAATTTTTCTAATTTTTATAAAATATTAATTATTTTAAATAAATTTTCCTAAAAAGTTATTTATGAAGTGCTAAACAATTTTATTAATTTTATTTATAACTAATTTTATAAAACGGAATGTTTTATTTTTTCTTAAAAATTTCTTCGCTTTTTGTAATAATTTAAATTTTTCAAAATATTGCTAAAATTCAGTAGAATTGAAAATATAAAATAAAAATATTTTTCAAATTTAAATTCAAGAAATTTTCGGTACGCATACTTTCATAATTTATATATTTTCAAACACAAATACTATTACGCAATACTCATTTCATTAGATTTTGTTATTGTAATCAATCAAAAGATGGTTTGATAATAATGCTTATATTTCCTAAACTACTGGTCGGAAAATACCCTTTACGCGGACTTTTTTGTAGGGAATTGAACTACCTTTATTAATATATATAAAAAAAATAGGTTATCGCTGAAAAAATGGAAATATTTACTTTAGAAGATGAAGTAAATTTTATATGCAAAATATTCATATATGTATTCCATATTTGTATATGGATTTTTGCTTTGAATATTGAGCATAAAAAATATTAGAAAGCTTTTTGATGTGAAATTTACTCAATTTGAAAGCTATCTGATTTGAAAGAAACTCAATTCTAAAACTTTTCTGAAACCTTAGCTAAACACGTGGTTTCTGGGGTACTACAAATTGAAATATTTTAAATATTTTTTTTCCAAAAAGAGGTATATGATTTGATTACTCTGGATATATTTCTTTGTGGTTGAACAGTTTAAAAGAGCCAAATATGAAATTACAGCGTTGGAAAATACACCTAAATGAGTACAATTTTACCATAAATTATCTGATTAATCCGTTTTCCATATTCTAATTTAGGAAACAATAAAAATGAAAAAATTTTACTAAATATTTTTAATGAATACGATATTAATAATAACCAAAATTGTCATAATGACAAAAATATAAATCAAAATAATGACGATAATAATGAAATAACGTCAACCAGTGCGACAATACATAGCGCCCATAAAGATGATTCTCACTATATTAGAATAACAGAAAAAGCAATTAATATCTATAAAAATCAAATTTTTATTTATTCTAGCGACAAAGAAAAATTTTTAACCAAAATTTTCAATTAAAAATGTCAAAATATTATTCATGTTACTAAGTATAGTAATTTATTAAAATTAATGAAACGGTGTGTTATTGATAAAGGCCTAATGTGTGTATATTGCAATGATACTACATTGTACATACAATTCCAAAACCTTTACATTGAAAATTTCTCTAATAACAAATTTTTAAATATGCTAAAATCTAGTAATAAATTAACGGATATATCAGATAAATATAAAATGATAACCATTATAAAAGAAACACATCTAAAATCTAATCATAGAGGTATATCTGAAACATTCGCTGAATTGAAAACTCTTTACTATTATCCCAAAATGTTACAGTTAATTCATAAATTTATCAATAACTGTGATATTTGTAATTTAGCTAAACATGACCGAAACCCTACCAAATTCTTATTCGCACACAGAATCTACAAAATATTTTAATCACATTGTACACATGGACATTTGGTTTCCATACAGAAAAATTATGTATCTAACTATGATAGACAAATTTTCGAAACACGCAACAATCCACAAATTAGAAGATCGAACGTGGATATCGATTCTGAAAGGAATTAAGGAAAGAATAGTTTACTTAGGAAAAATGGATAAACTAATATCGGATAATGAAAAAGGTATCATACATAATTCAGTTGAACAATTTCTAAAAGAAAACGATATAAAATTTCACGCAACAACAGCAGGTCATAAAACAGGTAACTCCGATGTTGAGAGATTACACGGTACTCTAAATGAGCACTTAAGAATCATAGAAGT
Source organism: Rhamphomyia laevipes (assembly GCA_963920725.1). Lineage (NCBI taxonomy): Eukaryota > Metazoa > Arthropoda > Insecta > Diptera > Empididae > Rhamphomyia > Rhamphomyia laevipes. Next base: position 56,757,662 of record OY987255.1, on the reverse strand, counting down.
TGATAAAGAAAATAATGATCTAGATGTACTAGATGATAAAATAATTAAACTTATAACAATTTATAATTCAACAATTCATTCTACAACTAATATAAAACCAATTGATTTTATAAAAAAAAATTAAGACAAAAATGATATACAAGCTTTAGCAAAAAAATACGAAGTAAATAAAATTAAACGAACTAAAAATTTAAACAAAAACAAAGAGAATAATCCAATTTTAAGTGAAAATATTGTTATCAACAGAGAAATAGGTAAAAATAAACTGAAATATAAAAAATTAAATAAATACAAAATAGATGGAAATTATGTAATAAACACCAGTAAAAAAGAGTAACAAAGTACTATACAAAACAAAGGAAAAGAAAATACAAATATCAAAATTAAAAACTAATTAATCAATTTAATTACAAATGAAACGACACTAACCTTATTATCTTAATTGTTTATTTTTTCTTATTAACAATACTTCCGAACGTTTTTTTTCTGAATATTTAAAATAATCTTTTGTAATTTCAGGAAATGGATTTAAAATTAATATTTTTGGTAATCACACCAATCTTAATGCAATCCATAGATATAAACCAAGTAAAAGATGCAAATGGTTTTATTGTTCTGAGACTGGATGAAAAACCTATTATCGAAACCTATACGAAATTAATAAACATAGTCAATTTAACTGAATATATCGAAATAGTTCAACATTTAGAAAATAACTTAAATTCATTAAATTTGAAAAATCATGACAATGATTACCCATTATTACATAGAGAATTACTAAATTTACAACATAACTTAAGAACAGTAACGCCAGACAGTAACGCCAAACGTATTCGTCGTGGCCTAATAAATATTCTCGGTAGTGCAATGAAAGTTATAGCAGGAACAATGGATAGCAAAGACTCCAACGATATATATAAACATTTAGAAAATTTAGATATTAATAATAAACAGCTTACCAAACAAAGTAATAAACAAATTATTATTAATAATAATTTAATTAAAGGTCTTGAAAATATTACTAACCATATAAATATTCAACAACACAATTTAAATCAATTTCTCGGATATAACAATGAATAACAGACATGTCGAAAAACTTAAAGATATTATTTTATTAAGCAGACTAGACATTTTAGCTCATGACATTTTTACAGATGAAGAAATAGCTGCTTATAACATTACAATAGACATAATACCTTATATTAAAAATAGTATAATAATTAAAGATAATACTATTATTTTTGTTTTATCCTTACCAAACTTTACAAGAGAAAAATATTTCAATGCTTTAATTCTACCGTTTCCAAATAATAAAGGAGAAGAATTAGACATAGATGTATTAAATATTATTATAAAAAAAAAGAAATATATGAAAATAATGAAAATATTATAAAAAAAAAAAAATCTCCAATTTCACAAAGATAATTGTATTAAAAATATTTTTAATGAAAATCGATCATGTATTTATAAAATTAATAATGAAGAATCTATAAAATTAATAAAAGAAAATATTATTATAACAAAAAATTTACCTATGATAAAAATTTTACAAAATTGTATTGATAATGAAATACTAATTCAAAATAATAATATTATTAAGTTCAGCAATTGCAAAATTAGTATAAGAAATTTCAATTTTTCTATTAAAATTAATGAATTTAAAGATAACGTAGTAATCCCTTTGTTGAATAATTATACTGAAAAAAGATTTATAAAAAATTATACACTTGAGAGTAATATTTAAAAACAATAAAAAATAGAGAAACTTTAGAATATGTTGAATATAAGAATAAAATGTTTAATTATATACGAGCCCCAACGCAGAATAGTTGGTCTACCTTAAGTTTTTTTGATAATTTCAACTTAGAATTTCCAAAAATCAATTAAAACAACTATACAATTATTTTTTTTTGTAATATTTAATAAAACAGGTTTTTATCTAACAGAAACAATAAAAACAAAATTAAAAATAATTCATAAGACTGAAATTAAAATAATTTTAATAAAAGTCTAACCAAGCAAAATAGTTGGTCTACTTAAATTGCAAAGCAAAATAGTTGGTCTACCACTGGCTTACATCCCCTTATTTTTTAGAACTGCCTCAAATCTTCGGGGCATATTTGACACAAGGTCCTCACACTCTTGCACCGTTGTCGAGTTCCAAATTTCTTGTAATTTGTCAGTAGTTCCGAAATAGTCCTGGCAGGTTGATGACGTAATTTTTTTCATATTGTGCCATAGCGTCTCAATTGGGCAGAGATCCGTGCTGATAGAAGGCTATTCCATTAAGGGAATGCTCTGAGCCGTTAACCATGTTTTGTTGATTTAGCAGTGTGGCACGAAGCATCGTCCTGTTAGTACATATATTCTCCTTCAGGAGATTGTAAAACCTGAATGGATGGTAGCAGCTTTTCTTCGAGGATTTCTTGATATTTTGGAGCATTAACCAAGCCATCAACAAAGTGTAGCTGAACGACTCCTCGACTTGACATACAACCCCATACCATTAACGATGCTGGTAACTTGACAGACCGTTTCAGGCAGTCCTTATGAAATGCTTCACTGGCAGTGCGAATAACGCGTTTTTGGTCATCACCAATACATACTTGGAACCTAGACTCATCGCTCCAAATTAATGATTTCCATTGTCTTAATGTTCAGTCCTTATGATTTTGACCCATCCCAACTTTTTTTTTTGTTTAGTGGTAAGCAGCGGCTTTTCTTTAGCCTATCGTTAACTTTTTTTTTTTTTAAATATTGATTTTAAAATAAAACAATATATGTAATATTATCATTAACGTACCTTAAAAAATTTGTAGTCCATTTTTTTAAATGTCCTTTTGCTGGTATCTACCGAAACGTACTTTTTAGTGCAGTTTCTCCATTCAACAGTTATCGCAGCTGCATTTTCTGGTCGATTTTTAAGAATAATTTTCTTTAGAGCACGACAATCACTACGATTTGCAATAGGTGGGCGCCCGCTTTTTTTATTTACTTTAATATCTCCGGTTTTTTATTCAACATTATAATATTTTGCACCGATAACAGACCAATATTTAAATTTTTAGAAATTTCATAACTCGATTTACCATCATTAAACGATTTAATAATTGAATTTCTTAAATCTAACGATAATGGTACACCACGTGCCATGGTTAACAATTCACTAATAAATTTCTTACAAAATAATTACTAATAATGACTTTCAAACTGCATTGTACTAATTCCGTTAGTTTATTGTGCAGTTTTTTTAGTATAGGGTAAATAAATAAGTAGTAGACCAACTAGTTTGCTTTGCAATTTAAGTAGACCAACTATTTTGCTTGGTTAGACTATTATTAAAATTGTTTTAATTTCAGTCTTAAGAATTAATTTTTATTTTGTTTTTATTGTTTCTGTTAGATAAAAACCTGTTTTATTAAATATTACAAAAAAAAAAATTGTATAGTTGTTTTAATTGATTTTTGGAAGCTCTAAGTTGAAATTATCAAAAAAACTTAAGGTAGACCAACTATTCTGCGTTGGGGCTCGTATCTATAAGTACAATCATTTTCATAATTATTATTGTAACCATATTTTTTATCATATTTATATCATGTAAGAAAAAGAAAAATAATCTTAATGTAATAACCAATGTTTACATTGTTAAAGAAAAGAAAAATGCTGAGAATGACCCGTTTAGTTAATTTAACATTTTGGAGGACCAAAATTTTTTATGTGTGGGAGATGTTATATATTTAAATATTTCATTTCACAAGAATTGTCGACTAAAAGCTGATTCGACAATGCACACAATTTAATCACACAATTTAATTATAAACCCACATATAAATTCCAAGTAAAAGAAACCACACAAGAAATTATGAATTAGATTTATTCATAATTTCAATGCTGATTTGACAATTCAATCTGGTCACTCAAATTACATTGCATTTTTCTATTCTTTAATCATTATGTAAAATTAATAATTTAAATAAAAATAAAAATGAGAAGTTTAGTTTTAAGCCACACTCTGTAACACGAACATTAAAATTTGCCAAAATAAAAACGTTCCCAATTTTAAGAAAAAAAAAAGAAATTGTTATTATTTCAGTAAGATACATAACTATATGGTTAAATATAAATAAATATAAAAATTCTTTGGCTTTTATTTAAACGAAAGAATTTTTATATTATTTGCATAATATCTGTCCTTTTATGTTCCAAATTTTTAATTTCTTTACAAAAATTATTTAACAAAACATTAGCAAAACATTTACAAATTTTGAAATAAATATTAAATGTGGAGGCACCACAGTGAGATTCATAATCTAAATCTATATCCATTATTTCACCTTTTCTATGACTATTAATAGTTAAATTAATAATTATACCTTTGTGATTTCTACTTTCTAAAAATTTTGTTTTAAGCTCTAATTTATTATAAATTTCCTGAAATATAGATGAAATATAATTAACTTGATCGGACGGTACTGACAAACTCCTTTCTCTGTAAATAATTAAAATTGTTAAAACTAGAATTAGTTCCTTTTTGTTTTAGTAATAACTATCTGCAAGTACTGCAAGAAATTGTTTTTTAAAGCTTTGTGAAAAGTATAAGCTCCTACATATAAATATACTGAATTGTATATATTCGCATTTACTAAATATGAATTATTAACTATAAATTCATCAAATTGTGATAAATCTACAGATTCGTGTAATGAGTTATCACTACTAGATTGTACTAACTTTTGATAATCTTTTTTATTGTGAGCGAAAACATTATGTATTCTAATTTTCTTCTCACATTCTACAGCCTCTGCGTAAGATACTCTATAATTACATCAAGCTAATTAACGATATAATCTAAATCTACGCTCTAACTAGAGCATAAAAAGCTGTACAGCTGATTGAGTGATAATGTTTGTGTTTCTGAGGGAGATATCACATACCCGCCAAGGTACTTTATGCGTTTTGACATTAAGGCATCACACTGGCAGATTATGTGTTCTGCAGTTTCCTCCTCATATTCACAGAATCTGCACACAGTGGAATCTGATATCCCTACTGTGTTCATATGTTTTCTCAAACTTCAGTGGCCTGTTAGGAATCCTACTATAGTTTTGGTTCTTCTTCTGTTACCTGCAAGCAGTTCTTTCGTTTTATTTTTTGAAGGGCCTGAAATGAATAGTTTTGCTTGCCGCATACCTTCACTTCTACGCCATTCTTCTTCGTGGGAGCGGGAGATCTCGGTTCTCAATCGCGATTTAAAATGGCATTTGGAGACACCGCAAAATGGCTCTGGTCCTATAAATGTGGTGCTAGCCCCCTCTTCGCTAGAACGTCAGCTTCCTCATTTCCCTCGATGCCTACATGAGCTGGTACCCACGATAATGTTACTCTATTGTTGTAGCTGAGAGTAATCAAATTTTGAAGACATTCAGAGCGAATCTGATATGAGTTTAGGGCTTTTAACGCCGCTTGACTGTCTGAGTATATGTTAATTGTTTTATTAACATAATTTCTTCGCAAGTTCTCTTTTATACAAAGAGTCAGGGCGAATATTTCTGCCTGGAATACCGTTGCTAGTGATCCCATGCTTCTACACATCTTGAATATGGGTTTTTGCCACATACTCCAGATCCCACACCATGTTGAGTTTTAGAACCATCAGTAAATCATTCTATTTCTGCTTCCTCCGGAGTTCCAGTTTCCCAGCTTTCTCTCTCGGGGATTTTGATGGTAAATGGTTTATTGAAGTTATATTTTGCAATGCAGTCATCTTTGGGCATGTCTAGGTAAGTTGCATTTACCGTTACTTCCACAATTGCAGGATGACACCCTAAATACTGGGACCCGCAGCTACTTGAGCCTGCCATCCTCAGTGCCCCTAGCCTGGCTTCCGCTTCAAAAACCTTGTGAAGTGGGGCCAGGTTTAACATTACCTCCATCGCTGATGTTAGGGTTGTCTTCATAGCACCAGTAATGCCCAGACAAGCTACTCTTTGTAGCTTCGTTAGTTTTTCCGGACACTAGTTTGAGAAGTCTTCCTCCACCAAACCACTGCTGCATATGTTATTGTCGGACGTACTATCGCGAGATACATCCAATTTGCTATTTTTGGGCATAGTCCCCAGGTCTTCCCACAGACTTTTCTACATGTCCACAATGATAGCTGTGCTTTTTAAATAGTCTTCTCTAACTGTGAATTCTAGTTGAGCTTCTTGTCCAGGATTATTCCCAGAAATTTCGCCTCATTAGAGTAGTTTATCGTCTCACCGAAGAGGGTAGGACGTGTATCCATTTTCCGTTTGTGTGTAAATGGTACAATTGTTGTTTTTGTGGGATTTACGAGCAGAATTTCATCCTCACACCATTTCTGTACTATCTTACAAGAGCCCTGTAGTAGGTCCCCTAGTACACTTGCATACTTTCCTCTTATGACAATCGCCAGATCGTCTGCGTAGCCTTGGCAGTAAAAATTGACGTTATCTAGTTTCACCAACAGTTTGTCAACCACCAAAGACCACAAAAGGGGTGACATTACACCTCCTTGAGGACATCCCTTTGTTGTCATTGCAGTGATCTTTTTGCTACCAAGAGTCATTTCTAACTTCCTGGTTGCTAGCATTGTTTTTGTCCATCTGCAGATTGAGTGTTGTATTCCTTTGTTTCGCATGGCATCTATAACTGACCTATGCGATGTATTATTGAAGGCACCTTCAATGTCCATGAAGACCACCGCTATTTCTTTCTGGCTCAATGATTTTTCAATTTTGCCCGTTAGATTTAGCAGCGCCATCTCTGTGGATTTTCCGGCTTGGTAAGCGTATTGATGTGCATGTAGAGGGCTTGTTGTTAGTGCCGTGTCTCTTATAAACCTCTCTAGCACCTTTTCCATCGTCTTTAGTATGAATGATGATAGACGGATGGATCTTAGTGATTTTGGATCATCTATCTTTTTACCTGCTTTTGGTATGAACACGACTTTAACATCCGTCCAAGAGCTTGGTATGTGTCCCCATGCTAAAGTGGCTCTAAATATCCTAGTTAGTATGGGGGTTATCCATTCTTCTCCTTGTTGTAGAAGTGCTAGAAATATTCCATCCGGGCCTGGTGATTTAAAGGGTTTAAAGGTTTCTATGGCCCACTTTACGCGAGCCCTACTTAAAATTGTTGTAGCTTCCTTCCATACCTCTTTTGATGGTCCATCACTCCTCCGGTCTGGATCATAGTTTTGATTTACGTCATGTGATCCAGGAAAGTGTGCTTGGAGTAATAGCCTAAGCGTTTCTTCCTTGTATTCCGTATATCTACCATCGGGTTTTTTAAGAAACCCTATATCTCTAGGAGGTCCATTGGAGAGCACTTTATGTAACCTTGCTGCTACCGGCAGTTCAGATATACCCTCGCAAAAAGATTTGAACGATGCCCTCTTTGCCTTCCTGATTTCACGGTTGTATTCCGTTAGAGCATCAGAGTATTTCTTCCAGTCTAGGGTTGATTTGTTCTTTGCTCTATTGAATAATCTTCTAACTTATCGGCGTAGATCCGAGAGATGATCATTGCACCTGTCTTTTGCTGCGCTTGACATGCATTGGACAGTTGTATTCAAAGACTCCGTGATTGCTTCCTTGATGGAATTAGCACAATTCTCCAGGTCATCTATAGTTCTGATCTTGGTCGGTACCGACACAAGTTTTTCTTTTATGGTTCCCTTATAGGAAATCCAGTCTGTTTTCTTTTTCGGTCTATATTTTATTAGTGTTTGTTCATTAAATTGACTAAATCAAACCTAATATATCTATGATCCGAACTTGATGGCTCGTTATAAACGTGCCAATTATTAATTATATCTGACAAGAATTGGGTGGTTATAGTTAAGTCTAATACCTCACTTCTTATTCTATTGATAAAAGTGGGCTCATTACCTACATTAACTACATTAAGATTATTACTGATAAAAAATTCAAGTAATAACTCACCTCTGCTGTTTATGTCCTTGCTGCCCCAGTTCGTATGATGGGCGTTGGCGTCACACCTTCCAACAGCTGCATCTGCTTCTTCTGGGCTAGTGCTAGCAGGCCTTCTATAGCAGCAGGTGGACATTGTTGATCTCCGGCAAAGTACGCAGCACATATAATTATATTCTGTTTGCTGCCTGAAGATTCAACAATTGCTGCAACTACATCTTCTTGACAGAATTCTGTAATTGGAATAAAATTAGTATCTTTCCTAAATATAGGAGTGTCGTAAAGAATCTTACCGTTAGAATCCCCTACCCCGCATATCTTACTACCTGCGAGCCATGGTTCTTGAATAAGGGCGATGTCTACGCCTCCTTTGGCAAACCTGTTGCTTAAGACAGCCGAAGCTGCCTTAGCATGCTGCAGGTTTGCCTGCAAGATCCTCAGAGAGGGATCCATTAGTTTCTTCTACGAGGGGGAATCCTTTCCTCATCCCTCCTCCTCTCTTTCGCTGAGTGTCGGTCGTCTCTTCTCCTGTGCTCAACTCGACGCCAGCCTCTACTAGGGGGTCTGTCTCTTGATCGAGACCTCCTCCTAGTACTGCTACTACCTCTAGCATCTTTCTCGCCGCTTTTGGTGTGAGGTCTGAAAGTGCGACTATCTGGTAGTCTTTTACTGGATGCCGCCTCCGATGCCTTTTTCACAACATCCCTTAGTGTCTGAGGTTCAGATGCCGCCTTATCGACTACCCGAGCCTCAGTAGCTTTTGAAGTGGACGGACGTGGCTGTATCGGCTCATCTACTACCATCGGCTCCGCTTCTTTGCTCGTTGTTGCTACAAGTTCTGGCGGCGTCTTACCAACTGCCTGGACTTGTTCTTCTGGTTTGACTGTCGGCTTATCGACTAGTCCCACCATCCACTTGCAACTATTCTGTGGATCCTTTTTTTGACCGACCCATATAGTTTCTTGGGTCTCACCATCAACTCTCCTATGGCCTCCTCCATTTCATCCGTTGAGGTGGTTGGGTTTTCCACCACGGTGACGTTTGCATCGTCCGAATCTAAAAGTTCGTTCTCGTCATCCGTGTGGATCTCACTCGCATCTAAGTCAGAAAGGTACTGATGTTCTAGTGTACTACCGCTTGGTTGTGGTGCTGATGATGTGCATCCACTTATTGTTGCATCTACTGATGTTGTTTTGAGAGAGTCCGGGTACAATGCTGGGGTTGTCGTTGTTGTTGTTGCTGTTGTTGTTGTTGTTGTTTTTTGTTCGTAGTTGTTCCCACGAGTATCGCGACTAAAGAAGGTCCACCATGGCAGAGGTCCGTTACCATGGTAAGGCTGGATACTACCGGAGGTCGCCTGGTATCCAGAGTACACCGTTATCGACTGAGCTCACCCTCAGCCACGCAGCTCTAGGCACGGTACGAGTAACACCCTTAGCTTGGCTTCGCGCTTGTTCTTTTAGTCTGTATCCATGTTTAATACAGATACAGTTCCAGGGGCCACCGCGAGGAGGTAGAGCAAGAACTTGATCAAGAACTTCAACAGTTGCAACATCAAATTATAATAAATAATAATGGTCTAAATCATAAATTATAATAAAATAAAAATTAAATTATAACAAATAATAAAAACCAACCATATATTAGAATAAAAATAATCTAATGCCTACCCTGTGAATCTCAACCCAGACCCCCAGAATTAGGTATTATATTATATAAAAAATAATATATAATTACTTCGAATTATATTTACTAAACAATAAATAATATTTAATAAATAATCTAAATATATTATCTAAAAATTATATAACATAAAATAAATACATATCATATTATCATAATAAGATTTTTATCACAAAAAAATGTATGCAAAAATTATTTGCATGCATTTTTATGACAAAAACTTATTGCTTATTTATAGTTTAAATAACACAATCACAATACATTTTTTTTATTGAAAATATTATTAATATTATTAATTTTATAGTTTATATATTTTTTCACTAATTCAATTATTATTTATTATAAATTATCACTTTTAAAACTTTTTAATATCGCGATAATTTTGACAGCCATTAAATTTCATATCTACTGATATACTAAATATCTTCTTCTTCTCAATTTATCCCGACTACTTTGCTCTTATGTATGTATTGTAATATCATGGCTTGTTAAGTAGTGTTGGTTTAGGGTGGTCCGACAAATTTATATGAGCGACAAATTTATATGAGTTTTTGTATGGTTTTTGTATTATATTTTAAATAAAAAGAAATGAATATCATAATTTTATTTTAAAAAATACTTTATTAGACTTTATTTTTATATAATAAATATTTACATATGAGAATATGATATTATTTATTACGCTTTTTGGAAATGATTTAATGTAAGTACCTTCAGACTGTTTTGGAACCAATGATTGATTTTGCATTGATAAGAATTAAAAACACAATATCATTTGGAACTTAAAAAAAGCGTATTAACCCCTGAAAAAAATAAAGTAATTAAATTAATATTAAAAATTCTGTTGATGACCTGAACTTCATCCTTTGGTATATTTCATCCAGTCAGTCATAGTATTTTACATGAAATAAAAAAATTATCAAAAAATTCATAAACATTTTAAATTCAGTTAAAATATTCAACTTGCCACAATGTAAAAAATCTTGATCGCAATCTTGAGCTTTTTTCAAAGAAAATAATGCTCGCTTTAAAAAAAAATCCGATTTTTAAAAGTTAATTTGTGATTAAATTTATATCTAATAAATAAATTTTGCAATTTGTGAACAAAGTGTCAATTTCAAATTAGTTGGTAAAGTCCAACTTAGTTCATTCTGTGGAACTTCTGTCATATAAAATTACTCTAGCTGTTAAGAAATTACAATCAACTGAAATTCGAGCAACAATTTTACAATCTAAGTCAAAAGTTATTTTGTCCACATTTTCTTGAATATGATAATCTTTATAGTTAACGTTTACTTTAAAATTATTCTTAAAAACTTCAAAATTACAAATAAATTTTCCCTACGAACTTCAGGATCTTTTCTGATTACAGTTTCTGCTACTGTTAAATATTGTGGCAAGTTGGGAAAAATAGATAGAATAGCACCATAAACTAATCGTGGCTGTTTATTATTAGTTAGCCTATATTGAAAATCCTTATCACGAAAATGACAGCGCAGATTGGCTGCCAATCTGCTCTGTGTATAGCAGTAATCCATTTTTGCCTTATTTCAACATTTTTTGGGAAAAACTAAATGTTGAAACAGTTTCAGATGTTGAAAAGTAATTGCATTTGCAACCTGGCACAACGCAATGACGATGCATTTGTCTTTATTGCACGATTAAAATATTTAATTATAAAATAAAACTATTTATAATTTATGTATTGCAATAATTTTTTTTTCTTATATTTGTAAACAAAAACAACCCCGATGTTGTCCTATTGTTTAAAATAAATTCACATTAAAACTACAAAATATTAACATTATTATATATTGCTCTTATTTATGCACTCACTTAAATTACATTTATTTTTTATTTAATTTTAGTTTTCCGCGATATTACCTTGCTAATTTTATTTATTATTTCACACGTCAAAAATACTAATTGTATCGACCGGCCATTTTAATAAAACTGTCATACTATCACAAAAATTCTCTATATTATGTATGTCGCACGGCTAGTAGGAACTAACACTATCGAAAGTTTTGAGTGTATGCATTTTATACACTATTTCATTTTCAGTTTCCCGAACTTGAAGCTTGTTAAAGTAGCTGTTTAATTATTATTGTTTTCGGTTATTCCTAGAAATTCAGATTGTTTTGCAAATAATTTTGCTTTCGCCATTTATGTGGTACAAAAGTATTAGTATTTATAAGCAGTGAAAATTTATCTTACTTGTAATTAAAATAACTTACACTGAAAAATGAAATGGTGTATCTCATACAATTGAAATGGTGTATAATAAAAGTATGCTGGATTTTTTAGAAAATAATTCTGAAATGGTAACCGGAGTATTTGTTAAGGCAAGCAAAAACCAAAGCAATGTAAATGAACTTTGGAAAACACTCACTCATTTGTAAAATGCAGAAGGTTTGCCAAATAAAGATTCTGATGGCTGGAAGATGGTAACAAATGAATTCAACAGTAATTTAAAACTCTCACTCATATTTTTAATTGTAGGTTTTTGGTTTGACTTAAAAAACAAAACCAAAAAAAAACTGAGGAAACAAATGCTGGAAAAAAACAAGACTGGTGGTGGGACACATCCAGTATTACTAACAAAAAATTAAAATAGCATCGTAGCTTTAACTGGAATGGAAATTGTTGTGGTTGGACTAACTGGTAATGATTTCGGAGCAGCAGATTCTCATTACTTTGATGTAAACTCTACAGATGAAGTATTAAAATTTGGAGAAGGTACCTCGAAGAAATACCGGTTGGGGAGAGCCTGCCTCATGGCTTTATTTTTTCAAAAAAATACCTCCAAGTCCTAAAGCCAATATCCAGAAGAGATATAGACCAACAACACAGGCCAAAGTTTGGAATGAGCTTCAAAATAATAGTAAAAAACAGGAGAAGTTCAATGAAAATGTACCTCAATTAATGAAAGAAGGAAATGAAATGGAGAAAAGAAAGGCCGATGCCGCAGAAGGAAATAATAAAATTAATTTGAATAGGTTAAAGATAAAACAGGAGTTGCTTAACATTAAAAAAACTAGCAAACAAGTGACTATATATTTTGCGTCACATTAAGAATTTTAGTGTAAGAGTTTTTTCGTAATTTAAGTATTTATGGTTACTAAAAATTAACTGGTATTTCCTTTTTTTAAATTATTTTAGTGTATAAGTATTATATGATTACCAGAAATGAACTGCCTTAATTACCAAAAATAAATCATTAATAAAAAAGTATTTTATTACTATTTAAATTTAAAAAAAATGTTTATTTGGTTTTAATATGTATAAAAAATTATATTTATTTTAATTTATAACACTCTTATTATTACAAAAATTATAATGAAATTAAATTTAATAAGTTTTCACGATTTTGTGTAGCAGTTTCATCAGTATCAACATTATCTACTTCCTCTTCATTTTCAGTTATAATATTATTCTAGCATAATATTATTTAACAATTCATTGCTGTCTTCAATCTCATTTAAAGTTTCATCAATAAATTCGGAATTGTAATGTAAGCATATATTAAGAAGAGCGCAGCATACATTGAAGATTTTTATAACTTTTGTTGGAGCATATCGTAGAACTCTCTCACCAAGTAAACATCGAAATACTATTTTTAACACACCATTCAATCTTTCTATTGGATTTCTTAGAAAGAAAGTTTTCTATTGCATGTACATGCTTAAAATGACTTTGCGCTTCAGTTATCCGATTATAATAAATGGTGTTATAAGCTATTTCTCCAATGGATAACCTGAATCTCCAAGCAGCCAAGAATTTCTCATTCCATTTTCATATTTTGCTTCTAATTTGCGCCTTTCATTTGACATAGATCAAATTTCAGCATCGTGCACAGTACCTGGATAACGAGCATTAACAGCTAATATTTTAAGATTATAGTTGCATATCTATATAAAAAAAAGTTATATTTTACATAAATTAAGATTACTTTTTGTAGTCAAATTCAAATTTTTTTAGTTACTTACCAACTGAACACTCAACGAATGTGTTCCAAATCTATCTACAAAAAATTGTTCATTTTCTTTACGTGCAATAATGTTGACATGAGTTCCATCAGCACATGTTACATCGTATATTGCTCGTGAAATCATAGATTGATCCATAGAATGAAGACAAATATCTCCAATAGTTCACTGGTAGGAACCAGTAGCATAAAAATTTAAAACTGGAGCCAATTTTGTCGAGAGTGCGACTTTTGTTGAATTCGATCTATGATTTTCCGAAAATTCAAGTTCATTTTCAAGTTCTTCTAACAAATATCGAAATACATCCTTAGACACACGACATGATTCTTTAAATCTGGAAAATTACTTATTTTCGTTAGGAATTAATTGAACAAAGTCTATAAATAATGTAATTACTTTTTTCTTGGCACATTCAACACATTGTAGCGTTCCCGTAAAAATCGCCTTTCTTGCCTATAATTTATTTCTTCTTTACTTTCACTATCTTTCATTAATAATACATGGGAAAAATTCATTATTTCTAAATTTTAAATTAAAGAAACAAAAAAAAATGTTTTTTTTTGTTTACAATCAAATGTCAAAATCAATTTTCGAAAAAGTGAAATAAAAAGCTACAGGCGTTACGAGAATTTCTTAACATTCTGCCATAAAAACCATTCGAATCGATAATCGCAAACGCTTCGACAATCGAGTGATATCTTATCATCTTGCCACTGAACGACTAGGTAGTTCGTGGTTAGTAGTCTGAAAATCATGTAGTGTGAAGATGCTTTAAGAGAATACAGACATTGCTAACTGCAACCTGCAGCCTATAGATGCAGAAGTATTTTGTAACGTTTTAGATCCACGGCGAGCAATCTTAGAACAAAAATCTTTATAAAATTAATATTAGTTCCTCTTCCAATTATTGCAGCGCTAGTACCGTTTTATATTTTGAGATTATGTTGACAACATTTGACATTTGCCATTTTGAAAAATTTGTTTGAATTTATTTTTTTGAAAAAGTTTGTGATGCTGTAGAAATACAAATAATAAAACAATAATATTCAATTTTAAAACATTTTTGATATTATTAAGTTATTAGTAAGTTCTATAAAAAAAATTATATTTTTACACTTCTATTACATATTAATTTGTATTTAAATTTCTAACTTTAATTTTTTAATTGCGATTTTTTGTCTATTCTCTATTCATTACAATAACATCACATTTAACATCAAATTAATATTATTAAATATATATATATATATTCTATTTAGAGAAATGCAATATAAAATAAGATATGTTTGCGGGATATATTCCAGCAGTTGCATTGGCTTCACCTCAACTCGATGTGAGCCAAGTGAATACTTTTCGTAGTTATGTTACTATGTTAGGTGATTCGGGAAAATTGTTACAAGAAAAATTAATAAAATAAAAAATTTAATATAAATTACTTTATTTTATTTTTATTTATAATTTAAAAAAAAATTAAAAAAAAAGAATAATGTTATGGGAGAGAAATATGAATTTAGTTCGCCTTCCAAAAAAAAGTGGCTCTGCTGTTTTTATTCGAGAGTTGGCTATCTATTTCACTTGCAGCACAGATAATATATTCTCTATCAGATCGGAAAACAAGAACAGAATTTTGAAATATGCATTAGAATTAAAAACCTTGACTTAAAATCCATTATACTGGCGTTCCATCTATCGAAAAAGTTATAGAAACTGCCAAAAATTTCGAGTTTTAAACCATTCAGTTATTTTTCTTTTTAGTCAGGAAAGGAAACAACAACAACGCGCATTGATTGAACCATTGAACATTTAAATTTATGAATTTATTTATTGATTATAAAAAATGTTTATTTAATTAATAAATTCCATAAATTCGAGAAGTTAATTTTGTTTTGAATATCCATGTATATTTCTAGAGTTAAGTTATATTTATTGAATATTCCATCAGTGAATTAAAAAAAAAAATATTAAAAAAAAAAGCTTTGTTTTGGTATATTTAGACAAATATATGAATTGTTTGTAGTTAATTCGGTCCTAGAAGCAATAAGTGTGATTTGTGTTCACGTTCACGGTATAAAATATTTTTAGATTGCGAAGTTAAGCTCTACTACCGCAAGTTTCATATTTTAGTAGAGGATGGGGAAATTTGGGGAAAAGGAAGCAATCAAGGATCTTTTTTGAGAGTGAGATTTAAGAAACGTAAAAATATTATATTTATTAAATTTTTTAATATGCACAGTCAGTTCAATAATTTTTAATTATTATATTATAATAATTAAAAAAAGCTGCTTATATTTAATTAGTTAGAAAGGTGAAAAAAAGTTCTAATAACTTTACATTTTCGATGCAAAATTTTTAAAAACTAAGAAAAACAAAACAAGCAGTTCAATATTATAATATTAAATAATTCTCAAAAAATATGTATATTTATCATGACTTGTTAATTAATATTGTTTTGAGTATCCTAATTCTATAAATTATTCTTTTAAAATTCTAAATCTACGATGTTGAGTATTTTTTTCATGCATTTATATGCCCATAATTGACAACGATTTTCATCCTTGGGAAACCTAAAAAGTCTACAGTTATGGTCTATTCGCTTATTTCTCCCACACGATTCAATAAAACATTTACTACCCATATTTAATCTTTTTTCTGCCATAGCTCATCTGAATTTTAAATGTACACGCAACATGAATGAAAAATTAATATATCACCACCATATCACCACAGATAATAATATTATATCACATTAATACAGAAAATGATAATTTGGTCAATCTTTTACAAACAATTTCAAATTTACCATATTCGTAAAAAAGACCTAAAGAATCATAATAGAAAATAAAAATTCCAAATTCTAATATTTTGAATGTCTGACAAAATATTTTCCCCACCCCACAATCCGCAACCCGTAAAATAACCATCAAAAAATCAAAATACATAGCAAGAAAATACGACGACATGTTTCTCAAGAAAAAAAAAATATGTAGTTAAAAAAAAACTGTATTAGTACATGCACATTATTTAAAAACAAAACCAAAACTCAAACTTGTTGTTTTAAATTATACTGTTAGATGTAGACTCAGTGTAATGGATTTTAAATAAAAATCCGTATAACCATAGACACATACCTAGACAGTGCATTTCATATAACAAATATGAGCTGCCTAAACTCATCATCTCGATAGATGGCGTTACGTGTAAAAATGTATGAAAGTATATCTAATAATTTTTCTTCATATATTTTTAAGATATACTTTATTTTACATAGGAACATAAATATATTTTTGCTCTTTCAAATAGGAACAAAAATATATTCAATATGAATTTCTCATTTCTCAATGTGATTTTCTCATTATAGGTACATACACATAATTTTCTCATCATTTAGGTGTAATATGCTTTTTTATAATTTTTATTTCTTTCTTGTTCTTAGATATCTTGCTTGGAAAAATAAAATATTACAAAAATTGTTTTTTTTTTTATGTATCTGAAAAATTCTAAAGAATCAAATATATGTACATATATATAATTAGCTCGGATATCGGATTCAATTTCATTAATTTTATGTTTCATAAAAATACTTTCAAAATTTGATTGCGAGTAATGTACTTTTTAATTACCATGTTATGAGTGTGATGACTTTTCTAACCAATTTAGGTACCGGCAAATGACTTTTCTAACCAATTTAGGTACCGGCAAACAAACAGAGTGCCATCAATACTTCAATTATATACCCCCAAAATAAATATTCCTTTGGTTACCTATATGTGGTATTTAAAAATAGATTATCATGTTAGATTGGATTTATTTGTTAGCGTGTTGACTGTACATCGAGATCTTTGGGCAAAGCAGAAGGGCTAAATATTGAAAATTTCTAAAAGCTTAGGTTGGAAATGTTGGGCGCTTTAAGGCCCAATCGTAATGTGGGCGCAAATCTTTAGCGGTAGCTGTAGATTTGTTTTTCCCTGCCAAGACAAATCCAGTACAAACGCAATGCTGGCGGTGGCTGAGAAAATTATATTTTATTACAGTGAAAATTCGTTATAAGAAACTTTTTGAAAACGTTTTTTTTTTTAAAGTTGCCTATATGAAATAAGATTTCCTATATTGAATTTGGTATACCAAAAAAGAAATTACATTTATTTAGCGGTACCAAAGAAAATTATTTTTATTTTTTGATTGCGATATATAAAATTTATTGAAATTAAGGTATTACAATTAATTTTGATATATAGCATTTTCAGGTCAATTTAGTCTTTTTACATTTCAAAATAGTCTTTTTATTTTGGAATCGGTACTATATATAATTTGCAAGTTGTGTTATGTCTTTTTATTTTTCCTTATTTACTTGGTTGGTTGGTTTACAAGGGGGTGACGGAATCAAAGTCACTCGCGCATTTGAGACTATTAGGCCTTCTGGCCCGTTGAAAAATAAAAAGACTATTTTGAAATGTAAAAACACTAAATTGACCTGAAAATGCTACATTTGACTTTCACTTTCACAATCTGTGTAGTAATTTTCATATTTGCAAGTATTGTTAATAAATAACAGGTCAAATTTTATTATAAGCTGGTTACATTTCGTGGTATACCAGCTCGAATTTGTTCCTATAAAATTGATTTGAAATGATTTTTCTTAACGTATTGCACAATTATTGTATTAAACTTGCGAAAAAAATTGGAATGTTCTAATCTTCTAATTTTCGTATAATATCTACATTTTTTTTGATTGTAATCGCATTTTTTTTTACATTTAATATAAGAAACTTATAAATTTATAAATTTAATATAAGAAACTTTAAAGTTTCTTATAACAAAGTTTCCTATAATGAGTTTGCACTGTATATTATTATATTTTTTGATTGAAATATTTATTATTTATTTAAAATGTCACTATGAAAAATGTCAGTCAAATTTAAAATTCGCCTCCTTTATTAAAATTTTCTAGCGTTGGCGGTTAATATTGAACATTGTTCAATCTTGGCTGTAGCTTTTTTTTTCCTTAGCGGTCACCGCTACCATTGTGTTTGCTTTCATTGATTTCCATATGTTGAACAATTTTCAAAATTTGCGCTAAAGATTTGCGCCCACATTACGATTGGGCCTTTACTTTCGAAATTTGGAAACGCTTATAACTCAAATTAGATATCGATATTTTGAAAGTATATTAATTTACTTAAATTTCGGGACTTTCACACTGTATAATTAATGAAATAATGCCAATGCACCAAAATTCAATAAAATATTTTCTTGAATATTGTCTGAAAAAAGTTGAATGTGGATTGGATTGTAAACTGCAAAACTGCATGGAAATATTTAAGAAACCAGAAGAAGTTTTCGAGGACATGGACAACGAATTATTTATTTTCAACAAAAATTACGACAAAAATTCTAATTTTGGATCTTTAAAGGTTCCTATTGAAATTATATTTCACATATCTCTTTTGTGGGTGCAAATTTTTAATTCGTTATTTGTAAAAAAGTGCAATATTAAAGGAATATTGAATTTTTAATTCGATAAATGTGTTGAAGAGATGGAAAAAAATAATAATTATCATTGGTATTTTTCACAAAAATGCTACTCTAAGCTATTAAAAAAAAATTTAAAAGTAATTTTAAGAAAAAATTGTAATTGGCAATTTGAGTTAATACAAAATAAAAATAAATGTAGTAGAGAAAATCAAAAGTTAACTATTATTAGGGAAACAAAATATTTTTTTTTAAATAGATATTCAATTAGCTCGTCGTATTCGTGGTGAACGTGCCTAATTTAAATTTCTTTTAAAAAATAATAAATGGTTCTTTTCAGAACCACATAAAGTAATATAAAATTTTTTTATATTAAATAATAAACTTTAGTTTTTATTCACCAGAAATTACAGGACATAAAAAATATTTTTTCAGTAGATTACTTAATTCTTAATTTCGACATGATTTTTTACCTCTTTTTACACATATTTTTATAACCCAATTTATACTCGTACATAATATATTTTCAACATTGAAAAATTTAATTGTATGTATATATATATGTATATATATATATATATATCTTTCTGTACTTGCAATCTTCTCTTGTAAAAAGAATAGTAATATTTTTTATTACTGTTCTTTGTCCTTAAAAAATATTCTTTCTTTATGTTGTTTTTGTGAGTTTTTTTTTTTGGTAAGAATTATTTCTATTTGAACATTTTAAAAAGGAAAAATGAAAAAATAAAAATATTTTTGAAATAGCGCATACTAGTGCCATCTGTTGAACATTATATCGTTAGATATACACGTTTGAAACGTAATTAAGAATGCACTGTCTAGTATAAGTGTCTATGGTATAACCAAGTATTTTCTTCTGGTTTTCCGATCTAATAGAGAATATATTATCTGTGCTTGTAGTTTACACTAGACATTTCCTTGGACAGAACATTTGTTCTGGTGTACGAAATGTCAAGTGTAAACCAGACAGAACTTCTGTCCCGACAGAATAATCACGATTTTTCTCTAGACAACTTTTCAGATTTTTTTGTAGAATTTTTTTGACATTTCTAAATTTGCAAATGGCGAAATTTGAAAAAATGTAAGATTTGCTCCTGAAATTTAAAATTTAATAACTTTGCGGTGATGATTTGAAGGAAAAAAATAGTTTACTACTAAATAAATAAAACATATATAATGTATATATTATTGAGGTTGAACAACTATGTTTTTCAAAATATTTTTATTTTAATATTTTTAGAGCTAATTGTTTCTTGTCGACGACATGATTACAAATAAAATGTTAGACAGAAATGTCTGACATCAATAAGCCAGCGTGTTTCTTTTATCTGTCAACAAAAGTTGTCAGACAGAATAGTCTAACATTTCTATCAGACATTTATGTATAGATAATAAATACTTAAAGCCTGGGCTACATTGTTCCCATCAGTTCAGTTCAGTTTCTATTCGATTCGATTCGATTCGACGGTTAAGTAGACTGAACACATAGTTACCGATCGCAATCGATTAAACCACATATATTTTGTTTTTGTTATTTTTGAAACAGTCAAATTTCATTTGTCTTGACCTTTGACTATATAATATATGGACTGATAACAGCCAACTTCATAAGCGTACCTAACATCTACAGCGCATGTAATAGCAAAGCGGCAAGTTGTACAACTAAAACAAACGTCAAAACAGATAAATATATTAAAAAAACAGATAATAGTGTAGCTCAATCTAGCGACAAGACAATTAAAATTTTGATTTCATTATCTTGTCGCTAGATTGAGCTAGTATTATTGTGTATTTATCTTTGACTATATATATATGGACTGCTAGTAGCCAACTTCAGACACGAGCCAACATAAAGTGGCGCAGGGTAGGTGCTGCCGGCAAAAAAGAGTACTAGTGAATTGTCAAAAAGTACCGATATTCCTATATACTATAAAAATTCAAAAAGTTTATCTTGTATACAAAACTAAAAGTATTAAATTTAAGTGTTTATTTCGTTTATTTAATTTAAAACAATTTGTTATTGTAAATAAGTAGAATCATCTTCAGAAGCAAATTGTGTAGCATTAGATGGAACTAATATATTAACAGTTTCATCTAGAAGAATACCAGCACAAGAAATCATCAATGATATTAATATCGATGAAACTATTGAAATTGATGATATTCCTATAAATTTTATGGAATCTTCTTTAAAAGAAGTTATTATTTATGTTGCCGGTTTCACAGAGAGAAACATTATTAAAAAAATTAAATGTGATAAGTGTATTGAACTTTTCAATAAATGTGAGCCGCATGCGGCTTCATTTATTAATTTAAAATCTAATGGAAACTTAAGATTTCCACATAAAGACACAGTACAAATATGTAAAATTATTCAAAAAATAATAAACTTGCTTAAATTGCAAAACAAAATTAAAACAAAAAATGTATTTCAACTAATTGTGGTTAATACATTAAAAAATATTAATATAAATTCTGTTTTTAAATGTTTTGACGCTCATGTTTTAGAATGTGAAATTTTAGAAAATTATAAATATTTCTTAATTAAGCTTATAATAGAAACATATTCAAAAATACATTTATTTCATATTGGAAAACAATATTCATTAAATGAACACAAGTCATATATTAGACACAAATTATCAAAATATATACATTTTATGGATCAATAAAGAAAAATTCATAAAAAATTTGAATCTAACTATTTTTTATTATTACTTAATTGTAATGTTTAATTTTAAAATAATAGGTATACATATTATATATTTATTAAATTAAATTAAATTTTCAATTTAATTTTTGTTTTATATTATATAGTTCAATTTATTCTCACTACTTAAAAGCAAAGTTCAACTTCAATTCCACTAGATGCCACTACATTTAGTACTTTTTTTTGCCGACAGCACCCACACTGCGCCACTTTATGTTGACTACGATTTTTAATTTATAAATATATGAAAATGACAGATCGTTAACAGTCCATATATATATAGTCAAAGGTATTTATACTACATTTAGTTATTTTTCTGTCTGATTTGCCATCCAGTGCGCGACAGATCATGCTCCACTTTTTTAATTTGGAAATATATGAAACTGACAGATGATTAGCAGTCCATATATTATAAAGTCAAAGGTCTTGACATTTCCTTCAGTTTGGATTCGCAAAATTCCAATCGTTCCAAACTCTTTCGATTCGTTTCGTTCCGATTCGACCTATGTGTCCACTCAATCGATTTCCCATATAAAATATATGGAGACATCAAATTTGAACTTTTCGAAACGAATCGAAACAGAACCGATAGAAACAATGTAGCCCAGGTTTAATAGATTGCCAACTCTCGAATATTAACAACAGCGCCAATTACGTTTATGTTGGATTGGAAACTAAATTCATCATAACCCTATTCTTTTTTTTATATATATAATATTTATATAAATATTATATATCTAAATTAATATAAACATTGATTAGTAGTGCATTTATATACGTTCTGGCTCAAAGGAAATGAGCAAAAATAATGAGGAAAATATTGAAAATAAATTCTATACTGCATACAAATAAATGAGCATTTTAAGAATTTTTGCACATTAATTATTAAGTAATTTTTACCTTAATGAAACTCGACACCGCTTTAATTTAATTAAAAATATTTATACTTAATTATAATTGCGATTTTTTTTTTCAACTTCCGGTCAAGAATAATATGTAATATGATCTAAATTAATTTACTTTTCCAAAAGTATTGAGAATTTTAAGGGTCAATGAATTGATTCGGATGCACGTGCACTAATATTGTTTTTTCACGTTTAAAATTTAGCATAACCAGATAATTAATTAAAAAGGTCAAAATATTGGAAATAAAATCCATAGCGCATACAAAATAATGCATATTTTGCTCATTTTTGCGCATTTTAATAGTTTATATGAAATAAGTAATTCTTCGTAAATGTGCGAAATATTGAAAATAAATCCCATACCCCATACAAAATAGTGTACATTTTGCTCATTTTTGTACATTTTAATAGCTTATATGAAATGAATATTTCTTCGCAAATGGGCAAAATATTGAAAATAAATTCCACACCCCATACAAAATAATGCACATTTTGCTAATTTTTGCACATTTTAATACCTTATATGAAATAATTAATTCTTCGCAAATTGGCAAAATATTGAAAATAAATCCTATACCCTATACAAAATAATGCGCATTTTGGTTATTTTCGCACATTTTAATAGTTTATATGAATTACGTAATTCTTCGCAAATGGGCAAAATATTGAAAATAAATTCCTACCCCATACAAAATAACTCACATTTTGCTCATTTTTGAACATTTTAATAGTTAATATGAATTAAGTAATTTTTCGCAAATGAGTAAAATATTGAAAATAAATCCCATACCCCATACAAAATAATGTGCATTTTGCTCATTTTCGCACATTTTAATAGTTTATATGAATTAAATAATTTTTTGCAAATGGGCAAAATATTGAAAATAAATACCTACCCCATACAAAATAACGCGCATTTTGCTCATTTTTGAACATTTTAATAGTTTATATGAATGAAATGAGTAATTCTTCTAAAATTGGCGAAAATAAATTCCATACTCCATACAAAATTCTAAACATTTCTTTCATTTGTGAACGCATTAAGTTTAGATTAAAAATATTTATACTTAAGCATAATTTTAAATGTTTTTTTACTTCCGGCTAAGGCTAATATATCGGCTAATTTTATCGAATATGTTCTGCTACTTATACATTTGACAATTGTATTATATTAAGATTTTTTATCCATTCAGAATTTCAAGTTTTACAATTAATTCTAAACTTCCTGGCAACCCTTTTTTTGGTCTGCAATTAATTTTAGTAATTTGGCTTGGTTGATCAATGTAAAATTGTATAAAATATTACATTCAGATCGAGTTAGTTAGATGTTTTAGCTAAAATATTCGATTGTCATTGAACTTGGATTAGGCGAAGTATTTTTTTGAAATTCTGAATTAAATGATTTTGCCCCGTAGTCTGAGATTTATACTTAAGCGTAATTTTAAATGTTTTTTTACTTCCGGCTAAGGCTAATATATCGGCTAATTTTATCGAATATGTTCTGCTACTTATACATTTGACAATAGTATTATATTAAGATTTTTTATCCATTCAGAATTTCAAGTTTTACAATTAATTCTAAACTTGCTGGCAACCCTTTTTTTGGTCCGCAATTAATTTTAGTAATTTGGCTTGGTTGATCAATGTAGAATTGTATAAAATATTACATTCAGATCGAGTTAGTTAGATGTTTTAGCTAAAATATTCGATTGTCATTGAACTTGGATTAGGCGAAGTATTTTTTTGAAATTCTGAATTAAATGATTTTGCCCCGTAGTCTGAGATTTATACTTAAGCGTAATTTTAAATGTTTTTTACTTCCGGCTAAGGCTAATATATAGCATGATCAAAATGGACTTCTTTTTTACTTTTCCAAAAGTTTTGAAAATTTTAATGGTCAATTAATTCGGATTCAGTTGAAATGGTCAAATGAAATGGGTGAAATATTAAAAATAAATTCCATACTCCATATAAAATAATGAACATTTTATTCATTTTTGCACATTTCATATAAATTATTGAAATTAATTCGTATAAAATATTGAAAATAAAAAAATTGACATTGCATTAATTTTCTATTAAAAATATTTCTCCGGCTGAGGGGCAAAAGCACTTAAGTCATGATTTATAGTTTGTCAGAAAAGCGTTTTTATCGAATATGTTCTGCTACTTTTACATTTGACAATTGTATTATATTAAGATTTTTTATCCATTCAGAATTTCAAGTAGTTTTACAATTAATTCTAAACTTCCTGACAACCCTTTTTTTGGTCCGCAATTAATTTTAGTAATTTGGCTTGGTTGATTAATGTAGAATTGTATAAAATATTACATTCAGATCGAGTTAGATGTTTTAGCTAAAATATTCGATTGTCATTGAACTTGGCTTAGGCGAAGTAATTTTTTTTTGAAATTCTGAATTAAATTGTTTTGTCCCGTAGTCTGAAATTTATCAGACTACGGGACAAAACAATTTAATTCAGAATTTCAAAAAAAAATTACTTCGCCTAAGCCAAGTTCAATGACAAATCGTAATATTCATTTTCTTTTCACTTCAGGCTAAGAATAATATATTATAACATGATCTAAATTGTTCTAATTTTTTTACTTTTCCAGAAGTTTTATGAATTTTATGAGTCCATAAATTGAATTGGTGCATTATATATTGTTTTTTTCTCACTTTTAAATTTCGCATAAGTCATTACTTAGATTTTTAAACTATCAATTTTAGCGATTTAATTATAATTTAACGGGAATGAATTCGTTTTTTGTCAAATCAATTATTATCGGAACAATAATATGATGCGGCAAAGAATTTAATTATAAATATATTTTATTAACATCCTGATTTTTTGTTAATTTTATTAATTAAGTAATAAGAAATTATTATTAACGTAAATTTGATAACATATCGCAAATAATTTTAAAGATAAATATTTTATTTTTCTCAATTAAATTTGTTAGTTCATCAATTAATAATTCATTATTACTGAAAAATCAAATATTTATGCTTAAGTTCAAGTTTAATTTTTTTTACTTCCTAAATTCAATCCAATAATTATTATTAATTATTAAGCATAATACATTATTTCATTAATAACAATTTCGATGGCCTGCATAATGAATCCAAAATTAAAATATAAATCCGAATCCTCAAAGTATAATATTTTTATTTAGGAAACTTCAGCGGGATCATTCTGAAATTTCATAGGAAAATGTTATAAGTTCAAAAAATCATTTAAAGTAAGTTTTATCCGTTTTCAAATAAATTTGATACTAAGATTAGTTACGCGATATATCTGTTGATCTTAAATTAGCACTTTCACCAGATTCATGAGCCTGTATAAAATTGATTGTTTTTCAATAAAACTAAATATATAATATTTTATAAGCAAATTCCAATATTTTTTTTTATTTTCTATCCATCACACTTCAAATTATGTTATTATTCATTATTGCATTTATAATCCGCGTTTCATACTATTTAATGAATTTTATTTTCTTTGCAATGGATTTTCTTGCGATGAATTTTCTGCGAGGAATTTTTTATGGGTATGAAGTTTTCTTGCGCAGTATTTTCTTGTGATGAGTTTTCCTAGCGATTAATTTTCAGCGATGAAGTTTTGCTGCGATGAATTTTCCTAACGATTAATTTTCCGTGATGAAATTTACTTGTACGAATTTTGCTAACGATTAATTTTCAGCTATGATTTTTTCTTGGCTACGAATTTTTCTTGCGATGGATTTTCTGCAATGAAATTTCCTGAGATGAATTTTTTCAGCGATTAATTTTGTGCGTCGAATTTTCCTAGTGATTAATTTTCTGCAATGAATTTTTCTTGGCTATAAATTTTC
Organism: Rhamphomyia laevipes; assembly: GCA_963920725.1. Classification (NCBI taxonomy): domain Eukaryota; kingdom Metazoa; phylum Arthropoda; class Insecta; order Diptera; family Empididae; genus Rhamphomyia; species Rhamphomyia laevipes. The sequence continues at coordinate 56,731,072 of OY987255.1, read as the reverse complement.
TCAGCGATTAATTTTCAGCGATGAAATTTCCTGCGACGAATTTTCCCACCGATCAATTTTGTGCAATGAATTTTTCTTGACTATGAATTTTCTTGCTTTAGATTTTCTGCGATCAATTTTCCAAAAACCTTAAAAAAGACCTGAGTTAAAAACATCTGAGCCAATTAACGGTAATAAAAATGTTTAATGATGAAAAATCTTTTGCAGATCATAAAATCGTTTTGCTTCTCGCGCTTAAAATTTTGCATAAACGATTATTTTTTTTTGCTTTTGACTTTTCATGCGATTACTTTTGAACGTCGGCCCCATAAAAATCATGCCATTATTTTCAGTAAATTTAGCGGCGCTACTTTTGACTTTTAATGCGATTACTTGTAAACGTCTAAAAATCATGCCATTACTTTTAGCGAATTAAGCGGCGCTACTTTTGACTTTGTATGCGATTACTTGCAAACGTCTAAAAATCATGGGATTGCTTTTAGCGAACTAATTTTGACTTTTAATACGATTACTTTTAAACGTCTAAAAATTATGCCATTACTTTTAGTGAATTAAGCGGCGCTACTTTTGACTTTGTATGCGATTACTTGCAAACGTCTAAAAATCATGGGATTGCTTTTAGCGAACTAATTTTGACTTTTAATACGATTACTTTTAAACGTCCAAAAATTATGCCATTACTTTTAGTGAATTAAGCGGCGCTATTTTTGACTTTGAATGCGATTACTTTTAAACGTCTAAAAATAATGGCATTACTTTTAGTGAACTACTTTTGACTTTGTCAGCGATTACTTTTAAACATCTGTTTTTGACTTTCTATGCGATTACTTTTAAACGTCTAAAAATAATGGCATTACTTTTAGTGAACTACTTTTGACTTTGAATGCGATTACTTTTAAACGTCTAAAAATAATGGCATTACTTTTAGTGAACTTCTTTTGACTTTGAATGCGATTACTTTTAAACGTCTACAAATAATGGCATTACTTTTAGTGAACTACTTTTGACTTTGAATGCGATTACTTTTAAACGTCTGCTTTTGACTTTGTATGCGATTACTTTTAAACGTCTGCTTTTGACTTTCTATACGATTACTTTTAAACGTCTAAAAATAATGGCATTACTTTTAGCGAACTACTTTTGACTTTGAATGCGATTACTTTTAAACGTCTAAAAATAATGGCATTACTTTTAGTGAACTACTTTTGACTTTGTCAGCGATTACTTTTAAACATCTGTTTTTGACTTTCTATGCGATTACTTTTAAACGTCTAAAAATAATGGCATTACTTTTAGTGAACTACTTTTGACTTTGAATGCGATTACTTTTAAACGTCTAAAAATAATGGCATTACTTTTAGTGAACTTCTTTTGACTTTGAATGCGATTACTTTTAAACGTCTACAAATAATGGCATTACTTTTAGTGAACTACTTTTGACTTTGAATGCGATTACTTTTAAACGTCTGCTTTTGACTTTGTATGCGATTACTTTTAAACGTCTGCTTTTGACTTTCTATACGATTACTTTTAAACGTCTAAAAATAATGGCATTACTTTTAGCGAACTACTTTTGACTTTGAATGCGATTACTTTTAAACGTCTAAAAATAATGGCATTACTTTTAGTGAACTTCTTTTGACTTTGAATGCGATTACTTTTAAACGTCTAAAAATAATGGCATTACTTTTAGCGAACTACTTTTGACTTTGAATGCGATTACTTTTAAACGTCTAAAAATAATGGCATTACTTTTAGTGAACTACTTTTGACTTTGAATGCGATTACTTTTAAACGTCTAAAAATAATGGCATTACTTTTAGTGAACTTCTTTTGACTTTGAATGCGATTATTTTTAAACGTCTAAAAATAATGGCATTACTTTTAGTGAACTACTTTTGACTTTGAATGCGATTACTTTTAAACGTCTAAAAATAATGGCATTACTTTTAGTGAACTACTTTTGACTTTGTATGCGATTACTTTT